>CM040618.1:103468407-103536414 GCA_022817965.1 Solanum lycopersicoides
CTAGATACTGTCTAAGAAATGTTCGTTTCAATTTACGTCTGGCCAGAAGCGAACAAGAGATCATGAAGTACTGAAGTATTTTTTTTTAATTTTTTTGAAAAAATACAATTTTTTAATTTTTAGTTTATTTTTTTTTGTTTAAACAAGCACACTAGTTGGTTTTTATTTTTTTTTAAAATTACTAACCGAGACTTTATTATTTCTAAGATACCATGTCATGTCCATGACATTAATAAATTACAATAAATAATAAGTTCGTGATTTTATCTTCTTTTTTTGAGCCTGTCCGAGTTTTGATATTCATGTTTTCTTTTGGGTCCTTTTTTAAGGAAATATTAAGGAAAATGCATTTATAAAGAGGAAAGAGAGATAGTTTGATTGTAGTGTCGCCAGCTCACTTTGGTTATTTTATTTAGCAAAGGAAATTGTTGCGTTGGGTTGTCCAATTTGGTGACTAAGTTTATCGATGGTTTCTTTGATTTTTTCCATATATGTGTTATTCCGATTGCACATAAGGGGTCGATGTTGTTCAATTGTCGCGCTGTCAAATGTGAACTTTACTTTCTTGGACTGTTGTCCATCGATATTGTACAATAGACAGGATCTCCATTTTATTTCTTATGGGTGAGTTTTCTGCCTCTTTTTTGTTTTTTTTGTAAATTAGTTTTCGGATTGCTTCACGTCTTGAACTTGTCGGTTGTCAAGTGTTGTCGATAAGAGTCTTTACTGATTTTGAATAGTTAATGGTTTTTATGTCCTTTAGTATGTTCAATTCAGGGTATGCAGCTTTTAGGATATCTATAAGTGGAGTGAGATAGGTGGGTTTTGAAGTTTCTATTTGCTGATGCTATTCTATTTTTGCCATTGTTTTGAGAGTCCGGTTTTCTTAATTCTTTTTTAATCCTGGTTGGATACGTTCTATTGCCGCTTGTTTGGCATGTGTAGTTCTGTTTTTTTGGTTCTCATTCTTGAATAACTGCGACTTGTCTATTAAAATGATTTCCTGGATCATTCGTGAGTAATCGGTGGGTTTCCCGATCTATGAATATTTGTTTTTTAGAATCAATAAAATCGGTTATTTTGTTTTAGTACGGCTATGTTTACCACCTTGAGGTGTCACTGCTTTTTACTAAATTTCGATTTTGGCGGGGATGGACCATAATCCCGGCAAGCTCAATATTTCGCGTGCATAGCAGTAGAGTGCATTTGATCCTTTTATCCGCTCTGTAGGTGATTTGGCATTTATCAGCCTCGCGGGTATCTTTTAGTGCATTATGGTATATGAGGTGTGGCAGAGACGATGTATTATCATGTACGTTTTGCGGGCCTGTTTTCTCTCGTTAGTGTCTCCACTGCTCGTCATGACAATCGATCTTGATGATGTTTGTTCATTTCTATCTTCCGTCACATTTCCTAATTATTATTATTGAAAATGTTAACAAGTAAGGATCTTTCCGAATTAGTACTGTTTGCTTTTATCTTCTTAAGCTTTTTTCTTTGTTCATAAGAAAAATCTTTTGGAATCAATCTTTCAGCCAAATAATTAGCGATGTCAGCAAACCATGGTGGTTGGTTTACATCTGCTGTGATTGCATAGATATGTTCATCAGGAAATTCTTCTTTAATATCTGTTGTCTTTGTAGGAGGATTTTCCAAGCGAGACAAATGACCAGCTACCTGATTTTCTGATCCCTTTCGATCTTTTATTTCAAGATCAAATTCTTGTAGAAGGAGTATCCATCTTAACAATCTAGGTCTAGCATCTTTTTTTCTTAAGAGATACTTTAAAGCTGCATGATCAGTGAATACAGTAACTTTGTTTCCGATTAAATAAGAATGAAATTTGTCAAACACAAATACTACTGCTAGTAGTTCTTTTTTGGTTGTGGCATAATTCTTTTGCACTTCATTAAGTGTTCTACTAGCATAGTAAATGGGCCTGAAATTTTTATCTCTTTTTTGTCCCAATACTCCTCCAACTGTTGTATCACTTGCATCACACATTATTTCAAATGGATGGCTCCAATCAGGAGAAACAACTATTGGAGCTTTAGACAACTCTTCCTTGAGTATCTCAAATGCTTTTCTGCATTCATCTGAAAATTCAAACTTCACATCTTTCATTAGTAGGTTAGTAAGTGGTTTTGAAATTTTAGAAAAATCTTTTATAAATCTTCTGTAAAAACCTGCATGCCCTAAGAAATTTCTAATGCCTTTTACAGTATTTGGAGGAGGCAATCCTGGTATCAGATCAATTTTTGCTTTATCAACTTCTACTTCTTTAGCAGTAATTTTATGTCCTAAAACAATTCCCTCTTTTTACCATGAAATGACATTTTTCTCAATTAAGAATCAAGTTTGTCTCTTCACATCTTTTAAGTACCAAAGCTAAATGACAGAGACAATCTTCAAATGTCTTACCAAAAAGTGTGAAATCGTCCATGAATATTTCAAGGAACTTTTCATTCATATCTCCAAAAATTGCAGACATACAACGCTGGAATATAGCAGGAGCGTTGCATAGTCCAAATGGCATTTTTCGATAAGTATACGTACCTTGGGGGCATGTAAACGTGGTTTTATCTTGATCTTCAGGGGCAATTGATATCTGATTGTATCCAGAATACCCGTCAAGAAAACAATAGAAACCATGACCTGCAATTTTCTCAAGCATTTGATCAATAAAAGGAAGAGAAAAATGACCTTTTCTTGTGGCCTTATTAAGTTGTCTATAATCAATACAAACTCTCCATCATGTGACTGTTCTTGTAGTAATGAGTTCATTATTTTCATTCTTTATTACAGTCATTCCTCCTTTCTTCGGTACTACTTGTATAGGACTTACCCATGGACTGTCTGATATTGGATAAATAATACCTGCTGCTAGAAGTTTTACCACTTCATTCTTGACAACTTCTTGCATTTTTGGATTTAATCTCCTTTGGGGTTGGACTGTTGGTTTATAATTGTTTTCCATGAGGATCCTATGCATGCAAATGGCTGGACTTATTCCTTTGATGTCATTTATTGTCCATCCTATGGCTTTTTTATGCTCTTTCAACACTCTAATCAATTTTCCCTCTTGTTCTGTAGTTAAAGAAGAGGAAATGATGACTGGAAATAATTCAGATTCAAGAAAGACATACTTCAAATGAGATGGAAGCGTTTTGAGTTCAATTTTTGGTTGAACTTCTTCTGGTGAGACTTCCTCATTTTTAGTATCTTTTTCTAGTGTTTCTGCTTCTTTTCTTATTGTGAAGTTGTCATCACTTGTGGTACCTGACTTGGCCAAACATCTTTCCAATGAATCAGAAATCAACTGATCATCCTTGTATTCATCTGCAAGATCATCTATCAAGTCAATATGAAAACAAGAAGTTAATGATTCATCCTCGAAAAATTTTAATAGTTTCTGCATGTCAAAGATTACTCTTTCCTCATCAACTCGCAGTATCAATTGTCCCTGATGGACATCAATAATTGCTCTTCCTATTGTAAGAAATGGTCTACCTAGAATTAATGGCACTTCAATATTTTCTTCCATTTCAAGTACTATAAAATCTACAGGAAATGTGAATTTGTCAACCCTTACAAGAACATCTTCAATTATTCCTCTCGATTTTTTAGTACTTTGGTCAGCTAATTGAAGAGATACCCCAATATCTTTCATCTTATCAAGTTCTAATTTTCTAAAAATTGAAAAAGGCATCAGATTAATCGAAGTACCTGAATCGCATAATGCTTTTTCAAAATGAGCACCTCCTAAAGTACAAGGTATAGTAAAACTTCCTGGATCACCGAGTTTCTGTGGAAGCTTATTTTAAAGTATAGCACTACATTTTTCTGTAAGCTTAACTACCGAAACTTCTTCCAATTTTTTTTTACTTGACAAAATATCCTTAAGAAATTTAGCATATGAAGGCATTTGATTCAAAGCATCTGTGAAAGGAATATTAATATAAAGTTGTTTTAAGATTTCAAGAAACTTTAGAACTGTTTGTCAAGCTTTTCTCTTTTCATTTTCTGGGAAAAGGGGAGAGACAAAGACTGAGAATGTTTCATCAATTCATTTTCTTGTAACTCTTTTTCTTTATTTTTTTGTTTTTCTAGAAACTTAGATTTTTCTTTATTCTCACTTTTATTTACCTATTTCACATTTTGTGAGTTTTCTTGTTTACCTGCATATGGATCATTAAGATTTTTACCTGAGCGCATGGAGATAGCTTTGAAATGTTCCTTTGGATTTTTCTTAGTGTTGCTTGGTAAAGAACCTTGAATTTGTCCAGATACAAGTGTTGCTATTTGGCTTACCTGAATTTCCAAGTTTCTGATAGCTGAATGATGGCTTTCAACCTTCTCATTAGTGACCCTGATGTGTTTGTGTATCAGCTCATCAGTAGCCTTCAAGTGTTTATTGAGCAAATCTTCAATGTTTGATTGTTGATTTATCTGAGGTTGTTGTTGGTACTGCTGAAAGTTCTGTTGCCCTCTGTTTTGATTTTGAAAACCAGATGGCCCTTGCTGCTTTTTATTAAAAAATCGTTGAGGATTCTCAGCGCCATTAGGATTACTCCATTGAAATCCTGGGTGTTTTTGTGCCATAGAACTACTAAATGGATAATTATTGTTATACCTAATAGCGTTTACATGTTCATCATTTTGAACTGAAACTTGACACTCATGATTCGGATGATTACCTCCACAAACATCACAATTTTTGTTGAGATAATGATTGAGACTTACCTGAAATGCCTCAAATTTTTGTGTTAGAGCTGTGATTTGTTGGGTCAATGAATTTAAAGCTTCAACTTGATTGATTCCTACTGCTTTTTCGATAATCACTCGGTCAGATGGCCATTGAACTGCATTTTCTGAATTTCATTAAGTAGTTGTATTGCTTCTGCAGTTGTTTTGCTCATTATAGATCCTCTTGATGCTGCATCAATTACATTTCTAGCAGATGGTTTTAGGCCATGATAAAAAAATGTATAATATATAGGGATCTGAGATTTCATGGTGTGGACATTTTCTTAGCATTGAACTTAGTCTTTTCCAAGCCTGATAAACAGATTCGATATATGTTTGCATAAAACTATTAATTTCTTGCTTCATTTTAATTGTTTTGCAAGTGAAAAGTACTTGTTAAGAAATTTCTGGGTCATTTGATCCCATGTGCTAATAGAACCTCTTGGTAAGCTACGTAACCATGTCTTGGCTTCTCCTTTTAGTGAAAAAGGAAAAAGTCGCAATCTAATTGCATCAGTTGTGACATCATTATACTTACAAGTTTCAACTAGCTCAAAAAAATCAATCAGGCTTGTGTGAGGATCTTCAACTGCATCACCTGTAAATTGACATGAATTTTGGATGGTCTGAATTAAGCCTGTGCGGATCTCAAAGTTATTTGCTGCTATTGGTGGCCTCCGCACACTTGATTCTCCTTCAAAGTGATCAGGTCTTGCATAATCTCTAAGAATCCTATCACGTTGTGGTGCTACCTCATCAAACTGTTCTTCCACTTGATGTGGTGAAAGTGGATTGTTATTATTATTAAGCTCGTTATTCTCCATTTCTTCTTGTGAAGAGATTCGAGATTGAGAGGCATGTTCTTTTCGTAACAACTGTAGTGATTTTTATTTCGGAATTGTATGTAACCAATTTTCCTAAAGAAGAACGGGTCATATACTTTCTGAAATTTTAGAAAAATGATTTAAATTTTTTTTTTAAATAAAAAATAAATAAATAAAACTCAAATTAGTAGTAAAAACAATTAATCTGTAGTAGATTTTTGCCAATAAATTTGACGAGTCACTGAATGTATATAGTTTAACCCGAAGTGTGTCAAATAATAGTATAAAAAAATATCGAACCCACAGAGATTGGTTTGTCTATTCTACAGATGTTTCTTGTTTTAAATACTACTAAAGAAAATCAAAAATAGTTGAAGGGTGAATCAATTAATTAATAATACAAAAAGTAGAGAAAATACTTTAATTTTCACAATATATTAAAAGGTGTTGGGGATCTTGACTTCACTCAACATTTCTATATAAAGTAAATTATTTATTCCTAAATTTATATTTCTCATAAAGTATAAATACCTCTCACGATTATATTTATATATTATTACTGAAATTAAATAATCAAATGCACTCCTCTCGGTTATACAATTTAATTGCCAAAATAGTAATATTTAAGAACAAAAAATGTGTACTTGAACTAAAACATATTTTCTAAGTAAGTCTCTTTCGATTAACTTACTTGTTATAACTAACTATTACACTATTCGCCTCTCTCGATTACAAATAAGTGTAGATTAATTATAACATAAAATAGATAGATGTCACTACAATATTAGCAATATACCAATACTCCAATTAACAATATTATTTCTTTCGTCTCTCTCGATTACAAAATTAGTAATATGTTAATACGTAGTAATCAATGGATATATGTTAATAAATAAAATAACATTTAACTATAAAATAAATAAAAATGAAATCTATAGCTTATGTTCACACACATAAAATTTAGATATAATAACTACTATTATATAGAAATATCAAGATCCGTCAACTTCCCAACACAAAAGAAAATTACTCCATAATATAAATAGTATTACTAATGAAAATATTCTTCTCCATTAAATAAGAAAATAGAAGAAATATTCAAGAAGAAGAATTTCACTATTTAATTAAAAGCAGGAACTAGAATAATTTTCAACATCAAATACTTAAAAAAGTAGTACAAGAAGAACTTAAAGAAATATATCGATTGTTTTGTTTTGTCCCTCTCTACACTGCTATATCAACTCATTTCTCGTGCAATTTATAGCAATTCTGTGAAGAAGAAAATCTTCATTTTCTTCTGTTTTTTCCACTTTGTAGTTGATAATTTTGACAAAATCAAAATGGTAGGTCAAATGTATACCAATATTTGACAAAGTTTTTTTCATTTAACTTATCTTATGCTTGTTTTCCATTTTGATGGCTATCATGCTACCATATTTTTCAACTTTATTTTCCATATTTGCTCAATCTTCCGTTTCTCTCTTTCATAATTCTTTAATATCTCCATTTGTGTTGGATAATTCCTTGTAAATCGATACTTGTTTTCTTTTGCCACATATCTACTTAGTTGATATTTTCTTATTATAATGCAACATTTTCTGTAAAGAAAGATTAAAAATATTAGTATTAAAATTAAATAACAACTTAATATATATATATATGAAATTTTTCTCTTATCAATGAACAGTAAAAAATGAATAAAGTAAAAACTCTAAAAATTGAACCCTAAACTCTAAAATGGATGGTGCTTGGATAATTCGGTACAGGTTGGTGTGTTACACTATTATCTTGGTTAGGCAGTGGTAGGAAATCCTCCGGTGAGATGTCCCCCGTGGTGGTGATTCCGACCATGGGAGAGGCCTTTACTTCTAGGGTTTTAGCGAGGTTGAGATGGCAAGTTGATATTCAAATATCTTAGTGAGAAACCCAACTATAAAACTGAATATGTTTGCTTTGCGAGTTACATATCTAAATTATTGGGTACTCAACACAAATATCCTAAACTACCATGGGCTCATAGTAAAATACCCCTAATGGAATATCACATGCTGATACAACTATAGGAGAACCACATAAATCACCATGTCCATGCACATGAAAATAATTTGATTAACTAGTTAAAAGTCCCTCCTAAACTATTAACATTTTGCGAGTTTCATATCTTCCACGTGTCTCTCATCAAATTACCTCAAATATTTTATTTCATATTGAATAGGTTTCTCTTAGTTTTAGAGGGGGATATAATTTAGGAGTAATTCCATGTTATTCTCGTGAGTTTTCACGTCTTACCTTAGTTCTAAAAGCTTGTAAATAACAAACTTGAACATTAGAAAAAGGCGATTCAGTTAAAATTTGTTTCGCACATAAAATGGTTCTGAATTACACGAAAAGTCAAAGACAAAGAGCCATATGTAGTACATAAGTTGTGGGTTCACCAGTAGTAACTTTAGCTCAGACCATTGAATAAGAACAAAAATTTCACGAAATAAATCAAATACTAATAGATATCAAACCCAATAGACAGAGTAGGTTGTGGTTGAATTCATAACTAGAGACTATCATATTCAAATCCAAAATTCGCTCGCCAATTATATTGCCAGGCACTCAGGCTCTAACTGAGTCCTCTCTGGTATCTGAAGAGCTTGCACATTAGTTACTTTCAAATCATATATTGATGGCATTCTTTCATATCAGCTCTTGCAAATTGAATAACTTAGGTAAGCCTTTTATAGCATAATGAAAGCTAAACAAAAAAAAAAATGCAATTACAAGCCAAGTAGAAAAAACAGAGAATTCCCCTTTTCATAACAAAACCTGAAATCGAAATACATTCATTTGCTTGAATTTAACTAGGGAGTGTATTTAAGTTATCAAACCACGATGCACATCCTGTGAACTAACACGGGACCACATTCATCATACTCCGCCTTTGGTATCCACATCTGCACAACAAGTAGAAGGTATTCAACAAGACACTCACAATTACAACAAATTATTTATCAATTGAATGACTGATCGATTAGTAAAAGAAGGCAAAAAAGAAACTATCTTTTTAGGAAGTACTGAGGGAAGCTAGAATTGATGTGTTGTACTTCCTCTCAGGTGGTGCAACCACCTCGATCTTCATGTGGCTCGGAGAAAGAGCACTGATTTTCTTGCGCATACGTTCTGCTATGCCAAGGAACATAGCTGAGCCACCACTAAGCACAATGTTTGCAAATAAATCTTTCCTAATATCAACGTCACACTCTCATGATTGAGTTGTAGACTTTTTTATGAATTCCTGTCGGTTCCATTCCACCGAATGATGGTTGAAATAGGACTTCAGGGCAACAAAATCTCTCTACACCAAATATTGATGACTTCTCCATCAGGAAGCTCATAGGTCTTCTCAACTGATTTTGAGAAACTTTTTGCCTTGTCAATCTTCTGTTCAAAATCCAGGGCAACATAAGCAATCGTCTCCTTCATATGATGAGGCTATCATTTCTGCAATTGTTAATTTATGTAAGGACCCTCCATGAGAATATTGATGAGATACTGTGTAAGATCATAACCACCAAGTGCTATCCGTGAGATGGCATGGGGAAGTACATGTCCCTCATAGATAGGGACAATGTGGGTCATACCATCATCACCAGAATCAAGAATAATACCTCTTTGAAAAACATGCGAAATCAGTATGACAGACTAAAACATTAGAGAATCAGGCATTCCAATCTGCTTCTTACCAGTTGTACGACCATTAGCAAAAAGAGAGAGAATGGCCTGGCTTGCGACATATATGATTGGAACATTGAATGTCTCAAAGATGTTGTGAGTCATTTTCTCTCTATTTGTCTTGGGGATAAGTGGTGCCTAGGATAGAGAAGAATGGGATGCTCCTCGGGAGCAACATGAAGTTCATTGTAAAATGTGTGATGCCAGAGTTTCTCCATTCTTACTATGCCACGTTCAATGGGATATTTCAGAAACAAAATACCTCTTTCAGACAGAACATCATCACCAATATAGGCATCTTTTTCTCCAATTCCAGCCATGATGCCAGTATGATGAGGACGACCAATTACACTTTGGAAAACAACCCTCAGAGGTAGGGGTAATATCTGCCACATTCTACCCTCTCCATACTCAACTTTTGAGATCTCCGGCGAGATTAAATTCAACAAACTGACCTTTAAAAGCCCAAAATTTAGCTAAGAATAAACAAGCACATAAATTCAAGTGAAACGTAGACGAATCAAATTCGATTGACAATCAGACTTTTATCGAGATGAATCCAATGTTGACTTGAATATCAAATTACCAAAACAATTTATTCTTTTGATTATTCAATTTACTGTGTAATCTCATTTTCATACGAAGGAGGTGAATTTGTTTGAAACTTATACGAAGGATGTAAATATGTTCAACAACAACAATATAGCCAACATAATCTCACAAATTTAAAATTAAATCGAAATAAATCAAACCAAAATTATAAACGTCAAACCAAATAAAATTTATTTAAATTTAGTTTGAATTAACATTTTTACCGAATCAAAAATTGAATTTTCTAAATCCGACGAAACGCCCAAGCCCTATACACGACCACCTCCGATGTACTTTAGGTGAATTGGTTGATGCAATGTAGCTGACGATCTCGTTTGTCATCACCCTTTAATTCGTCAATTTTAGAAATAGTTCAAAAATTCTTGTTTGTCTAAGTCATTTCTAATAAGTCAAAGGGAAATTTTGATCCAATAGATGGAATAAGTACACTTTCGAACTATTTCTATAACTATTTCTACATCTTATGGACATTCATTTTTAACTCAATACGTGAAACGAAGAGATTTGTGAACCATTTTCAATATGTTAAGAGCGTTTTTGAACATATACATTATTCTGAAGAATGTAGGAAGAATCAATCAATCCATATCAATTTGAATGGAGAATTTCATTTCCATTGAGTCAAAATTGCAAAAAGGATCAACAAAAAACACCATGAATATGGTGCAAGTAAAGAAAATCAGGGAGAAATAAAAAAAAAAGAGGGTATGCCTATAAATTGCTAATGACTAATTTCATGAAGCCAGCAAGATATGATTATTTTTTCCCCAATTATTTGCTAGCTACATATTCTATTGATTACAAATTTATAGTATATAGCTATAGAGAATTGGATATATGTCCCTTTCTCTGATTTGGTCTAATTAATCTCCCTTCAAAATTTCCTTTAATTTATTAATCAAAATTTTCATTTCTTTGCCTTTGGCTTCTTCACAATCATCACGGAGCAACGAGCATGATGGGAGCAATAGTCACTTACGCTACCCAAGACAGCCCTGTCAAAAATGCAAGTAAAAAATTCCCATCAATATTTTCATACACTTAGATCACAAAATTTAATTCTTTATTTATTTTCTTAAATTCTGTGTAAAGTCAAAATCAATTATCTTTTGAAAGCTCCGTAACCATGGCTTCCCATGACCAAAATAGAGGCGTGATGCTTGTCAACAACATCACACAACACATTTCTAGCATCTCCTTCAACAACATCAAATTCTACACCACTCATCACCCCTTTAGCTTCGCATAATTGTTTTGACTTCTCGCAAACTCTTTGAGGTGTCTTTTTAATATCATTTTCCACCACTGCGAGCACGTCACTTGTTCCTACACAACATCAAAAATATCTCAAATCATCACTCAATTATAGTATCAGAAATTCACTCAACTATGAGTTCTTATCTCTTGAAAAAAATCATACTATATGTAAAATTAGGTCTTAGGCCTAACTCATACCCCAAAAGCTAGCTCAAAGGGAGGAGGATTGCACAAGCCTTATAAGGAGTCCACCTATCTCATTAACCACCAATGTAGGACTTTTGTCATTCTTTAACACCTCAACTCACGCCCAGTGCTTAGCATCTGGTGCGTGGGTAATTTTTTGATTTGGGGGGCCGATGTGCCCTGTTCTGATACCATATTAGTTTTACTGTTGGAGAGAAGTATGTAATTTTATTAGTATGTATGTGTATTTATACAAGAGAGCAAACTACAAATAAGGAAAGAATCAACTATTAATGAATTGTGATCTTCCCCTAATTATAATAGAAACTAAATCACTAATGAGATATCCTAACATCAATCAAGAACATATACATACATAAATATGAAAAAACACTAATATTTCAAAAAAAAAAAAGAAAAAAATTGGTACATGTTACACCTAGAGTTTTAAAGTGTTATGTGTAAAATTAAACTCAAAGTTTTAAAATAATCAAATTTAAATCTTGAATCTGTACCTGGTCCAGCAAGACCTACAACGGAAGTTGGAGTGGTTTTAACGTGAACAATGATGAGCTTAAAAAGAGAATCGGATTCACTAAAAAAATGTTCAAGTGTCCATTCTAAGGCGTAGAAGCTTTGGTCAGTGTCATCAAGGGCAAAAATCATGGTTTGTGTTGCTGCCATTATTTTTGATGAATTGCTACTAAGAAAGATGAAAAGATTTGAATTGTTGGAAATGAATCCAAATCTTTTACCAGAAATACCAAAAGTTTTTTTGTGTTTGGATTGAAAGTATTGTGATGATATTATGGGGATTTTATAGTTACTTTTTTTTCAACTATGGTTGGTTAAAAGTGATACGACAACTAAATTTTGTGGACATTATTTGGCAGTTTACTGTTTCATTTGACTATTAATTTAAGTGGACGTTATTTAGCAGTTACTTTATTTTCAAATTCACAACTGAACTTAGGTTTTCATGGGATATGCTTGGAGTGGACTTCTTTTAGATGTAATTATGCGAAAGAGTTTCACTTTAAATTAAAATTGGTTTACAGTTTTGTTGGGATGATTGATACTTATTAGTTCATAATATATTAAATTGTTTCATATTATATTGTTATAATGAATATATATAATATTTGGATAGATTGTGTCATTTTTCGTCGTTACAGAATGTAAAAAAATTCATAACTGAATGATAGATCTACAAAAAGATAGGATACAAGGTAGAATTACTATGCAAAGGTGGGATAAAAGATTAAAAATGATTATTAAATAATTAAAAAATAAAATGAGAAGAAATATTAAGGTAACTATGTGTCACACTTACATGCACTGAATCTTTTCATTGTTACATTAACGATGAGTTTAAACGAACGATTTAAACTAACAATGCAATAAAATTTAAATAACAATTAAAATAAACATGATATATAAACTAACAATACAATAAAACAATTATAACAACAATATAAATAAGTAATTTTTAGCACTACTTACACAAAGTATCTGAATTGGACAATAGGCGCAATATATTATCAAACTCTAACCATTTTGTTGTACCTATGTCATTTTCTCTGTTAATTTTAACTTCTCTATGTCCCTATTTTTGACAGAATGGTTTGGTGGACCCTTTTACTTGTATAGGATTGTATTCTAGCACTCTTACTTATCACTTTGTTCATGACCCCTGAACCCATCCAAACTCGACATTTTAAACACTTTTTTGATTGTGTTATGGCGCGTGTTGCACAAACACGTACACATTGGCCAAAAAGTAAAAAAATAATAATCCACATATGATATTAAAATTCACGTGGTAAATCACTCATGTAAAACTAAGAAAAGTCCAACCTCCGCGAAAATTTCAAAACCTTCGCAATTTTTCCACTTCTCCTCTCTGCGATTTCTCCACTAACACGTTCATCTGTGATTTTCCCTACCTTTGCTCAATTGAAGATCAGCTACACTCTGATTATCGTTGTAAGTTCTTGCCTTTTGTGTTAGTTTTTGATTTTTTTCATTTTCTTGTGTGTATCTGTTTGATTATACGATCGATTGTCATTCAATTTTCTGAATTTTTGGGGGGATTTTACTTTGGTTTGGGTGTAATGTTAGTGTAATATATTTTCTTAGTTGATTAATGACTTCGAGTGATTTCAATGACATATTTCGTGAATTCGATTAGATTCTAGGATTTTTGGTAAAATCTCAATTTCGACTAAAGTTAATATTTTATTTCTGGTCAATTATCTTGGCTATTGATAGTGTTAGTGGTCCATTGTTAAAGCAATTACAATTATGGTAAGTTATGGCTTTATCTGTTACTAGTATTTGACTATTTTCTTTAAAAAATTAGAGCTTTTTGTTTTACAGTCATGGTAAATTTATGCCTTAAGTTTATGCCTTTAACTGTGGTTGTTTATCATGGTATGTTTATGCTTTTGACTGTAGTTGTCTTTCATGGTAAACTGTAGTTGTTTTCTTTTGCCTTTACCGGCATCCTAAGGTAAATGTTTTAACTATAGTGACACTTCAGTTTCACTATGGGAGGTTGTTTTGTATCTGATCCTACTTTAAGGTATTCCAATGGAATCACTAGCGTCAATATAAATGTGGATGAGCTGCATATTATGTTGTTTCATAAAATAACATTGGAATTGAGTGTTGAAAATGTTGAGACATTTGGATGTAGAGTTAACAAGGAGGGTACTTTTTACATGTTAAATATTGATCATGATAATTTAAACTTTCTTATTAGTTTGAAGGGTGTTGATTTTGTTGATATATATGTTGCATCCCATTAGTATACCTTTAATTGTTGAGGATATACTTGTATTGCCTAGCACTAATGCTAATGTGTCCTCATCTCCACAAAAAGATAATGTTGATGTGTCCTCCTCCCCCACACAAAAATAGGGATGGTTTGTCAGCCTCCCCACAAATAGATAGGGCTGATGTGTCTTCATCTCAACCATTGAATGAAAATAAAAATAGGGATTTAAACCAAAATTAGTCCCTTTTAGTTGAAGAGCAGTCCCCTTTAGTTGAAGAACAAGCCCCACCTAGAGTTGAAGAACATTCTGATTCACTCTATGATGTTGATGAAAATATTAATGAATTGAGTGATTTGGATGAGGAGTTGCTTCAAGCTAGACAGTCTAACATTGAAGAACAAGTTAAAGAGAAGGCTGATAGAGTAAATCTAGATAAGATACCATATGGTCCTGTAGGTATACATGCTAGTTTTGAAGACATTTATAAGGAGAAGAGGGGAGATTTAAAGGAAATTTGGGTGGTGATGACCCTTATTTTAATAGATTGAATCCTGATAATGACATTAGTGAAGATGAAGGGGATCCTGTTGAGGATGATGAAGTGGTAGATCGAACACCTAGTAAGAGAAGTACAAAGATCTACTTTGATCCAACTACTAAAAATGTGTTTTTTCTCCAACTGCATATGGTATTTTTGGATCACATTTAGCTCAGGGAGGCACTGCAAACTTACTCTATTCAAAAGGGTGTTAATATTAAGTTGAAACCTAATGAGAAGGAAAGGACAAGGGCACATTGTAAGAAAAAGGGTTGTCCTGGGCATATTCTTGGAAGTATTGATTGTAACACTGGAAACTTCTGTGTTAAAATATATTTTCCTGTCCACAAATATTTTAAAAGAACAAGAAACAAATTGTGTACCCCCATTTGGATTACTAAATATTACAAGGAGAAAATTATGAGTGAGCCTACCATCAAACTTCTTCAAATTCAGTCTTTGATACAAAAGGAGTATGATTTGTATGTTAGAGAGACAAGCTGTAGAAAAGGAAAACTGAGAGTTATGAATAAACATATGGGAGATTTCACAAAGGAGTTTGCTAGGTTGTATGATTATGTTGAGCAATTAAAGACCACAAATCCTGGAACTACTGTATATATTAGGACATCCAAGAACACAATTTCAGAAAAAGAGGTGTTTATGAGCATCTATATTTGTCTTGGTTCCTTAAAAAGTGGATTGAAAGAAGTGTGTAGAAGGATTGGCTTCGATAGTGTATTTCTTAAAAGTGTTTGTAAAGGTGAATTGTTATCTTGCATTTCCAAAGATGAAAATAATCAGATTTACCCTAGAGCATGGACAGTAGTTGATAAAGAAATCAATGAGGCATGGTCTTGATTTCTTAAGCGCATCAAACATGATTTGGAGCTTACAGAAGGTGAATGACTAACAATTATGTCAGATATGGAGAATGTATTACTATATTATTTGTTAAATTTATTCTTTCATTTTTGAAGTAATTGATATTTAACATTGTTGTATGTCAAAAGTTCTTTGTTTGACAGGGTCTTCATCTTGCACTTATTGATGTATTGTCAATGTCGAAATTAGATGGTGTGCTAAACATATATGGACAAACTGAAAGAAAGACTGGATGGGTGAAGAAAGAAGAAGAAAATTCTGGCAGGTTGCCAAGGCACCGTTTGAGGTACTTTTACAGTCTAAAGTTGATGACTTGAGTGAGTTAGGAGTAGGCATTGTAGAATCTTTGTTAAAATATAACAAAGAAGCATGATGTAGTGCATATTTTAAAGAACATATCAAGTATGATGTGGTTGAGAACAACATGTGTGACACTTTAAACAGTTGAATTTTAGGTGCTAGGTTCAAATCACTAATCACTATTCTAAAGGAAATAAGAGTCAAAGTTATGGAAAAAAAATGCATCAAATGAGAGAATTTTCAGAAAAATGGATTACTGATGTATCACTAATGTCTATGGATATTCTTAGAAAAAATGTTGAAATTGCTGATAATTGAGAGGTAAAGTTTAATGGTGATCTTGGCTTTGAGATTCATGATCCACCATATAAACATGTTGTTGACCTAAGAAAGAAGGTGTGTAATTATAGGTCATAGCAATTAAAGAAAAATCATTGTGTCCATGCACTTACAACAATATATTATAAGAATTGGTTGTTGAGTCATTTGTCGATCACCGGTATAAGAATGAAACATACCTGAAAGCATATAATATGTTTATTTAACCTATGACATGAAGATGTGACCAGTAAGTGATATATCAGCCATTGAACCACTTGAAATTTCAGTCATGCTAGGAAGAATAGGAAAAAACAGGAGAACAGATAGTGATGAGTCAATTAAGAAGAAGTTTGGAAATGCTACAAGGAAGGAAAGAAAAATGAAATATTCTGTGTGTAAGACTTTTGGACATAACAAGAAAGGATGTCCAACTCTGATAAGTTGTGCTTTAATGACTCTTTGTTACTGATTTTACTCTTGTTATACTTTTCACTTTAATATATGTTTGTAGAAAAATATTGCAGCTAGAACAAGTGTTGCAAGTGCTGCAACTTCAGATTTTACATATGCTGCAACTGGAAGCCAGATAAGTGTAAATATAGGTCCAAGTGCAAGTTCAAGTGCAGGTTGCACTCCAAATGCAAGTTGCACTATAAGTGTAGGTCCAAGTGCAAGTTGCACTCCAAGTGTAGGTCCAAGTGCAGGTCCAAATATAAGTTGCACTCCAAGTTCATATCCAAGTGCAGGTTGCACTCCGAGTGCAGCTCCAAGTGCAGGTTGAACTCCAAGTGCAATTCCAAGTGCAAGTTGCACTCAACAATCAACTTCTAGTGCAGCTGGCCAAAAAAGAAAGACTAGCACAACTTTGAGAGGTGGTGCATCTCTTGACTATAAGAAACCAAGACCAAAAAAAGCAAAGATAACTAGTTATGGTCTCTTATTTGGATCAGTGACAGTGTAACTTATAGGATATGTATTTTATCATTTAAACATTAAATTACTTTAATTGATATTTGTTCATCTCTAAGTTAAGATTTTTATTTTTCTCTCAGTTTGAAAATACTGATAAGGTATTACATAGTACTACATTGTCAAATACAACTCCTATCAATATTGATCTTCGTTACAAACCCAATGGATTAAGGTAGAAGGGAAGAACTGCGACTACTCAAAAGCAGCTACGAGAGGAGAGTTACAGAAGCACTTAAGGCACTCAGGCACACCAACCCACACATTAGATTTCACTTCGTTTAGCTTAATGGCTGAATCCCAGCTAACTTTATTTTGATTAATGATTTAATCCCAATTATTTTGGTTCTACTGTTTTGTATTGTGTTAAGTTGCTATTGGGAAGACTTTGTTTTTTTGTATGAATTTGTGTTTGAATGAAGTTGTTATTCGAATATCTGAAGCAAATGAAGTTCATTTCATTATCAAATAACACCTAATACAAATCAATATTCTTAAAAATAACGGCTAGAAACCAAATAACAACCATCACAATAACAATGCTATCAGTACTAGTTTGATCCTTGTCTTCCTTGAGTTTCTTGTCTTCTATGTCTTGCTTGCCTTCCTTGTCTTAAACTCGTTGATGAATTCTTGATGTTGTATTGTTCTTGACATGTTGAATCATTTGCATCAGCCCATCGGAAGAATCCACACCCATTACTGGATGAATATTTTTGGCAACCCCAAAACATTTTTCAGGATTAGTTGGTGTTCCTGATGTCTTTAGTTCAACATATATTCCACAGTAGCCACATCGAACCGTCATCGTGAAGACCAACAAAATCAAACCAACAAAAATACAATAGAATCATCACAAAAAAGAAGATAAGTAGATCGAATGAAAAAATAAAGGCACCAAAAATAAAAGAGAAAGAATTTGCAGAGACAAGATTGAGAAAAACAGGAGAAAAAAAGCTCAAAAAGGCAATAACAATGGTGTTGAGTGAAATAAAGAAGAAGAAATGACCTTTAAAGGTCAAAATCTGACCATTTGTGCCTTCTTAAGGCGTCTCGTACTCTTGCTTTGAGTGTATCACACGCTTCATGTGAAGTCTTTCCACATAGGATACCACATCAAAAAAAGTATTTAAAATATTGGGTTTAAATGGGTTCAGGGGTCCAGATGACAAAAGGGTAAATAAGAGTGTCCAGATTATAATTTATACAAATACAAGGGTCTACCAGTCCATTCTGCTCTCCTATTTTTCACTGGCTTATGTTCGTAATTATCAATATGAATTGCTCAAAAGATGTTTATGGGTCAAAACTCCATAAATGAGATTTGCATGATCATGGAAACCTCCAGTTTGATGAAATAACCTTTAAATAAATAATTAGACCTTATAACTTTTCTGTTATATGCAAAGCTATTATGGGCATTTTGTGAGCACAAAGAGATGTATGGATCGCTTGGATGTAACCTTATTATATATATGGAAAAAAAATATGATTGGCTCATAATGGAGGTACCTAATTAGGATAGTAAAAACAGATTTTCAATATGAGAAAATATTGTACCATGCTTACTAGTCAAAATTAGTTGATTTAGAAGAGACAGTTTATGATCAAAAGTACCTATAAATTGTTAGGGGATATGTTGCTAATGTTTATCTTGAAGACAATGCAGCATGTCCCAAACAAATTTTTGTACTATGGTTGATACTATAGGAATAATGAGGCCCAAAGATATTCTATTCGAGTATTGCTAAATGGCAAGACATTTTTTTGGCATGAATTGGCAAGACATTGGTAAATGACTAAATAACGCTTGTTGTTTCCATCCAAAATAGAAAACCACTATTAACTTTTTTTTTCTTATTTTCTCTCTCTCTCTCTCTTACTTTACTCATTTTTTCTTCTTTACTTCACTCATCTTTTTTATTTTATTTTGTTGTTCAAGATTTTATTTTGTTGTTAGATTTATATCATTTTAACAAGATGGATCCGAATAGTCAGAATAGTTCATTAAACGAAGTGTTGAATAATGCTTTGGGTTTAGATGAGGATGATAGCTTGTTGTCTCAAAATCATGAAGATTTTGATGGTGCATACGATAGGCCTGGAAAAAAAAGCTAAAAGAATCTCGTGACCTATAGACTTTAAAAAAAAACTAAAAAGTACCTAAAATGGGGACCTAAACTTAGATTCGAACTCGTGACATATAGACTATTCGCTTAAGCTTTAACTATTTGAGCTGCAATAACATTCATTCATAATTACGAAGGAAATGCATTTACTCTATTTCATATCAGTTGTTTATTGAATATCATTAGTAAATTTAAAATGAGATATTATCAATAAATATAGTCTAATAACTACTAAAATGTGAAGATAAATTGATCAAAAGTTGACATGTAGAATAATTAATTGTATTACCCAATTAAAACGTGATCATGCATATATAATCACATTAAATTAACTTGTATTTGGGAGGGAGCATAACTCATATAATACTATATCCATTACATTTATTTTCATCATAATGATTCGACTTATAATAATGAAAAATCTTCAATTTTTGTGAAACAATCCAAATATAAACTTTTATAATCTTATTTACCAAAAAAAAATAATTTAAAAATCATTTAAATCCTAAAAGTTTCAAAGAGTCTATTTTTTAAAAAAAAAATCTAAAATTAGGACATAACCTAGATTCGAACTCGTGACCTATAGACTATTCGTTTAAGCTTTAATCATTCGCGCTGCAATAATATTTATTCATAATTACGTAAGGAAATGTATTTATACTCTTTCATATCAGTTGTTTAATGAATATCACTAGGAAATTTAAAATGTGATATTCTCAATAAGTATAGTCTAATAACCCCTAATATGTGAAGATAAATTGATCAAAGATTGACATGTACCATAACTAATGGTATTATCTGATTATAACTTGATCATGCATATATAATCACATTCAATTGACTTGTATTTGTGAGGGAGCATAACTCATATAATACTATATCTATTACATATATTTTCATCATAATGATTCGATTTATAATAGTGAAAAATCTTCAATTTTTGTGAAACAATCTAAATATAAACTTTTACAATCATATTTATCAAAGTAATATAAAATTAAAAATTATTTAAATCCTAATAGCTTCAAAGAGTCTAATTTTTTTAAAAAAGTACCTAAAATTGGGACCTAACCTAGATTTGAATTTGTAACCTATAGACTATTCGTTTAAGCTTTAACCATTGACGCTGCAATATCACTCGTTCATAATTACGTAAAGAACTGTATTACTCTCTTTCTTATCCTTATTTTAATTGATTATTTTTATTTAAATCAAATATTACCAGGATATCTTAATATATCGTCATCTTTATTATTGTAAGAAAATAGTAAAATCGTTGAAAATAATTTTATCATATTTCTTTAAAATGATTAAATTTTTGGATAATGCGTAATTTGTTTTTTGAAGGATCCTATATATATGTACCTTAACAAAATTTTATAGTATCGTATATTTTTTTAGAATTCCACAAAAATCAAATAGCAAGAAAAATAAAAAGTTAAAGTTATGAAAAAATGACTTAATTAATTTGACTTGATTTTAACATTTGAAAAATTAAATTAATTAAATTTATTTTTATTTAATTAAAAATGATCCAAACTAAATCACGAGCAAAACAATCCTACTAAAATTATGAAGTTTCCAGGTTTGATGAATAATTATATTTAATAAGAATAATAATAAAATTTATGAAGAAATGTAAAGGAAAAAAAAGAGTAGAAAAAGATACAAAATAAGAAAAAGGAGAAAGAAACTCAACTTTTATTTGGTAAGTGAGACCCCAATTTCTTGGACAGTGTGAACTGAAAAAGTAACAATTATGAGTTTGATTTTTCAAAAGTGATTTTGATATATTTAAAGTGATTTTACTTTTAAGGGTACTTTAGGTACAAAAAATAAATAAATTTACTTAATCATCTTTCACTTTTCAGCAAAATTACAAAAAAATCTAAAATTCATTGCTCGTGTCAATTCGTACCAAAAAGGTATCCTGTCAAATATATTTTCTCATTCGACTCAAATGGGGCATAATAGTGGACCAAAAATGTACATTTTGTTTCCAATGAGTCCTCACCACTTGTCTTTTGAATGTGAATACTCTTATATATTTGACAAGGAACACTGAGATGGTTGAGATGACAATGAAAGATCCTCCGTTTGGACCAAGAATGGAACTAAAAGTACTACTACAAAAATCAAAAGTAGCACAATGGAAAGTCTGATTTGCAACACTGATTACTAAAACAAAGAAGCCTTACTTCATACTCGCTCTGTATCAATTATATTGACATTTTTAATTTTTTGGAAAATGGCCTAAAATATCCTCGAAGTATTGAAAATGTACAAAATTACCTTCATCCACCTATTGGCTCCAAATATCCTTCCCACCAACCTATTGGCTCCAAAATACCCTTGTCATCCACCTTTGGGTTCAAAATTGACCACTTATTTAACGGTTTTAAATTTAAATTATTTAAATATTTTTTTAAATACGTGATGCTCAACTGTTTGTTATAATTTTAACTTATTAGTATAATTTATAAATCAATCCACTACTCACCCATTACTAATTAAATCCCACCAAATTAATAAATCCGTCACATTACTAATGCAACAACAAGAAAGCTACTTTCAATGAGAGTTTTTAAAAATTTGAGGCGAAAATATCTATAGAAGTAAATTATCATACATTCAAGTGTCTAAATAAAAATTAACAATAAACTTAAAAGTCTGACTATGTTCATTTTAATTATTCTTTCGTCTCAATTATGTGATGTTATTTCATAGATAATTTTTTTAAAAATATTATATTAAAGGTTTTATAACAAACCATAAATATTTATAAAATTATATTTAAAAAAAGGTGCATGAATTAATTCAGGATGTACTACTTCTTTTACCTTTAATCATAAATTTCGAATTCAAGCTTGAAATAGAATCCTATTGAAAGTGTCCTCCTAAATAAGGGTCTCAACCTAAATTAAATTGGGGTTTTGATTCAGACTCGAATAATTTTGGATGTCATTTTCAGGAATCTATAATTTCGTCGTGTTTTAGTAGTGTTTATGACAATTTTGATATTATAATTGGTTTATTAATTGGGTGGAGTTTAGTTAATAATGAGTGGGTAGTGGGTTAGTTTATAAATTATATTATTAAATTAAATTATAACCAATAGTTGAACACCAAGTACTTTAAAATATATTTAAATAGTTTAAGTTTAAAATAGTTAAATAAGTGGTCAATTTTGAACCCAAATGTGAATGATAAGGATATTTTGGAACCAATAGGTAGATGAGAAGGGCATTTTGGAGCCAATAGATGGATAGCGGGTAATTTTGTACCATTTGCAATACTTCGAGGGTATTTTAGGCCCTTTTTAATCAGAAATTTGCGCATGAAATTTTTAATTTTTTTGAAATGAAATTTATATATTTGTAAACTACGTAAAAAGTACTACGAGTCACAATAATTATTAATTCATAATATTTAAAAAAATCTATAAAAAATTCACAGTTAAAAAAAGACTTTTTAAAATTTTGAAATCCGAAAAATACATATAAAATGGACGGAGGGAGTACCATATGGACAAATATGTGCATAAAAGTGAGGGGCAATAGAAAACTGTTTGAAACTATTTGTTCTCTATAGAAATATTGTTTTTAGGTGTCATAGGCTACTATAGGTAAAGAACAATGAGCAGCCATGATGTTGGTTAGCTCAGGTTTATAAATATTGTTTGATGATTAATAAAATGTCCCGTTAATTGCCAAAATAAAAAACAAATATAAAAGTAAAAGAGGACATACAGAGAAAATAATAGGAAAAAGAAAATATAGCATTTAAAAAGTTATTGCTATTTAGTATAAGAAAAACATAATCTTCTTGGACTAAGTAAAAAATTGCATATCGCATAATTGAGATGGAAAAAATAATGGTACTATAAATATTTCATGACTTTTTTTCCTCAATCATATAATTTATATTTTCTTTTTAATCTATTGTTTAATATGATATATTTTCTCTGTTTTTCATTTATTTACAAAACTTAGTAGGTTAAAGATAATTCAAAAAGTCAAAATTCATAAATTCATGAAAGTATAAATTAGATGATGATAGTTTCTTTTAAATATAAAAATATTCCCCTTAATACATTTTAAAAAAATATGTAGAATTATGCTAGGTGATAAGTGCAAATATAGACATTTGGTGAGATTTATTAAGCACTATTTGATGTTTTATAGGTGATTAAAAAGCACTAATCACCCCACTTAGACAGCAAGTATATTTCAAACTCATTAATGAGTAATCTTTAAGTTTACTTTTACATAACAAAATTAAATGAAAATACATCTATTTGTTACATATCCAAGGGCATTTTATAGTTCACTTCAATACTTTCACCAAATTTCCTCTGTCACACCAAATTTAGCTGTTTAACAACAGCTCTACGCACGAATTCGATTCAAAAAATATTAAGAGATTAATTGCAAATTGATAACGTAAATCATCGCACTCCAAATTAATTAAGTCGATTTCATAAATTAGTTGTTTAATACATTAATATATATACAAAATAAATGAATATATACTTTCTCTTTCATGAAATTAATTATTACTACTATGATAAAAAATAAAAAAAGAAGCTTCACATAATCATCCTTCCAAGCAAATTTTTAAATCCAATCCGAGAAATTAGGGTTGTTTCCTTTCTGGGTTTTATCAATTTTTACTCAAATTTTCTTTTGGATAATCCAATTCAGGTCTTATTTTTCAGGTATTGCATTTCAGTTCTATAAATGTTTATGATTCTATATATGTGTTTAATCTTATTTTTCTCTTAGTTTTTTGTGGGTTTGTTGAATTTTACATGCATTGTATTGTTAGGTAGATTTGAAGTTGCTGCATTTTAAGATTAAGATCGAAATCGACTGCTTTTCTGGGTTGTTTCATACTGAAATTGGTGAACTTACACGTTACGTGAATTCCCTTATTTGATTTGGACGTTTTGCTTTCATGTGAGTGTCCTTTTTTCCCCAAAGATTAGTTCTTGAAGAATGATCTACCAGTTTATTTCCTACATTTTTTGGTTGCTTTGATTAGAAATAAACGGTTCAAATGGAGAAAAATGGACTCAGATGATTATTAGAACTTACTCCAACTAGTTTGAGATTGAAATGTAGTTGTTGTTTCTAGGTGTAGTTAGAATTGATATAATTGGGAAAAAGTCCAGCTTTTGATTTTTTTTTTCTCTTTTGGTTTCTTTTTGCTGTTGTGGAAGTATTGCATAGAAGATCTTAAATTGGCTCCTCAAAGGCGATTGCAGCGCCACATGGGTGGCCACACGCAGCAGAGAAATCCGGCAGCTACTGCTGTGTATGATCACCCAGGCAATGCTGTTCCCACTGGTGATGGGGGTGATGCTGTCATGGCGCGATGGCTTCAGTCTGCTGGGCTACAACATCTGGCCTCTCCCCTGGCTTCTGCGGGTGTCGATCAACGTCTCCTTCCTAACCTGCTTATGCAGGTAAATCTTAATTTTGATAGTGTACATTTTACTCGAATCTAGACTTTGGAGCTTAGTAAGGAACTGAGAAACTTGTTGTGATTCACTTCTTTGTAGTTTTAGTTTGATTTATTCTATAGCTTCGATGGTGCAAAAAAGGTTATTAAGGATTTATATGGCATGGCGTTATTCTTTTTTCTACTCTGGTCGCATTGGTCCTTCTAGCTGGTTTATACCTCCTACTGACTACCAATGTGATTAGTGAGGATAAAATTGTAGACTATCTTCCAACGTTCCTGGACACTGTGGTTAGGTAATTTCTCAGTTTTATTTTTACTCAAAGGAGGAGCATTGCATCCTTGTAAACTCCATTGGCCTTACTTGAAATGTTTGGTTACTGTCAGTCACACCATATTGAGGAGTTTATCACAGGCATTTATACTTCCCTTTGCCACCCCTTGTTCCCTTTTATTTGAACATGATGTGGCCTTATCGTGGCATTCTTAGTTTGTATAAATGTTTCTCATTAAGTTTGCTAGTAACGGGGGAGGCTTGGAATATTGTTTAAAGGGATATGGAGCGCAATCTATGGAGGAGAAGCAGAGGCTTCTCAAATTAATGAGAAACCTCAACTTTAATGGTGAATCTGCTTCCGAGCCATATACTCCAACTACACAGAGTCCTGGAGGGGTCAGAGGATCCGAAGGTTATTATTCTCCTGAGTTCAGAGGAGACTTTGGGGCTGGGCTTCTGGATCTGCATTCTATGGATGATACAGAGCTCTTATCTGAGGTATGAAAATATTCGACTTCGGCACTTCTATTATAACTTATAAGCATACATTGTTTAAGCATTTCAAAATGAAATAATAAAAAGCACATTGTTAAGCTGGGGACATCTATTAGTTGTGCAGTGGTCAGCTAGATACGATAACCACAGCTTTTCTCCCCGGCCATTCCATTTTACCTGCCCCTACACACCATCCGCCAACCCCCACCAAAAAGGAGAATACAATGAAAGAGAGGAAAAGGAAGAAGGATATAGACAAGGGTTACTGAATATGGGTTCATTCAAGTAAATAATTGATCCTTCCACTAGAGCCTTCCGTCCATTTTTCGAAATTGTAATTAACAGTAAAATATTACTGTAGTCTTATATTTTGGTAGTAATGGATATCAGTGGGATTATTATATAAAGATGAAATTAGATTAACATTTGGATGCATTTGACAATGTGTTGTCAAGCTCGAAAATGCAGAGAGGATGAAGCAGGAAATACCAAATGGAAATATGTAGTTTGATGCTTTTTCTCAGATAAGTCTTAATTTCCAAGCATTTCTTGCCTATTAAGGTTGTGAGAGCATGCATTGCACAATCAGCAAAACTTCATTACCTTCTTGGATAATATGTTGTAAACGAAGACCACTATGGATTTAGTCAACATTGTGCTTGTTAAAGATTGAAGCTTCCCAGAATTTAAAGAGGTTGTGATGCAGCTGTTTTCTTTCTTTTATTGCCATTACTCTTAGTTAGAATCACTTTGTAATTTGTTCTAGTAAGTACGTTGTGGTCTTATTGGGGAAGTGAAGAACATAAGATGTGTCTATAGCTATATCTGAGTTCATTTCTTGTTATTGAGTGAAACTGCCCCCTGCTCTGTCTGTCGTATAGAAGAGAACTGTTGAGTACTAATGTTTGCTTTATTTTCATTATAGCATGTTAATTCTGAACCATTTGAGCCATCACATTTTATGCCGGCAGTAAACTACTCCTTTGATGGTGACTTTGATGCTCCTATCAGTCAGCAGCAAAAGCCATCTCCAGACACTGATGCTGCAGCTGGATTTCCGCCAGTTGATAAAGGAAACTATGCAAGGGAAAACAACGTGGCAAAGATTAAAGTAGTGGTATGTCAGTTCTGCATATAACTTAATGTGTGGTTCATGACCCTCTTTCTTTATAAGAAAATGTGTTCTTTATTCTGCAATTCGAACTGATATAGAAGCACCCAAGGGTGTGGCCTAGTGGTCAATGAAGTAGTTGAGAACCCTGAGGTCTCAGGTTCAAAAACTTAGCGGAGACAAAAAACACTAGGTGATGCTTCCCGTCTGTCCTAAACTTGGTGGACAGAATTACCTAGTACATATTACCAGTGGGAGGTGACATGTATCCCGTGGAATAAGTTGAGGTGAGCGAAAACTGGCCCAGGCACCACGGTCATTGAAAAAAAAAACTAATATAGACTAGATTCCGGAAGTAGGTAGTATCTGGTGATACTACTAAATGTTCTTGTACCACTCCTTCAATTTCGAATGTTGTTCTTACCCTTGCCATGTACCGTACATTGTCGTTTATATGATATATATCAGGTCTTTTCCTTTTAAAAATTTTCTAAAGCTGACAATTGTGTGTGGATAGGTGCGTAAAAGACCTGTAAATAAGAAGGAGATTGCTCGGAACGAGGATGACATTGTAACTGTATCTGACAACGCTTCTCTCATTGTTCATGAACCCAAGCTTAAGGTTTGTCATTTGTAATTTATTTTTGACACTTGCATCATACGCTATGGAGGGCTGATGATGCTTTTCGGTGGCTTATTTGACCTTTCAAGTCTTTGAGGAACTGAGTTTTGGTTTTGTTATGGAAGGTGGATTTGACAGCTTATGTGGAGAAGCATGAGTTCTGTTTTGATGCTGTCCTAGATGAACATGTTACAAATGATGAGGTATTATTTCATCAGACAAATGGAAATACTAATCCCAAAGACAATTGGTTTATGTGCTTTCCTGCGATCATGTCAAAAATGATTTAGACTGCCTTGAATTTTGGCTTTGCAAGGATTGGTGTTTTCCATTCTTTGACATGTAAAACATTTCCAACTTAATGTGTTAGGTTCCAGTTTCCTATCATGGTTGTGCCTTATGCAATACTTGCAGGTTTATCGGGTTACTGTGCAACCAATTATTCCTATTATATTTCAGCGCACAAAAGCAACATGTTTCGCTTATGGCCAGACAGGTGTGTCTGTATTTCTTCACATGTTTGTTTCAGTTTTTTTTTAATAAAAGGTACTCATTCATTTTTCTGGTAGTTAATATAGGGTGCTCAATTATCTCCTTGGCTTTAGATAATTGCTGCTTGATTTGTTGTATAGTTCTCTGTGTTTGGTATTTAAGTTTTGGGAGAATTTGTAGAAGGGAAACAAGCTTGGCAGATGAGATCCAAGATGAAGGAGCTCTTGAAAATCATGTTGAGATTTTTCCAATTTCGAGTTATCTCGTGATCTCATTTATCTAATCTTGTTTGTCTGACCAGTGCAAATTTATGAATTGGACTTTAAAATCTTAATGGTAGGTGCAAAATATATTTAGGTTTGGTCTTGTTTGACCTGCTTGGTCAAAAGATGCTCATTAGAACAGTGAGTTATTGAATGCACGAGGGGAAATCCTTTGGAATGTTTTTCCTTCTGGAGTCGAAGGAATAATCATTGGTGACCCTTCTTTAATATTTATGGCATCATAGTATAATATGTATGCATGGGACTATTGCAGCTTCCACTTCCTTCTTCCATGGTCAGAAATGGACCACATGATAGACACTAAGCCATTGTTTTTTATTATGTTCACTTTGGTTTCTCTTTATGAGTGTCTATTAATGGAAGTTTCTATAATCCTGTAACTATTGGATTTATATTTTTTCTTGCTGCTATTGGTTTGTTTTCTGTTACTCTCAGCATCTGCGTAGTTGGTTATCTTCAAATTCACATATGTCCTTTTCCTTTCTTTTTTGATGTCAGGGAGTGGTAAGACGTACACAATGCAACCTTTGCCTCTTAGAGCTGCGGAAGATCTTATGAGATTGTTGCATCAGCCAGTGTATCGTAGCCAGAAATTCAAGTTGTGGCTTAGTTTTTTTGAAATATATGGTGGTAAACTGTTTGATCTTCTCAGTGATAGAAAGTTAGTATCCTTATCCTATGTGGGACATCTATTTCTCTTATCCTTCTATGTGGGATGTCGATATGCAACCTATTACTTATTAAAAAAGCATGCATATGAACATATATATATTTTGTGTGCGTGTGTGAGAGAGAGAGTGAGAGAGAGAGAGACTGAGCAGATGTCATGCCTGAGATATAAATCTGAAAACTTTGGATTAATTTTTCTGTGTTTCTTGTTTTCTAACCTAGAGCCTTTCAGTAGGTCTCTGTTATACAATATGGAGTCATGACTCATGAGATTGGGGCGTCACTTACTTTATTTTCATACTGTATGAAATAACTGAAACTAAGAGCAGTGTGGCAGAGTGTATGCACATATTGCATTCTTTTGTCTGGGCCATCCAACTTGTAGATAATGTGAAATCTTCATAGTTTGTTTCATGAATTTATAGCCTCATGTCTCACTTTTGTTTCCTTTTATCAATGTTTTACCAAATTAACTCCATTACTTTTACGCAGGAAACTCTGTATGAGGGAAGATGGCCGACAACAGGTTTGCATTGTTGGACTCCAAGAATTTGAAGTTTCAGATGTGCAGATTGTGAAAGAATATATCGTGAGGGGAAACGCTGCTAGGAGTACAGGTTCCACTGGTGCAAATGAGGAATCATCAAGATCACACGCAATATTACAGCTGGTTGTCAAGAAGCACAATGAGGTGAAGGACTCCAGGCGAAATAATGATGGAAATGATTCTAAGGGTGGCAAAGTGATCGGGAAGATTTCCTTTATTGATCTTGCTGGAAGTGAGAGAGGTGCAGACACGACTGATAATGACCGACAAACAAGGTAAGTTTTCATGGGACACACATCTGGATGTGCGGCATTTCTTTTTAGTGTGGAATAAATAGAAGTTGATGTCCTGAAGACCAAGCCTATGTTTTTTCCTTATTACTGCAAGCAAGGATGCCATAAAGTATGATGCTTTAAGTATTGACTTTAAACAGTAAAGTATTTTTCTCTAAAAGTTTTGCTTATAATTTCATGACATAGTATATAGAAAAGAATTTTGTAGGGAAAAGGGCGAAAGATGCCCTTGAACTATTCGAAATAGGTCAGATTTACCCTCCATTGTGTTTTTTGGCACAAAAATGCTCTCCAACTAGTCAAATAGCTCAAAAATACCCATCATACTAACAGTTGTTCCAAAACAGGGGAAAAGAGGCCAAATCACTTGCAGTTTACATGCCTTGATGCTGGTATGCTAAATACTATATTGAACCTACATTTTCATTTGTTTCCAGGATTGAGGGAGCAGAAATTAACAAGAGCTTGTTGGCTCTTAAAGAGTGTATTCGTGCTCTTGACAATGACCAGATCCATATTCCATTCCGTGGGAGCAAACTTACTGAGGTGCTTCGTGACTCCTTCGTTGGCAACTCAAGAACTGTCATGATTTCTTGCATTTCTCCTAATGCTGGATCATGTGAACACACACTCAATACATTAAGATATGCAGATAGGTACCGTCACTTTACTGTATGAGTTGAATGTTTGTTTTCGTTTATTATGTATTGCAGCCTATTGACATTTGATCAACAGGGTTAAAAGTCTATCTAAAAGTGGAAACACAAAAAGGGATCAGAATGCAGGCATAATACTCCCAATGATGAAGGAACCTTCTTCTGCACCAACTTTGGTTGCTCCCACTGAGGCAGAAGATGATAGTGAGCAACCTCAAGAGTCAAAAGTATCAGAAGTAAGTAGAAGGATGGGGAGACAAAGTACATCTTACAATCCCTCTAGTGAGCGCAACCAAACCTCTAGTTTTGCTTCAACTCATACCTTCACTGGGTGGGAAGAAAGTGGGACAAATTCTGCTGGTCTGGATAGGGACAAGTTTGAGGTGAAGAATAGCTATCGTGTTCCAGCTGGTCAGAAAATGTACCCAACACCAAACATGCAAAGTTCAGCTGATACAGAAGACAAGGTGCAGAAAGTGTCTCCACCTCGGAGAAAAGTTTCTAGAGATGAAAAACCCGAAAAGCCAGAAAGGCCAGGAAGCGGGTCAAGAATTGATGTTTCAAGCACAGACTCATTTTCTACAAGTTACAAACAACAAAGTACAAATAGCTCCAACATAAAAAGTATCGGAACAAGAAAAATGAACTTAATTTACCCCCCCGTGATGACAATATCAATGAGATACTGGAGGTTAGCATACACTCTGCCTTCGCTTTTTTACCCTTTGCATTTATTACCATTTGCATTGTTTTTCATGCTTTCTTTTCCTTTTTGTTTTTTTGGTTGTTGAGGAGGGGCAGTATTTGTTTCTCTACTTGGAAAACTGCCATGAACTCCCCATTGGCGTCTGCTAATTTTCTTTCTTTCTGTGTGAAGGAAGAAGAGGCCCTGATAGCTTCCCATAGAAAAGAAATTGAAGATACAATGGATATCGTTCGTGAAGTAAGCAAAATCTCCATTAACACTCTTAAACTTACCTCCTTTCAAAACCTAGGAATATTTCTATTTCTGTGACATGCATGGTAGTTGTAACTGTGTTATTTCCCCTAGCCATCTTAATTCTTGAATCTCTTTTGGTTCTTATTTTAGATGTAATGCCCATTCATCCAAGAGTTTAGGTGCTTTTATCTGTGAAACAACACAAGTCATGGGTGATCCAATGTCTATAAGATTTCCATGCATGCTTGAAAGCATGAAATATACTTCGCCCTTTTTTGGTTAAAACCTTACCTCACCCATTTTTCTTGGTACCATCTTCCCGTGTTTTTATGTGTTATGGTTCTTTAGATCAGATCTGAGAGGGCAGTAGGAAAATTTTTATCACTTATTTTGCTTTATTTGTCACAAATAGAAATTCAGTGATTCTGTGACATTTGTCTGGAAACAGCACCGCTTCAAATTTTTGTCCATCTTTACTTCTTTTTTCTTTGTCTAGTGATGATATTTTCAGTGATCATTGTATTGTGTGAACTTCTATTATACCCTCTTGGGTTCCTATAAACAAAACCAATTAAAAAATAAATAAATTATGTTGGGAAGAAATATATGAGACCGTCAGTGATGCGTTTGAGATGATTAATACATTTTGCCTTCCACTACCAGGAAATGAAACTGTTGGCTGAAGTCGATGAACCTGGTAGTCTCATTGACAATTATGTCACACAGCTGAGCTTTGTGCTATCACGTAAAGCAGCAACTCTGGTCAGCCTCCAGGCTCGCCTTGCCAGGTTCCAGCATCGATTGAAAGAGCAGGAAATACTGAGTAGAAAGAGGGGACCACGCTAGGCTACAAGTTACATGGATACAATCAGAGGGGCGCCTATTTCTATTCTCTTTACTTCTCTCTTTTGTAATTATTTCAAGAAATATCTTATTCCTCTTGTGCCAAATGTGTACAAAAACCATCAAGAAGTTCCATTGAGCAAGTTTACTTAAAGAGGAAAAAATGCTGGCCTCTTCTGAGCTTTTGCAAAATGAAACAACAGGTGTTTTAACGGTGCTTTTGTACCATGCTGCTCCAGTTATAGTTTAAGAAGTCTCTTCGGATTCTCTGGTGAAGGAGTGGCTCAGAGTTCTCATTGGCACCATGGACAGTAGTCTGTACATGTTACTGTGTTATCAGGAATGCATTATTCCAGCTAATACTGCATTGCTCAGTGTTTTACTGGTTGCAGATGAAAAGAAAAGCCTTAAAATCGACAATGGAATTGATATACTTTGTGTATAGAACAGTTGTTAGTGCCTGTTCCAAGTTTTGCATTGACTGTCCATTGTTCTTATATCCAAAACATTTCAGCAATCAAGCATGTTCATCAGTTTCACTTTAACTGCTATATGATACTGCATTTGTGTTTCAGCAAATATTCAAGCTAGTTCATCAGTTCCACTCGCTGCTAATATGCCCAGTCCGTGACCAATTATTCATCGCAAAAGGGATGATAATTGATCAAACTTAACGATGAAAAATCCTTGGATCAAGGAAAGGAAAAACATAAACATTTCAAAAAAGAGAGGTCTCTACTTCTGACTTTCGGAATGAGAAACAAATTTGAACCCAACCAAGATGCAAGCTTGATAACACGACATATAAACTGAATAAACCATTCCTGGTGATGAGAATGTAACCCCAAAGTGTGCAACACATGCCTATGCATACTTAAACAGATCAAACAACAGAAATCTTGAACTTCCTCTTTACTGAAGAAATAAACAATTTCATAAGTTACAACTTTGTGCTTGCTTTCCAGTTCATCTTCATGAGTAGAGAAAGGTCAGTAAGGAATTCCTCAATTGCTCTAAGCTTTCTCCAAAAGACAGCTGGATGCTATATCTGAGAATTCTAAAGACCTACCTAAAAAGGAAACAATTAAGAACAACTAAAGCACTTCAAACCTCAACCTACAAAATCATGTCCTCATCAGACAGTCAAACCACCAAATATACAAATCAGACGAGGCCTTCAGGAAATTGTTAGCAATACATCAATCATTCCAACAAACTCCATAGTCCACTCCGTTTGCTCACACGGGATATCTGAAAGTGCAGCAAAGAGCATGTTCAGGCTTTTTACTCAGCTTTCAACCTTAAGATCTCCTTGACAGTCCTCGACCTGAAATATGGCATGTGCTCCTACAAGAAAAGGGCAACATTATCGATAGTTCCAATAAGCATGCTTTCTTGCAAAAAAACAGTCACAAGGACTACTACACCAGCCGCCACCACCCAGGTCCCTAGGTATCTTAAAAACATATTAGCAAAAACAAAAATCATTGTCCACAAGGGAAAACAAGAAAACACTTCTATCACAAAGAACAAGGTGAGCAGTAGGAAAACTAAGCTTCTAAAAGTTAGGACAAGCCAGCTGCTTGGTACTAGCACTTTCTTAAGAAAAGAATTACAACCATTTTCATCTCAATGGTAGAGATGGAGTTCTTTATAACCCAAAAGAAGTATTAACATGTAGGAAAGAATGGGCAAACAAGGAAGTTGTTCATGGCCAAGAAATCGGTGAACATGGAAACAAAGCGAGAATTTTCAGAGAGAGTGAGAGAAAGAGAACCAGTGAATTATATACAGTTCTTGGAGAGTTATTGGCATTCTAACATAGCACAGGAAGATCAAAAGTCATATTCTTAGCATCAAGAAACCTAAAGTGGAAATATTTTGGTATGATAACCCAACCACCCACCCCCAAAACATATACGCACGCATATATATTGCATGTGTGCTGTGTTTGTACATATGCAATACATATATGTATGTACACACACACACGTGTTCCCCTTCCTAGTCAAAACCTGGTTTTGAACTGTTAGCCTCATCATTTTCAATTTTCATCCAGAGCTGCAAAGAGTATTCCAGTACATTGTTTTACCTGACTGAAACAGAGTCCTATATCTCTGCTGTAGAAGTCAGCATACTTGAGCATGAACATACCACAGTCAAACCTGTACATAGTGACAGCTTTTATCAGTATGATTAGTCAACAAACTTCATCCACAGAAGTCAGTCAGTAGAAAATCAAGCACCAATAGTATAAAAAGTTGATTCATATTTCTTGTAACACGAACAAGCTAAAAAACATTGGCATGCTATTGTAACAAAATTTATTCCCAATCGTTTAACAAAACTTAATATAGTTTGATGTTTCATTTGATCAGCTTCTCTTTACGGTCACTAGAACTTTAAAAGCACAAAAATTCAAGTTCCCATCCATTTGCCCTTCAATGTTAGTGTATTTGACAAAAAACAAGCTAACTAAATGTAATGACTTAAAGAATTGGGGCTTGGCCCATTTAAAACAAGTAACCAAATAAATTACCTAACCCAACCCATTAAACTACTTACATCCTAAGTTATAACTCACCTCCTTAACAACAATAATAACTAGAATCTTAGAAATTAAAAGAGAGAAACGACAACTTTAAAAATAAAAAATAAAAGAGGAAAAGAGAAAAGCCAGTCAGCAACAACAACAGCCTAGTGAAATCCCACAAGTGAGGTCTGGGGAGGGTATAATGTACGCATGCCTAACCACTACCTTCTGGCTCCTGAAGGTAGAGAGGTTGTTTCTGAAAAACCCTCGGCTCAAGTGCAACAAAATCCCGGTATAAAAAGAAGACAATGAAGAGAAAATAGCAAATAACGAGGAACAATGCAAAAGTAGCCAAAAACAACAATATAATGATGAGATAGTCAAAATAACATAAACAACATACTAGGATAGATTAATATTAAAAGAACAATCATAAACAATTAGCCACCCTAAGAAAGACAACACTACACTACCTACTACCCTAACACGTGTCCTACAACCCTCCAATCTAGGGTCATATACAGCCTTATCACCTCTCATAAATACTTCTTCACTTCTTCAGCCTACCTCTCTCTCCTCGTACCCTATATAATCAACCTCTCACACTTTCTCATAAGCGAGTCTATGCATCTCCTCTTCACATGTCCATGTCCATACCATCTCTGTATTGCTTCCCTAATCTTGTCCACCACAAAGGTCAAACCCACCTTATCTCGAATATTCTTATTTCTAATCTTATCGTTCCAAGTATGACCACACATCTACCTCAACATCCTCATCTCCAGAACATGCATCTTCTGGACATGGGAGTTCTTGATTGGCCAACACTCCATCCCATACAACAATGTTAGTCTAACTACCACTTTCTGAAACTTAACCTTGAGTTTTAATGGTACCTTTTCTTATGATTAGGAAAACCCACAGCCGCTAACCTTACATTTGGGTGTGCACAGGGTAAAAACCCCTCTCATATGCAATAGCTCTCGAGATACCTTTTTATCACAAAAGACATTAGAGCCAAGCCTTCACTTCATCCACGCCACACCAATACTGTGTGATATCATCGTCGATGTCGCAGTGCTCTATATCATACACCCAAGATACTTCAGTTTCTCCCTCTTGGGTATCTCTTGTGTGTCAAGCCTCACTTCCACGCCAACCTCATGCATCGCATCATTGAATTCGCATTCCACATATTCTATCTTAACCCTGCTAAACCTGAACCCTTTAGTCTTCAAAGTCTGCCTCCACACCTCTAACTTAGAATTTACTCCACTGCGTGTATCATCATTCAATACTGTGTCATCCGCAATAACATACACCACGACACCACATCTTGAACGCCTCGAGTTTATACATCCATCACCAAGACAAATAAAAACTAACCAAGGGTTGACCCCTAGTGTAACCCCATTTCCATAGGAAGTGCTCTGAGTCTCCTCCCACAGTTTTTACCCACGTTTATGCTCCACTGTACATCCCCCTTATCCCCCTAATATAGGCCACCGATACACCACTTGCCTCCGAGAATCGGCACAAAACTTCCCTCGAAACTTTATCAAGGCCTTCTCAAGGTCAATGCACACCATATAGAAGTCATTCTTTTCTCGATATTTTTCCATCAAGTCTCCTTACAAGTCGGAAAACTTTTGTTGTCGCTCGCCTTGGCATGAATCCAAACTAATTCTAGAAAATAGATGCACTCCTCTCTCTCATCTCCACAACTCTCTCCCAAACTTTCATAGTGTGAGTTAACTTGATACCCCTAGAGTTGTTGCAATTGTATATCACCCTTGTTCTTGTACAATAAAACCATTGTGTACTCCACCTCCATTTCTCAAGCATCTTACTTGTTTGAAAACTCCACCTCTATCCTTGCTCTTCCAGACCTCCATCAGAATCTCATCTGGCCCTGTTGCTTTTCTCATGCTCATTCAACAAATAGCAAGCTTTACTTCCTCAACCCTAATATGCCTACAATACCCAGAGTCTCTCAAAGTGCTCCAATTCGGTCAGCAAAGGATAAAAGTAGTGTTGCTGGTCTCAAACCAAGTTGTCCAGCAAGACTGATTTTCAGAAGAAGAAAAAACAAGAGGTATAAGATACACATGAGAGAGAAGGGAAGATAAGAGGAAGATTGCAGAGACGATCAATATTTAGGAGACCCAATCACTTTCCTCCATTCATGACTTTTACAAGTAAGTTCTTTACATATATATTCACTGTGAATTCATCCTTTGGTTGGGAAATAATCATAATAACTGGGATTTAGGATTAAATAAAATCTGGAATTTCTTTTAAGAGTTTGAACTTTGGGGAAACAGACTAAAAGGCTGAGTTTGGTATTAAAACTAGGGAATAATAACTTTCTTGTTAATTTGAAGTTCCACATCATAGCCTGTTTGTAAAGATTGTTAGATATCATCTTCTTAAGATAGAAAATTTTGGTTGAAGCAGTAGCGGTGGTGGTCTATTGAAGAGATGGTATTATGCCTAGAAATATTTAGAGTTCATGATTTTTTGGGATAAATAACATCTAAACATTATGATCCTTGGAAGCTAGGTTGGATTGATTTTCAACTATAGCATGTTTTAGATTTGTCTTTTGCATTGAAATCATTAAACCAGAAATTTATTTTTCTTGCACACGGACAAAATGTATGCTCAAATATTTGAAAATGTACAAAATCGCTTTTATCATGAGCTGTGATCACTCTTTTTTTTGAAAATAAACATACTGATCACTCTTGAATTTATGCTACTTCCGAGTTATTATATATTGTTGGATTTGAAGTTGACATAAGAAGAAAATGAATATATAAGGTATTATGAAAAAACTATTTCAAGAAGTTAACTTTGCAATTTGCCATTATCTAACGTCAGGATCGTTAGACCTGGTGCATCTTGTAGGAAAAACTAATGTTGTATAAAAACCCTAACGATGTGATTATTTAAACAACTTGAAAATAGATTTCATACATGAATTTGCTAAGTTGATTGAAACAAGCTATTGTTGATGATTTACAAACTGTATATTTCTTATAGGCTTAAGTCATTTGTGGCCCCTTAAAGTTGTCTGTATAATTCATTTAGACACTTCAACAAACATTGTTTCCTATTAGACACTCCAACCTTAAGAAATAAATACTATTGAACATTTGTCTGACAAACAATCAAAAGAGAAAGTGTGTGTAATACACATGCATATAATGTGAATAAATAACAAATCAAATGATGACACGTGGCATTTTTATTTAAAATAATTATACAAATAATTTTTAAATATAAACAAGTCAAAATCTTTAAGGAGACTTCAAATTTTTTTTAAAAAAAAACTAAAAAAGGAAAGAAATCAACACCCCTTCACCCACCCCACCCCACCGCAAGTCTTTCCCTTTCTTCTCTTTCTATAAGAGTTTCACCCTTCCCCCATTGTTAATTCTCCATATAGAAAAAATAGGTGTTTTAACTTATATTACGTATAATTTATTTTTTGTCTTCTTTCATATTTTCATTGAATTAATAGTGTTTTCTTAAAAGATCCATTCTTTCTTTGTTTATTTTGATTTCAAATTTGTTTTTTGTTTTTCTGTGTTCTACTTCGATTTGTGAGGAAGAAGGGGTGTAGGTCAAGGTGGTGTGTGGCGGAAGAGGTGAAGAGAAAGAGAGAAAATATTTGAATAATGATCTTCATTTTTTTCGGCAAAAAAGATGTAGATATTTTCATTTTTTCCGGTAAATAAGATATCTTCATTTTTCCGATAAAAGATTGTGGATGGTGATCTCCATACAGAAGTTGACAATAATAAGAATATTTAAAAGAAAAAAGAAGAAGAAAACAAGAAATTTGTAAAAAAAAAAATGGCCATGGATATGTGAAGCAAAATGGTTGCAGGTCGTGAAAGAGAAGAAAATTAAAATATTGTTATTGTTAAAAAAAATAATGAGAAAATTAAAAAGGAAAGATTGAAAAGGAAAAGAAAAATATTAAAATATTAATTTCACGCGCTCACCAAGATGTGAATTACACTTTTTGTGCCAGCTCAGCACAAAGTGTCCAAATGGACTAAATTCGAGTGAGTAGAGGTGTTTAATAGGTACTAGTCCTAGTTGAGGTGTCTAAGTGAATTATGCGGACAACTTTAAGGGGGTCTTTCTTATATATGCTTGTTCCAGGTAAAATGCTATGATTTAGGTTATTACTTTTGAGAAATATTGGAGAAGAATATTATGAAAATTGTATATCTACATTATTACATTGAGACCCTATTTACTATTTATAGACATTATATTGGACTCCTTTTTCAGCTGTCCTTCAGGATTGGAAATGGCAACTCAGTTAAATTTTGGAAAGACAGATGGCTTAACAATCAACCTCTCAATGTATCCCACCCTGCTATTTACAGAGGCTCCTCTAACATTCTTCAGTGGCTCAAAACAGAGAAGGTGGAATATGGGCACCGCGCTTTAGAAGGAATTTTCAAGACTGGGAGCTTAATGAGCTCTTTGATTTTTTCAGAACTCCGGAAGGAGCCTCAACTTGCCTGATAGCTTAAAATGGGGCAACTCTGAAAAAATAATATACACAATGAAGGAAGGATACCATAAGTTGTGCTCTTCAAATGACATGATAGACCAGTGGCCATGGAAACTGATTTGGAAGATTAGACTACCCCCTAAAATCAAGTGTTTCACCTGGACTACCCTCAAGAATGCTATCCTAACCCTGGACAATCTAAATAGGAGGAAACTTCAGCTAGTAAACAGATGCTTCATGTGCCTCAATAGCCTGGAATCAATGAATCATTTGTTTCTTCACTGTCCGGTGGCAGAAGCTCTTTTGAATATGTTTATTTCAATTGCTGGTATCAACTGGATTTTCCCGCAAAGTGTCAAAGAAATAGTTGGAAGTTGGAGGCTTAGAGAAGTTGATAGCCCCATCAAGAAGACCTGCTAGATGATTCCATCATGTATTTTTTGGTGTATTTGAAAGGAAAGGTATCTCAGATGTTCTGATGGTATCTCAACTCCAATTAGCAGTTTGAAATCCTTTTGCCTTACTAATCTCTTCCATTGGAGCAACTTAACCCCCTGTAAATGATATATTACCCCTCTTAGATTTCATTAGTTCCCTCAATATGGCTGAGCGATCATTCTTTTGCTTGTGGTTAACTCCCTGATTAAATAGGTGTTTTGGTTCTCATGAGTTAACCATGTTTTTGTGCATTTAATTTGCATTTTCTTGATGCCTTTCTAATACAACATCTTACTTCATCAAAAAAAAAAGGACTCCTTTTTCAGCTATCACACTACATCACAATCCTTTTCCAAGTAGGAAACTATTCTTGTTCTTACTCCTATTCTAACACTCTCCCTCAAGCTGGTGCATGTAAGTCATAGATGTAACTAATATGAGGACTGTTGAGAAGCTTCGTGAATATATCAGCAATTCGATCACTCGACTTTACAAATTTGGTAACAATATCTCCTGAGAATATCTTTTCTTTTGACAAAATGACAGTTAATCTCAATTATTTTAGTCCTCCAATAAAATACTGAATTTGATGCAATCCACCGATAAAACACAAAGTGATCATCTCCACTATGAGTCATGTCAAACTCCTGAGCGAAGTGTTAAACTTCCTAAACCAAGCTTGAGAAGATTGTTTCAGACCATAGCGTGAAATGCACAATGTACATACATGACCAGTAGGCTCCTCTTATGCAACAAAACCTGATGGCTACTCCATATAGACTTCTTCCTCAAGATCATCGTGAAGAAAAACATTCTTAGTATCCAACTGATCAAGAGGCCAATGGTGACCGATAGCCGTAGATAGAAAAAGGCTGACATTTTATTTTAGCCACGGGAGAAAAAATCTTTGTATTCTAGCCCAAATATCTAAGTATACCCTTTGGCAAAAGTGAATCTGAAATCGAGAGAGAACACAGTTGGAAAACTCAGATCTGGCGGATTTCATTGGGTATGATGTTGTTGTTGATTATTTGCTTGCTAGAAAAAAACAGGAAGAAGAAAACAGTGGTACTAGTTGTTTTTTTGCTTGCTAGAAAAAGAAGAAGAAATCAGTGGTACTAGTTTAATCTAGTTTTGTTATTCCTTGTTTTTCAAACTTAACACGGGTTGAATTGTTTTTGCAATTCTCACTAGCTAATGTCCATGTGTTCCTTATGACAATTGTCTAAAAGTAGAGTACTATTCTAATACTAAGGGGCCGTTTGGTTGGAAGCAAGTTATCCGGAGATCAATTATCCCGAGATAAGTTATCCTGTACTCACCATGTATATGGTATAACTTATCTCATCACTATGGTATAAATGGTGGATAAATAATCCAAGGATTACCTAATACCTCCAACCTAAGGCAAGATAAAATGATCCTACATTTTATGCCGACATTATTATACCTTATACCTCACATCAAACGATTCCCAGCTACCGCTTGAATAGAGAAGAGGATAGTTCTTATTTCTCTTGAGGGATGATTTACAATGAAGAGAATCCCTTTATTTATAGAAAAAATGACTTGGTCCCAAAGTAAGGGCTTCTAACTTCTCTCCAAAAGATAGAGATTCACTATCATTTATAAGAGTTTCTTAAATCATTCCATATTTGATCTTGTATTAAAAGTCCTAACATTTAAAACTTTAAAATCAATATTTCTATCTTACTTAAATTACGTTAAACAAAACAAATAATAAAAAAATTGAAATATTAATTGAATGTTTTAATCTAAAAAAATAGTACTTCAATTTAAGAAATGCACGCTATTCAAGCTAATATGTTCTAAACCTAATAAACAAGCTTTTGAAGTCACAATTTGCCATCATACTTGCAATAGAATTTCAATCATTTAGAGCTACAAGAAAAATATTAAAAAATAGGCTTTCAGTTACTTCCTATCCAAGTTAGGACTTCTATTTCTATAACTTGATTGGCAATTTTCTTAAGTATATATAATAGAATATAAAGTGAAGCTAGCGTCATAAATAAACAACACTACTAACGAGCAAAATCATAAATATCTAATTATTTCCTTTTATTCATTTTTTAAGAAATAGAGTTAGTTGTCCGTTTTAGTGAATGGAGAACCTGTTGGCTTTTTTCCTTCGGAAAGGGGACTCAGACAAGGGGACCCTTTATCCCCTTTCCTGTTTATTTTGGCTATGGAAGGGTTCAGTAGCATGATGAGAATAGCAATTCACAACAATTGGCTCAAGGGTTTTAGAATAGGGGAGGGTGGTTTGGAGATATGCCATCTGTTATATGCAGATGATACCATTATTTTCTGTGAAGCTACTGTGGAACAAGTTACCTATATTAGAGTCATATTGGTGGTATTTGAAGTTGTTTCTGGCCTAAAGGTGAATTGGAGGAGAAGTAGTATCTTCCCTATCAAAGAGGTAACGAATGTTCAGTCATTGGCTAGTGTGTTGGAGTGTGAAGTGGGCATGTTGCCTACTGTGCATTTGGGTATGCCACTAGGCAGGAAATACAAAGAAGTAGAGATATGGGACAGCATTGTAGAAAGGTATGAAAAGAGACTAGCACGGTGGAAAGCACAATATTTGTCATTTGGGGGAAGAGTCACACTAATAAACTCAGTGTTGGACTCTATACCTACATATGTGATGTCTTTGTTTCCTATTCCAGCTAGTGTAGTGAACAAGCTAGATAGACTAAGAAGAAATTTTTTGTGGAAAGGCAACAAAGAGAGGGGGAGATATAATCTGGTTGAATGGGAGATCACTCAATTAAGAAAAGAACAAGGAGGATTAGGAATAAAGAATCTGTAAATTTAAAACAGGTGCCTTTTAATGAAATGGCTTTGGAGATTCTGTGATGAAGAAACTTCCCTCTGGAAGGAAGTAATTATTCAAAAGTTTGGACAGAACAGTCCTTGGTGCTCAAATGAAGTGAATTGCACTTATGGGACGGGTGTATGGAGGGCTATCAGAGGTATATGGTCAAAGCTCCAGGAGAATTCTAAATTCAGAGTGGGCAATGGTAACAATGTTAGGATTTGGAAGGACAATTAGATAGGAGAAGTACCACTGCAGGATAAATACCCAGATCTCATGTTACTATCTAGCAACCCTGAAATTGTTGTGCCTGATTGCTGGTCCCCCAGGGGTGGGATCTAAACTTCAGAAGACACTTAAATGATTGGGAGGTAGAAAGAGTAGTTGACGTGCTAAAAGAAGTGGATACTTTTCGTGGGACAATAATGGAGCCTGAAAGACTTATCTGAAAGTTTCACTGTAAATAAGGTATACAAGAGGGAGAATAGCATTATGCAGGAGGAAGAGCTAAAGATATGGAAAAATGTATAGAAGAACATAGCCCCTACAAAAGTGAAATGTTTCACATGGCTAGTGGTAAGAAAGGCATGTCTTACTCATGAAGTGTTACAAAAGAAGGGGAGAGTTGTGATGTGTTATGGTCCCCTGATATGGATCTGGTTATGGGGCGTTGTAGTGTGAAATCGAACGTTTTCTTCCTACGACCTATGACGCTGGTTCGTTAGAGAGAACCTGCAATCTCTTGAGTTTTAAGTACTCAAAGACTTGGTAATTTTCTGCATAACATTTCACTGAATTCAAATACATAAATACAACAAAGAAAGTAACTGCCTACTACAACTGAATGAGAAAGTGGAGGAATAACCTCCTTACTGCAATCACTGCTACACAGTAAATGAAAACATAAATATTTAAAAGCCGTAATAATCTACTGCAAACAACTAAATAACTTATAAGCTAAAGTAATCTACTTTCTGATGTCCTTAAATCTCCCATGTGTTAACATTACTCCCCCCTTTCAAATCACGCTTGTCCTCAAGCGAGAAGTGTGGAAAGCGTTGTTGCATAGAAGAAACAGTTTCCCATGATGCCTCAGCTGGAGAAGTATGCTGCCAATGTATCAAGACTTCAGGTACATTACGAACAACCCGATGTTCAAGCACAGTTATAGGATGAGTTATAGGATGGGGTGAGGGAGCTTCTGGCAAACTTGAAGGAAGAGTAGCAGCCGTTTCGAAAGTCTCCTCCATGAAAAAGCTTCAATTTAGAGACATGAAAAACCGGATGAAGTTTTGTACCCGTTGGTAACTCTAATTTATAAGCTACAGGCCCAATACGCTGCTCACTTTTGTAAGGACCATAAAACTTGGGCAACAATTTCTGATGACGACGAATACCCACAGAAAACTGTTTATATGGTTGTAGCTTCAACAGAACTCTATCCCCCACCTGAAACTCAACATGACGATGTTTGGAATCAAAAGTAGCCTTCATTCTCTGTTGAGCATGCAATAAGTTCTGTCTTAAGGACTGCAGAATTTGATCCCGACTACGTAATGCTATATCCACTGCATCCAGTTTGGAAATTCCAGGGGAATAAGGCAAAAGACGTGGCGGTGGACGCCCATACACTACTTCAAAGGGTGTCGTTTTCAAGGAAGAATGAAACTGGTGTTGTATGAATATTCTGCCCACGACAACCAGTCCATCCATTTGGTAGGTTGTGCACTGGTAAAGCACCTTAAGTACATCTCCACAGTCCGGTTGACAACTTCAGTTTGGCCATCAGATTGAGGGATTGAGGGTGATATGCTGAACTAAAACACAACTTGGTACCACTCGGGCGGAAGAGTTCTCTCCAAAAGCACTTGTGAAAGTTACATCCCGATCACTAACTATGCTTACTGGTAAACCATGTAATTTGAAAACATTGTCAAAGAAGAGTCGGGCAATACTTACTGCAGAGTATGGATGAGCAGTTGACAATAAGTGGCAATATTTAGAGAAACGGTCTACCACCACTAGGATTACATTTTTCCCACGTGAAGTAGGTAAGCCTTCCACAAAATCCAATGAAACATCTGACCATATTTGCTCCGAAACTGATAAAGGCTGAAGAAGACCAGCAGGTTGCAAAGTTTCTGTTTTATGTCTCTGGCAAACACCACAAGCACGAACAAAGTCGCAAATATGACGCTTCATACCTGTCCAATGGAAATCCTTGCAATCCGAAAAAGTGTTTTTTGGTACCCCTCATGTCCCTGGTTATGCAAGGCAGTCATGACTGTCTGAATGGAAGGAGAGTTTGATGCCAAGAATGTTTGGTGTTTATACAGAAGCAACCCATTCTTGACGCTCCACTGATCTGATGCAGTACCATCATGGACAGCAGATATTCGCTGCTGAACATCAAAAGAGTTTTGTTGTTAATTTCTGATGTCATCAAAAAGACTTAATTGAGGCATGGAAATGGCAAGAAGCATAGCTTCATCATTATCTCGACGGACAAGGCATCAACAACAGTATTTAAACGACCAGCCTTGTATTCAACCGAAAATGAGTAACCCAGAATCTTGGCCAACCAATGTTGTTGTGGAGGAGTTAATGCCTTTTGTTCCAATAAAAACTTCAAACTGTAGTGATCAGTACGAACTATGAAGTGTTGCCCCCATAAATAAGAACGCCAATGCCGAATAGCTTTCACTAGACCTATCAATTCTTTTTCATAAGCGGGTAGTGGCTGGTGTCTTCTTGCCAATACTCTGCTAAAAAAGGCAATGGGTCGTTTATTCTGCAATAAAACAACCCCAATACCCAGATCTGAAGCATCACATTCAATAACAAAAGGTTGTGAAAAAACCGGAAGTGGAAGTGCCAATACAGGTTTAGTTGTCATAGCAACCTTGAGTTTTTCGAAAGTTTGTGTTGATTGATCTGTCTATATAAATGAATTCTTGCGGAGCATGGCTGTCAATGGTTCAGCTATGGATCCATAATTTTCCACAAACTTGCGATAATATCATGTGAGGCCTAGGAAACCTCGCAACCCCTTAAGAGTTGTAGGTTTGGACCATTCAGTCATGGCTGAAATTTTGCTGGAATCTGCAGAAACTCCATGAGCAGTGATGAGGTGGCCTAAATAAGCAATTTCAGTTTGGGCAAATGAACACTTTGATTGCTTCAGAGAAAGATGATGATCGGAGAGTAACTTGAAGACAAGTCGCAGATGATACATATGTTCGACCCAAGTGCGACTATACACAAGAATATCATCAAAAAACACCAAAATAAATTTTCTCAAGTGAAGCTGAAATACCTCATTCATTAATGATTGAAAGGTAGATGGAGCGTTGGTTAAGCCAAAGGGCATAACCAAAAATTCAAAATGCCCATGGTGAGTACGAAAACCAGTTTTCTCCACATCATCCTCTTTCATCCGAACTTGATAATAATTTTTGCGTAAGTCTAATTTAGAGAAATATTTAGCCCCAAACAATTCTTCAATTACTGGAATAGGAAATTTATCTTTGATTGTTTTTGCATTCAACTCACGATAATCAATGCACATACGCCAAGAACCATCAGATTTAGGAACAAGAAGCACCAGGGAAGAGAATGGAGACTGACTTGGCCGAATTATTCCCTGCTTCAACATCTCTGAACATTGTCTTTCAATTTCATCCTTTTAATTATGTGGATATCTATATGGTCGAACCACAACATGTTTTGTTCCTGGTTCTAGAACAATTTTGTGGTCACAATCACGTTTAGCAGGGAGCCCTACTAGTTCATGAAAGAGGCAAGCAAAATCTTTCAAAATGATTTGCAATTCTTCCTGATTATCTTTGTCAGCCAGCATAACATGAGTTGTTGCTCCTTGAGTTGAATCAGGAGACTTAACACCTTGTAACTCCACTTGTTTTCCATTTTTGAAGAATGACATCCACATATATGTAAAGTCCCACAGTATAGGTCCTAAAGTTTTAAGCCAATTCACACCTAGAACCACATCAAATCCACTTAGGTTGAGGACATATAAATCAATATGGAAAACACAATTACCAAACCATATTGAGACTCCTTTGCATTTTCCTGGACTTCTGACCCGTTCTCCATTTGCCACCACTACTCGTAACCCTTCTCGCCTTTCAACTTGAAGATTGAATTGTGACACAATTTTAGAGTTCACAAAGCTATGAGTACTTCCAGAATCAACTAATGACACCACAGGGAACTAATGACACCACTGGATTCCCTGCCAGTTGGCCTTTTAACCGCATATTTTGTGGGGCTGTAACACCAATGATGGCTTGCAAAGAAATTTCAGGTTGATCTATATTAGAATTTGTCTCCTGTTCCAGAGATTCTTCCTCTTCGTCTATGGAATCAATCCAAAATAATTTCTTGCGCTTATGACCTCGAGTGAAGACTTCATCATAGTTGAAGCAGAGACCCTTAAGTCGTCTTTCATCCATCTCAGATCTAGTTAATTTCCTTACAAATCTGGTGCGCTGTGGAGGTGAGAAATCTGATGTTTTGGATCTGCGACCATGCGACCATCTAACAGTTGCGAATGAAAATGTTGTTCCTTGCGTTCATAAAGTCGGGATAAACTCATCGTCGTAGCCAAATCTAGAGGATTATGCAACTCAACCTCAATTGCTATATGATCCACAAGACCACTAATATAAAGTTCTATCTTCTGCGATTGTGTGAGTGTACCAGCCCGGGAGACTAACTGCTCAAACTTTTCTTGGTAATCTGCCACGGACCCAATCTGGCGCAACTTAGCCAATTCTCCTAACTTCTGACTTCTGATTGGTGGCCCAAAACGAAGGTTAAAGTAATGTTTGAACTCATTCCAAGACGGTTCAGGCATATCTTTCTCTAGTTGAAGAAACCAAAGTTGTGCATTCCCCTCTAAATGAAAAGAAGCAAGACTAACTTTTTCTTCATTTGGAGTCTGTTGGTGTCGAAAAAAATGATTGCATCTGTTCAGCTATCCCAAAGGGTCTCCTTGGCCAGTAAACCGTGGAAAATCCAACTTTGTATACCTGGGAATGAAGAAACTTCGTCCTGCGTCTGATTTGCGTCTGATTTTGACCCTTCTGCCACTCCACTTTTACCCTTCTAGACCCGATTTTGACTGGTATGATCAGTTGAGTCAGAATCAACCTTCAAATTCACTAGATCATTTGTGAGTGCATCTAAGCGTGCATTTATTGCTTCCTGTCTCGCTATATTGGCTGCACGTTCTTCTTGAAATAAGTTCACCAATTGTGCCAATTGATGTTGAATTTGATCTCCCATAACAGTCGTCTCTGATACAAAGTTGTTATGGTCCCCTGATATGGATCTGGTTATGGGGCGTTGTAGTGTGAAATCGTTCGTTAGAGAGAGCCAGCAATCTCTTGAGTTTTAAGTACTCAAAGACTTAGTAATTTTTTGCATAACATTTCACTGAATTCAAATACATAAATACAACAAAGAAAGTAACTGCCTACTACAACTGAATGAGAAAGTGGAGGAATAACCTCCTTACTGCAATAACTGCTACACAGTAAATGAAAACATAAATATTTAAAAGTTGTAATAATCTACTGCAAACAACTAAATAACTTATAAGCTAAAGTAATCTACTTTCTGAAGTCCTTAAATCTCCCATGTGTAAACCGTTGGTAGACTAAAGGAGTGTTAACATGGTGACTAGATGTTTTTTGTGCAATGAGACTAGGGAGACAAACAATTACTTGTTCCTACACTGTAAATTCACTGCCCAATTGTGGAACATGTTTTTCAGTCTCACAAAGACAGTGTGGACAATGACGAAACATACAGCCGATCTAATGAGTTCTTGGATGAAAAGAGGGGGAAGTAAAAGTCAGAAAAAATGGTGGAGGATAATACCCTCTTGCATATGGTGGTCAGTCTGGAGGGAGAGAAATGGAAGGTGTTTTGAAGACAAAATCAGACCAGTCCATGATGTGAAATGGAACTGCCTGGAGACTTTAATTTTTTGGTGTAAACATAAGTGTATAGAGGAAATAGAGGAGTTAGTAGAATTTCTAGGATCTTTGTAAAGCTGGAGTCTACTTGTTTTGTAACTTGTTTCTGATGGTGGCCAGCACTCCCAATGCTGAAGAATACAACAGTACTAATTCTCAAAAATAGTATCTTCAAATTTTGGAGGCAAATAAAATCCTATTAGATTTAAGAAATGCAGCTGTCTATAAAATAATTTCACCGATGACTTTTAAATAAATCTCCTTAAGACACTATACTCGATAGTACTTCTCTTTTCAAATTCTGTTCTTTTTAGCTCATATAATCTAGTAGAATTTAAATATGTTACGGTTACACATAATTGATTGATGTGCAATTAATGATCTAATTATTCTAATATTTTTCCCTAGATTTGTTGATTCATAACACGATCATTCAAGCCACAAATTGTATACTTCATGTAACGGCAAAGAAAGGTTAAGAGGTTTTTGGTTTTAATCTTCAAAGGTCTATTAGTATATACATCATGTTTCTCTTTAAGTACACTTTTAATAATATAACGTACACAGCAGTTTGTTCTTTTTTATATACATTTACTATTAATCAACGCGATACACATGTGCAAAGCACGTACAGTTAAACTTAACTAGCCTCCAGCATGTCAGAAAAACTTGTTAGACCAACCAGATTGAAGTATTACATCTTTATCAATTAAGAAAAAGAGTTCTACATAGTACGTACCCATTCTCTTGCTCTGGGAGGTCCTCAACAAACTCTAGCTTCCATGAGTTAATATCAATATATTTCCCATTCTTGTCCTTCACCTCGTCAATGAAGTACCTAGCCTGCACATGTATTTTCCAATTTTCAAGATCATGACATCCTTCAATCTAAAAGAGAACTCAATAAACATGAGATTTGTTTTTGTTTTTTTCAAACACTAATTGCATCAACCAGTGTTAGAAAGAGCTCTTGAATTTTGCTTTTTATATCTTCTTTTTCATTCATTTAGTTTTCTGCAAGTAGTGTTGCTACCAGATTAAGCAGGACATAACGCAATGGTATCACAGTAAGAAAATCACATTATCTTCCGGCAATTTGAAACCCGGAAGAACGGGGCCCACCCCTCAACCTTTTTGCACTCTCTCTCATTTTTCTTTTCAAAAACTCTTTAGACACTACCAAATTCCAACAGGAATTAGGTATAAGCTCACACCCAAGTACAACTGACAGTATATTACATCCAAGCTGGGAAGAATTAAGGCAGGAAGGAAAATACAACAAATTGGAACAGTAGAACAAAAAGAACAAATTAAAGTAAATAGTGACAAAGGAAGAGGATACCCTATCTATACTAAACCAGTCTTGTAAAAAGCCTTACCAATTGGATCATGAGACACCAGTGGAGATGAACAACAATTCAACGCAGAGCAACCCCATATGCTTAGAAGGCAACATAAACAAGATTAAAACATCTCATATGTTTCCATCCACTATTAACCAATAAATTCCATCATCACTACTACTAACATATTAAAAGGCTTAATGCAGGTGGTAATGTTTTTTCTGTCTACTCAAGCTTCAATTTAAGTAATGATACTACGTAGCAGACTGCATAGAACCTACTATGAATTATTGACACGGTAGAGCAGAAAGGAAGTAAATGGGATAAGTACTGAAAACAAAATGTCACATATGCATTCTCTTGAAAAACTAATTCCTGGTAAGCAGATGCAAAACATACCAGCACTTTCAGTACTTGCTGATCTGTTCCTCCAAGTGAATCAAGATATTGGAACTTCTCATCCTTCTTGTTGATGATAGCTAAGCACCAATGTACTTGTTTGTGGATAGGGACAAAAATCTGGGTAAATTAGGACGTATCAATCAATATACAATAGACAACAGAACAAAGTAAAAAAAGAGAGATGAATGATGAAAACTCTTACTTTGTCACAATCAAAGAGGCAGTACCCCAGCTTCCTTTGGGATGTCCATCTTTTCACAGATTGATAGTTATAGCCTCCCTTGTTACTGATTAACTGAAATTGCAGAAAATGTCCACATGAACAATTAGCAGATATAACCTTCTGTTTGTAAGAAGCTTTATATAAGAATTTTACACACAAATTTCACTTAGGGGATGATAAGTAAGATGCAATGATGTATAAAAAGGATAAATTCAGGGGCGCATTCTACTAGTGATTCTAGGCATCTTATATTGACTATTAACAAGAAAATTCTACGACCAACTTGACTGAGAAAACCAGAGAGTCAACCATCAGATCATGCATTACTCAGAAACTCAAATCAGCATTAGGAACAAGGTTCTCTACAGAGATCAGCATAGCACACTATCAGATATTCATTAACACTTTGTGACCAGAAATAGTTGGTGATGAAATAATTGGTAATCATGATCCTTGCTGATCAGATGAGGAATCTGTCATAAAGAGGACAAACCCTGCAAAGGTTTCTTCTCTTTGAGGCCAAGGTAAAAGGGAAACATGGTTATTGATACACAAATGAGATTTTATTTTAGAGCAGGCACTTGTTAGTACATTCCAATTGCACGTCACAAGTTCAAACAGAAGTCTAGTATCTAAGTGGAGAGGGGTTTGCGTGGGGAGGGGCATCATCCACTGAGTTCTGAACTTTGCACCTTTAGCCCTCGGAAAATTTTCAGTTATAAAAAACTAGTACATTACAAGCAGCATCTTCGCCATCTCTAAGTATCAACAACAGCACCAAGAAGGTGCTAAATATGTTCCAAAGGTCATCAGGGGAGTAAAGTTTAAAAGGAAGATTAAGTCCCAAATGTTATATCTCAATCTTACACTGTTTGTATTTGAAGCCTTGTGAGGCTGACATATCAACATGCTAAAGAGTGTCATACTGTAAATCATAAATGAGATGCCAAATGTGGAGGAGTTGACTGGAATCTTATGCTGCAATACTGATTCACTACCTACCATTTACCTAGGGCTTCCATTAGATGCTAAATACAAAGCTACTGACATCTGAAGGGATGATTGAGAAATGTGAGAAGAGGCTTGAAACTTGGAAAATACAATTTCTTTTAATGAGGGGAAGACTTACACTAGTCAAAAATGTCCTGGACAACATCCCTACATATTAAGTGTCCCTATTTTCTATGCCAAGCAAGGTGCTGAAACATATTGACAAAATCATAAGATTTTTCCTATGACAAGGTAACAGCAAGAAAATAAATTTCACTTAGTGAAGTGGTCCAAAGTCACAGTGACTAAAACTCAAGTAAGGCTCGGTAAAAAAATCTGGAAATGCACAACAAAGCTCTCTAATGAAGTGGCTATGGAGGTACGCACAAGAAGAGCAGGCCCTTTGGAAGGAAGTCTTAAATGCTAAACATGGTGTCCAGAATCACTGGTGTACTGAATTATCTAAAGATCCATATGGGGTTGGCCCCTGGAAGTGCATATGCAAAATGTGGGGGAAATTCTCACAAACTCTCACTTTGTTCTAGGCAATGGAATGCACATCAAATTCTGGACAGACAAATGGCTAAGCAGATGTAAGCTAAAGGATGACTTCCTAAGCTGTTTCAGATCTCTAGATCCATACTCTTTCATCCCAAAAAAAGAGAAGGAAACACCCGGAACAATCTTTCCAGAGAATACATGACTGGAATACGAAGAACTCCTCAACCTTTTCTCTAGAACGGAGGGCTAAACTATAAATTCCCAGTCAGAAGACAGACTAAAATGGGGTAATACCAGGAATGAGAATAATTCTGTCAAAGATGAATATGCTTCTGTTTTAGCACAAAATGAAACGGTGACCTGCTGGCCTTGAAAGTTTATATGGAAGACAAAACTGCCACTAAATATCATATGTTTCAGCTGGACTGCCCTGCATGAAGCCTACTAACTCAGGAATCAGGACATCCTCAGCAAAAGAAGCATCGAGATTCTGAAAAGATATTTTATGTGTTATAAGGCCACAGAAACAAAACATCAGTTTTTCCTGCAGGGACAGTTTCAACTGATATGTGGAGTATCCTTCTCTCCATTTTTGGACTCAGTTGGGTCATGCCACCGTCCACCAAAGAGGCTTTTGAATGTTGGAGTAGCTGGAAAGCTGGAATGCGTCAGAAGCATATGGAGGATTCCACCTTGCATTGGCTAGAATTTAAGGCAGAAAGAAAACAGAAGATGATTTGATGGTTTATCAACTCCAAACCAGTTTACTAAAACTAGAAATCTTTTGAAATTAGCAGCTGGAGCAATATATCCCCTGACAATTTTTGCATTTTGTTAGCTCTCTGGTCTTAGGATAGCCACCTATATTTAGGAGTCCCAACTCAATATTTTTTATAATCTCAAACGTAGTACTCTTTAGCATTTCCTTGATGGCTAATATGAAGCTTCTTACTTCATCAAATAAAAGAAAAACATTTCTTCATAAAGACTGGAAAAGATTAATGAGCAAGCATGCCAATCTATCGGTATCTGCAATAAAAGTGCATTCTTTTCTTTTTTGAGTATAAAGTAACAGGCAGACTGGGGAAACATGGTTAGTAACTTTAGGAATGTGTGTGCTGTGTACATCCATACTCAATTTATTTATTTTATAACTGTGATGGTCGGGCTAGCTAGTCCTGATGCTTTTAACAACTTGGACAAACAAACTCCATTCAAAGAAATGTGAATTTGAAATGTGAAATGAGAAGGAGGTTACCGGAGACGGAGTTCCAATTAGCAATAAGAGAAAAAGAAAAAAAGAAGCGAAATAAGCCTTAAAAGGCCAACCCTCGGGCAAAGAAAAAAGATAAAAGGAAATAAAATCACTCTCATCATGAAAATTCATACAGAAGATAAGTGATATAAACCTAGAACGGCTAATGTACTTTATCCTTGAACACACAGCATATACAACAACCTAGCAAGCAACTGAATAACTTTGAAACTCAAATTTGATTTTGAAGGCATAGAACGGACCTTCTTGTAAAAGAATGTGTTAAAGAAATGACATTTCAAGAACTTTTTGGGCTCCCTTCTTTCTCTCTCTTTTAGTAACTCAAGATACACATTAATGACCTGCAAAAGAAGAAAACTTCCTCATTCCCTTGCACCATTCCAGAATCTTCTATAACCACTACAGCTCAGTAACTGACATAAAGTATTACCTCGTCGTTCAACCATGCCCCAGGCCTCAAACACTGCAATATCTCTCCAGTAATATCAATATTGGAGTTTTCATGTTTTGCCAAAACCTTCCTCCTGCAAAAATAAGTCCATGAAAAACATACAAATGAAGTGCAAAATTGATAATTGGATTAGTCTGAAAACAAATTAAAGTTTAAATAAGTTATACCTGCTAGAATTAGATAAAGCTCGAGAAACTTCAGCCTCTTCCTCCTCATCAAGGAGCATAAAGGGTTCTGTAATCACATCCTGCAAGTTAATAAACCACAAAATAACACATAAGCTAATGATTTATACCCGGCTTAATTTTTCTTCATATAATTGCAAATCAAACGAGGCCTATAAATGCACGCAAAAGACATTATATGCAAAAGACATAATATTATAATAAAGGCTCCAGCAATATTATTACCTCCTTAACATATTCTTTTTTCTTCTGAGGCCTTAACAAATGTTGCGTCTCACGACGCTTCTCAGTATACTCTATATGAAATTGCAGTCTCTTTAAATGGTCATTTCTTTTCTCAGCTGAACCCAGCAATTTCTTATATGGAGGAACTGAAGATGAAGTAGAAGCAGAATCAAACTTGCTACTCAAAGATAATGTATCCAGCATCTTTTCTGCATTCTCCACCTTCAACTTCACACCATCCGACACTGTTACAACAGATGAACTCAAAACCTGAAAGTTCCTATCCATATCCTTAACACCATCAGGATTATCCATGATTTCAACAACCCCATTACTCTCCTTCCATTGCGGACCCGACCCACTAACAAGACCCGTTTTTGCATCAACCCGAGTCCCCAATTCCTTAACACTTGAATCCTCAGACACACCCTCTTCACAAATTTCATCATCATCAATGTTTATCACTTCTTTATCTTTTTTCACGTACCTCAGCGTTTCAAATGCACTTCTTTTAGCTCTATCATACTGTTGAGTTAGAAAATTCCCCATTTTGTCAGAATTTAAGTTGGACCCACTTCTTAATCGTCTACAAGGAGCATGAATTTCTCTTTTTATGGGAGTTATATTAGATGGGTATTTGAAAATTCTTGCAGCAATTGATTTTCTGGAAAAAGGGTGACCTTGGATTTGGTTCATAGACGGAGAAAGCCTAGGTTTTTTGGATATGTGGTCAACGTTAGAGGAAACTGAAAGTGGGGTTTTGTAATTCGAGTTGAAAAAATCATCACCGCGTTTTCGGCTGCTACATGTTAAGGCCCCCATTGAAGAAGATATTTGCCGAGCTTTTCTAGATATTGACAACCGCAGTTAATCATCTATGCATGCATTGATAGATGTCACATATTTGAATTGCAAAAGGACAGAAAAAGGAAAACCGAGAGAAATCCCAAATTACAAACAACGAATTCAATAAAAACAAGAAAAAATGATGTTGAATTTGGGTTGAAGTTATGAATTCACCGAGTAGAAGGAAGAAAGAAGAAAGAAGAACGTGAAGGGGCAAAGGGGGAAGTTGTAGAAGATCGCAGGGAATTTTGTTTGCAAGGGGAAAGGGTTTCAGAGGCTTTCCCGGCTGCTTGGGGAATTGGAGTTAACTATTTTGCTGTTTTTGTCCTAAAATCAATCTAGTATCAATATACAATATATGAGTGCACTAAAAATAGAGAGAGAGACAACCTTTTGAGAATTTTGTCTAGAGGTTGATATATAATATAAATGCATATAAAAAGATAATCATAAATATGGTACTAATTCTTGAGAAAGTGGCAAAGTTCTTTTTTCTTTTCTCGCCAGCAGGAAGCACACTAACAACATGTGTTGCGTGATTTTATTGTGTTTTTTGTATTTGATTGGGTGGACAGTTGACCGAAAAATAACTTTGATTCGCCGTTCAATAGGTGGACAACTGCTTATAGAAACGTTTCACATTAATTGAGAAGTCAGAATAGAAAATTTAGATAGAAATTGTCTTGAGGGAGTCCACTTGTTTACTCAACTTGTTCACAGTGGAGAGCCCTTCTTGTTTTGAACTCATCCATGGCAATTCAAAGTTTTTCCATGTCTATGTTGGTGTCCTTATGCATGTGAAGAATCGTATCTACAGTTTCTTATAGCACCTCCGTTTCATTTTCCGCAGCAAGCAATCAGACCTTGATGTCCTTTGTGTTCTTGAGTAGTTGAGCAGCTAAGTGAGAAGAAATTTAGGTCACTTTGACAGATTCGATCTTTGCTATCACTCAGATCTTCTTGTGCTATTTTTTACCGACGAAGACATATATATAAAATGTGAATATTATACATTGTAGAGACTTCAACAGGTTTGAACTTGAAAGATTGTCAATGAGTTCACTAAAATCTAAAAAGTAAGTGATCATAGGGCAATGTTATAGACACATTCAAATTCTCGATACTTTCCGTCATGTATTCCTTAAATCAGATTGTTCAAGTTATCTTATATTTATTAAACAAGCAGTAGCGAATAAATAAATAAATATATTTTGAATCAAAATACTGCTTAGAGGACCCTTTTAGGAAACCAAAGAGGTGGCTATAATGTGAGCCAAAATACGACTCTCAAAGAAGAAAAATAAAGGGCCAAAATCTAGAGATCGAATCTTGATTTTGCAACAGTTATTTTGATGACTTCTAGAATACTTCAAAATCCTCATGCTAGATACCATTCATGTAAGGGACAACATCATAAATTTTAATATTAAACTCATCCTCAAATAGACATTCATTCGCAATAATACAACTTTCATGTTCAAAATTTTCATCTCACCGTTATTTCTAGCGATACAGAGATTAACATAAAATAAATAAACAAGCTTCCTATGAAATTTAACTCCGCGTAAATAAAATACAGAAACAATTTTTGAGTGTTGAGAAAATTACTTACAGAAAAGTGAGAGTCTTTCGGCTGACCTAGATTGGTTACTCGACCAGGAATAACGAATCGATTTTTATAGGTTCCATACCTCTTGTTTTGCTCGACACTCCGGAACCTGTGCATGTCTTTTGGAGAGAGAGATTTGGATACATCAGAGCGCAACTTTTTCATAGAGAGGGGTCTCTTTCTTAAGGAAGATGCGGCAATGTCAGATATATCCTTTAAAGAATCAAAGGAGACAGAAGAAACATTACGATCGAGAGTTTCATAAGAACAATCACCAAAATCTTTTAGAGACCCCATGAAAAAATTTCTAGTCATGATGAAAAGATGAAAGAATAAGGAGAAAAAGAAGAGGAAATGAATAAGTAGAAAGGCTGAATGATTTATGAAAGGGTTTTATGAACGAAAAAAGAAGGAGAAAAGGTAGAGTGAATAATTAAAAAAATAGGAGACGAAAAGTCATGCAAAAAAGGAAAAGGTCTTAATTAAAGGGTCAAATACAAGTATTACAAGAATTTAAAGAAGAAAGATAATATAAATAAAAGGAAAAAAATAAATAGGCAAAATCAATTTAATTTAAACATAATAGATTAAGATTGTTTCTAAGGAAACAAAATCTTTCTTCTAATAAAAATTTAGTAAAAATATCATTTAATTGACTTTTAGAATCTACGGATTTAAGTATAAAATATTTATTTTTAACTTGATCTCTATAAAATGATGTTTGATATTCATATTCTTTGCTCTAGATTGGTGTATAATATATTTAGATAAACTAATGACACTAGTATTATTACAAAAAATAGAAACACCTTCATAAGATAAATCGTAATTTGCATCATCCATAACCGTTGAATACCATAGCTTACAAATGCTAGATATTCAAGTTTTGTAATAGATAAAGCTACAAGAATTTACTTTTTATTGTGCTAGAAAATCAATAATTGTGCTAGAATTTGATCGTTTTTTTTCAAATACAATATCAACATATGAGTAATTAACTAAATCAAAATTTGATGAGTAAGAGTACTAAAGTACCGATTCACATGAGTTAATGAGATAACAAGTGATTCTTTTGACTACAGTGACATGAGATTTCTTTGGTGCATATTAGATCTTATACATTTGTATATGTTGTACATAATGTCTGGTCAATGCAGTCAAGTAAAATAAATGTCACGATTCAAGATACTTTTAAATATGACATGGTGAATAGAGTCTCAAGAAATCCTAAACAAGCCACTTGACGTAAGCATATACTAAGAATAAAGTAAACAAAATATAATCTCTCGTCACACTTCAATACCAACAGATTACAACATAATCGAAAAATATACTATGTGTGACAATAAGCCTCTAATATCATCGTATGTGACTTGGACAAGACCCTAGCTCATGAAGTAAGTTTAAAATTGAAAAGAATGAAATAAAAAGGTATCATATATGGTCTTGCTCTCGAATCATGAGGACTCACCAAAGCAACATACTTGAATCAAATCCATTAGCCTCGAGTGTTTAGAAGAACATCTGATCATATATTATAATATAATATAAACACAATAAATGATATACGTCAATACATGAAATGTATCGAGTATGAAAAAATGCTTAAAGACAGACATAAATATGATAAATATGAAAAATGTATAAATGCATGACCAAGTACAAGATATCAACATGATAAGCTAAAATCATAAGTCATAAGACAAGCTCAATGCAAATTTTTATAGAACCTTTTTCATAAGTTGAAACATAAGCCTTTGAGAAAAAACATAATTGTTTGTGAAACGTTTACCAATAATAGAAATAGACCATGTGAGCTTTAATATGAAATATGATGTCTTTATACACCGAAAATAAATTGTCCTACTGGGCAATATAAGGATCATATCCATGAGCTTAGGTGGATCCATTAGCTAGAGTCAGTCAAGAATTAGTCATACAATGGCACATAATTAAGGGATAAGAAGATTACTGTTAAAGACATGACCTCTACTAACAGATGTGCCCATATCCCAAAATCCTCTTGGTGTTAAGTAAACACCCAATAGAATATTAACATAATCATATTCGCTTCAACAAATTCAGCTTACCGTCACACGAATTTTTAACAACGTTTGAGAAGTGTTACCAAAAAATTTAAGGGCACACTTTTAAGGTGTGGCCTTTTCTACACGACTTTTGGTCCAAAAAGTTTTTGGCAATGCTCGTAAAGCGTTCTTTTTAAAATAACAGAGTACACATTTTAAGTGTTGCCTGATGCTTATCGTGATCAGTGACACTAACATATGGTTTCAGTGTCTACGATCATCGATAATATAGTTACCCAACAAAGAATTGGGATTGTGTCCCAAGGGAGCAGTTTTGAGAAAATGTAGTCAATTAAAATTTTGTTCTAATTAGTCGTAGATAAAGATATATTAATGAATAAAAATATTGTAAATCAAATGGGATGGCACAAAAGTTTTAAATATCGATGGGGTTTTTGTCACAAGTATAGCAAAAATGGTAAAAACTACAAAGGAAATCAAGTATGAGCAGAAGTTTTTGGGGTGTGACCGCAATACAAGTTGAGATAAATCATTAGGTAAATTCTTTCTATAGAAAATTTGCAAGATAATAGTGATTAGGTTAAACTTTAGATGGGAATAAGTTCTCTGTCGAGCAACTTTACCCGTTTTAAATGTGTTCCTCTCAAACACCCATTTGCCGCATGAAGGCCAGCCTACGGCTTACCCCACTCACTCTCTCTAAATGAATGTTAGGATATGGGACTAGGGCTCACCCTCTCGGGATGAACCTTATGTCGACCCACTTCTTAGGCATCAGTCTAGCGGTCTTGGTTTCACGACCTCTCTCTCAGACAAGTCCAAAACACATGGATGAGTTTGTATTTGCAACTATAACCCATTAACTTAAACCACAACCACTAGGTCAAATCACCATTATAATACATCTAACCTATCAGCAAGCAAGACCCAACAATAATATCAACTCATATTTGCTAAATCACATCTCAAGAATGGAGGTTTTAGCCACGCATCAAACAATAACAAAATACACCTAAAATAATACTAAAATAAAATGGGTATGAGAAATTAAACCTTGATCTACGCAAAGGAAGAAGAATGGAGAAGACCCACCTCCAACTTGAGGAAGATGAAATCCTTCTTTCTTCAAGTCTCTCAAAAACCCTCTCCAAACTTGAGAGAAAGTACAAGGAAAATATTATTCTAAAGTGAAAAATTATAATAATGTTCTGATCTCTTTTAAAATAATAACTAAGGCTAGTATTTGTAACTTTCAGATTAAGTGCTTCGGCAGACCATTTGGTGAGATTAGTCGAGATCACCGAATGACTTGGTGATTTCCCTTGTTGTATTAGATCGTCGTTTTGTGCTTGCCTTCAACATCTTCATGTTCTAGACCATTGGGCGGTATAGCATTGTTTCACGAAACTGTTCGGTAAAGCGCTGACTACTTCTTTCATCGCCTTTTTGATCCACTTTCTTCAGGGCTTCGCATGCTGGAACAAAGGGCAGAGTATCTCCATTCGGCGATTCGCCAAGTGTACTGGGCGATACTCAGGCTTCAGTTTCTTCAATCTTTTCAGCCTTTTTATTTTCTTTTGCGTGTAAGTGTCCATGCTTGCACTAAAACTTCAATACCTTAAACTTAAAAGTTTTCATCAGATATTGAGACTAAATAAGCATTTGAGGACACTACTTATATTACAATAAAGCCCTAAATAAGTCTAATTTTTGGACTCATCAACACCCCAACTTAAAATTTTGGTTGTTCTCAAGTAAAACTAAAGTTCAGCAATTCAATTAGGATGTCTACAACGTATTACACAAAATTCAATCATGAACATACACAACAAGACTCCTACTACTTATGCAAAAATCAATTGTGTACTCAAAGATTTAAGTTGTGACACACCATTACCAAAGATTATCAAGTTCACAACACTTGCTACTAATGCAAGTTCAAGTTCAACAACAGTATCTGCATGCGTTCACACAAAGAATGATTCCATATTCACACATATGGGTTAATCAATTTAAGATCAAGAATCAGATGCAACACTCACACTCAAAAAGAGGAACACAATGCATGTTTTCACCCATAGGTTTGCCTTTATTTTTCGATCAACTTTGGTTCGACTTACTCAAGATCAAAAGGTCTTTTTTAGGCTTGTAATTGGGCTGAGTGTAAAGGTATAGTCATTTAGACTTAGTGACTCAAAATCCTCATGAATTGTGATGCTCTCAACACATCCTTATTTCTTCCTTCATCACTTTTTCTTCTAGTGCTTATAAGTCATCCTTTTATTCATTTCCATGGATTGCTTGGAAACCCAATTTCTTTTGCACTTTTATTCACAACTTTCTTTTTCATTCTTTTATTTTCTCTTGCTTTATCCCTTTTTTTTAAAATAGAAGGTTTCCATTTTTTAGTAACACCATAGGGTAAGGAGATTCTTCTTGCATTCCCTTTCCTTTTTCACCACAACCTTAAATTAAGCTTTTGGCCTAAGTTGGCTACTCACTAAGCACATATCACGAGGATTCTATGTAATGGACAATGCAAAGCTTAGGTTTCATCAAGTTTCTTCCAAAGAAGGAAAGACTCAAGGGGTGTTCAAAAGAGTTTCACTCAAATACGGGTAGGCCACAAAAGAGGTATATGTTAAATAGGCTCACACTCTTTAAAGTTGTCTAAGATCATCTCAAGAACACGCCTTACTAAATCAATCAGACCAACGGGGCAAATTCTAGGTTTACTCATGCATGGTTCAAAGTAAGCTCATCGTACAAGGCATCGATACTAAAGATCAAACAAGACTACACACTTTCGCTGGAAAGGTCATCACAAGAGAAATCAATTTGATGCATGACTAATCACAATGAGATGCCAAGAGTTCATATATTGTCTATGCAAGTTCATTTGATCTCGTTGTTGCCGCACATTCATGTTTATTCAATTGAGAGCACTATTTAAGTCATCGGTATTGATCAAAATCGAGACTTAAATTTGTACGAGAACAACCACTTTCAACACAGAGGTGGCGAAAATTTTCAAAAAATAATTTTTTCGAAAGGGTCAAAATTATTTTGCAATTAAACCAAAAAAGAGTCATAAGCTCAAACAATCGCAAAGAAGTTTTAAAACATAATTTAAAACGGACAACACAACTACACAAACAGAATTCAAATTAAAATCAAGCATTCATCGTCAGCAAATAGAGATGAGCCTCACCCCACCAAAAATAAAAGCATGTGTCCTCAAATGCGAATAATAAAAATCCAGAAGTAAAGGTAAAGAAAGATAGAGAGGAAGGTAAAAGGAGAGATCTTTTTAAAGCAGTTGATTCATTTGTCTAGGCATTGGTGTCAGGGATATCAGGATTCTTGTTTACTCTAGAAGGGTAGCTGCATTGGAGAAAGCAAAATGTTTATTTACTATGGACACTGGCACTGTTGCACCCATCAAGATTTTATCGGTCTTTATCTGATCTTCATTTTTTTTGCACACATGTCCTCATCTATCTTAATTCTAACTTAGGTCTTGCTATCCGTTCTATTTTGGTGATTGTCTGACACATTCTTGACGCGTCTGGAAGTGTCTCTGTCTCGTAGACCATGGATTTATAAGTGGACTTTAGTTGTTCCACATTTGTTCTCAATTTAACAATAGAAGTCTTCAATGTTGTCTCCTCATTTTTGGACTAACACATTGTTATTCTAGCGCTGAGTTCATCAATGGTGGCTCTTAGTGGCGTTGCAACCTTAGTCAGGGCATTCAGAATCATGCCTGGAATGGAGGCTTCTAGGGCGACAGTCCGACAATTTACAGATATGACAAGATGTCTTATCTTGAATGTGATTGGGACATGGGAGGCGACGACAGAAATGGATCTATTCGGTAACACAACGCCCAAAAGTCCTGTTGTATGAGAAAAAAAGGGTATTACCGATAACATACCTGCAGGCTTAGAAGTTGGGTCAGGTAAAGGTGTCCTTGTAGGTATGGTTTTAGTGGCCACTACTTTCTTCTGTTTCTTCCATGCCTGCCTTTTTGTTGAATGAGGAGGTGTGATGCCTTGAAGGGTTCCAACCTTAAATGGGTTATTTGACTCTTTTGAGCGTAATTCTACCCTTCGTGCTTTCACTTGCCACTCTTCGTCAGATTCCATAGTTTGGAATTCTGAGTTTGTTTCCTCACTCTCAGAGGTAGTGAAATGAGAGTCATAAGTACTATCATTATCCAAAGCTTGCTTCTGGTGGCACTGTGCTTTTCTTTTGCCCTTCTCTTTTCTATCGACTACAAAAAATTTCTTTGACTTTCCTTTAGTAGTTGCTGTCTTCTTAGTTGAGGTGCTTCCTGTTGCTTTCCCTTGACGTGGAAGAGATTTTCTAGCGACTTTAGACCTAGCCATATCTGCAATCATGTTGGAGCAAGTTAGATATGTTTGACTTCTTGTGAATCACAGTTTGCAAACAGTTTTCCAATCATTCGGTGAATCGCGGATAGTGTTCAGCGACATGATTTTGTTCACCGAAAGTCATTGTGTTTAATGAACTCAAGGTGGAGACTGTGAACGATTAAGGATTTCCTTCGGCGAATCGCCAAACACCCTTTACGGGTGCAAGTTTTTCGCCGAAATTAATAGAATGAATCAGACACCGCTTTGAAATTTAAGGCAAGCTAGAACATTTAAGTGTAACGCCGAATGTTTCGGCAAGCTGAATCTTGCTCGTGGACAAACTCATCCCAAGTTACGGTTTATTTTCTTAAAATTGGTCCTACAACCTCAGAAAACACAATTTTTAACACGCACAACTTAGATTATGGTTGTATCTACAATAACAACTGCTAGTTGTGTTTCTCGGAGAGGCCCGTACACTTGAATAGGATAAAAGCAGCTCACATGATTACAAACACTATAAAATTATGAGGTGATAGAGGACTAACCTTTTATGCAGATCTACCCGAAACTATGATGCTAGGCAGTAAATTAACCTAAATCCAAGCACTAGTTAATTAGTTGATATACTTACTGTGTACTAAAAGTTCTAAAAGATACTAAGTAGGTACAATCTTGCGAGAATTGAGAGTGAGAGAAATGAGGAAGGATAAAGGTTGAAGTCTGCCAATTTATACAACTCATCCAAATCTCACTCATTCGGCGATATTAGTCATTGTTGCTCAGCTACTTAGCGATCCGCCAAGTGGGTATTAACTTCACCGAGTTTTACAGGATTTCCAATTTCCTGATGGTCCCAACGGCGGTCTTCATCGGGGTCGCCGATCGGGTTGGCGATGCGCACATAGGGTTATATCCTCCACTTCATGCCTTTCACACAAACATGCAACATCAAAACACTTTTATTTCAAAAGTAACAAATCAAAAGCAATTAATGGTTTTGGGTTCCTTCCAAATAGCACCTTAGTTAGTGTCGTGGCATGACATAAGGTAATTCTTATACTCCACTAATAGGGGTTTTCCCCGTGTCACTAGGCAACTTTTCTTGCGAACCTTGACGGAGCTCAATCAACACTTGTATCTTTGAGATTCCAACGCTTGAATGAACGTAGCATGCACAATTGTATCTGGTTAATCATCAAGACATTCTTCTTTAGCTCCTCTAGTATCATTTAATGATCATTGAATTTCTGGACCAAAAGCGCTAACATTTCTTTGACTTGCCCCTCATCCTTGTTATCAATTTTCTTTCGTTCGAGGGAGGAACGTAGCACTGCACTTCAAGATCCACAATTTTTGTTGTCAACTCATCTAACTGAGTAAGCAGGATCACTAAGTAGAAGTCTCTCATTTTCTTTTCCTGATCCGGGTCCATCAAACTGTCTAGCAATTTAGCTGTCATTTCATAGAAGTTCTGTGTTAGGTTACCTAATGTAATTTGATTAGCTTTTATCCTACTTACTAAACTAAGACTTCGGTAGAAAGATTTCAGAATAACTGTGTAACGGAATTCATGGGTAGGGCATTGCCCCAGAAGTGCTTTGAACCTCAGCCATTGTTCGCCATCTAATCGTTTAAAGGCCAGGATCTTATGTAGATCTCTCATCACTTCTAGAAGAGAGCGTTCCATCTTCTTGTCTGTATTACTGACATGATTATCTAAAAGCAACACTTTCATGAAAACAAAACAAAACAAAAAGTAAAATTAGTACACAACACTAAAAAGAACAAAAAATCTCTTTAATAACATCTTTACATAACACCGCTCCCCCACAGCGGCGCCATTTTGATGCTTATCGTGACCAACGAAACTAAACTACGGTTCGAGTGTCTACGATTATCGATAATATAGTAACCCAACTAAGGGTTGGAATCGTGTCCCAAAAGAGCAATTTCGAAAAGATATAGTCAATTAGAATTTCGTTCAAATTAGTCGTAGATAAAGAGATGAACAAATAAAAAATTATAAATCAAAGAGGGTGACACAAAAGTATCAAATATCGATTTGGGGGGGAGGGGTTGTCACAAGTATAATAGTGACTAGGCTAAGCTTTACTAGTGTTCCTTGGGTACATGTTTTCGATAAGAAATTTGCAAGATAATAGTGACTAGGCTAAGCTTTAGATGAAAATGAGTTCTCTCTCGAGCAACTTACTCTATTTTAAATGTGTTCCTCTCGAACACCCATTTGTCGCATGAAGGCCAGCCTACGGCTTACCCCACTCACTCTCTCGAGCTGAGTGTAAGGATTTGAGACTAGGGCTCACCCTCTCGGGCGTAACCTCATGTCGACCCACTCCTTAGGACATCATGTAACATATCGTGACTCGAAATAGCTAAGAAGCTAAAAATAATCACTTTTGAAAAAAAAGGGAAAAATCTTGAAACTTTCCTAAGTTAAGGAAGTGAGTTTTGGTCATTTTCAAATGGTCATAACTCCTAACTAAGGGTGAGTTAGATGTAGTTCTTGATATAGTTGAAAATAACTTGGAAAGATCTTTGCAACGCCGCCGAGTTTGTTCATTTTTGATATCGTATAAGGGAGGTATGCCCATCGGAAGTTGGGTTGTTGGATAAAGGAAGGTTATAATCAGGATTTAAGGAAAGGCAAACTAGTCTTTTCAACAATTTCCTATTTCGTGTTAGGTATTTATTTAGGGTAAAACCTAGTTTTAGTCAGATCAGAAAATTTAACTTTACGATTAGGGCTTGGAGAAGAGAGAAGAGAAGAAGGAAAGGGAGAAAGATCAAGAATTCACCAAGAACGTTAAGGAATTTCGAGTGGAATTTGTCGTGGGTAATCCATATCAAGGTATGAGAGATATTTTGTGTTGGGTTAATTCATCCACACACCAAACTTGTTTCAGTTATGTGGTTTGTAGAATGCCCATTGATGTTGATTCTATTGGAGTTATTCTATTGGGTATTGGTATTAATGATCCTAAGGGTTTGGAAAAAGAACTATGGGGATTTAAGGGGTTTAGCGTTGAAAACGAAGAGGATGAGTTCGTCAGCCACACCTGGGCAGCACCAGGCGCAGCACGCCCCATCTGCCTAGAAAGCCTGGGCGGTGCGCCTGCAGGTGCCAGGATGGTGCCTCAGACCAAAGGGTATGGCATGGCGCGCCCGAAAGCGCCCAAATCGGCGTTTTTCGCCCATTTTTGTAGTTTAGCCCAGGTAAGTCCTTCTAAGGTAAATTAACACTCTCAATGATTTTAATTACTTCAAATGATTTTTAAACACCTCGAAATTATCAAAGGACACGAATCATAACCTTGGATCCATAGTCCAATTCAAGGAAAGTTAAGATCAAAGTCAAAGAAGTTAAGTGTTAAGTCTAGAAGTTCAAAAGTAAGTCAAAGCAAAGTTTCTTAAAGTTTCAAGAGTCTTTATTAAATGTTTTAACTTCGTTTCAAGGCTCAAGTTTCAAGTTAAGCAACGAGTAAAAAGTTCAAGTCTTTCCTTCAAAGAAGTATAAGGGAACTAAGTATTCCCTAAGAGTTGATTTAAAGACTCAAGTTTCAAGCTAAGTAAAGAGTTGAGTTCATTTCTCAAAAGGTATAAGGGAACTAAATATTCCTAAGAGTTTATAAATATTTTCACATTTAAGATAAGATAAAACTAAGATTTCCAAAAGAGTTTTGAGAAAGAAAAGGGAACATTGATTCCAAGAGAGCTTTTTTTAAAAGCATGAGCTAAAGTATATTTTGGAGTAGTATTGAGCACCGATGTGGAGATGAAAGTTCATATTAACTCAAGTCTTCATGAAAACCATGTAACCATCATGAGTAGTAACAGGTCATACTTTTTAGATGATCACGTAAGTTAAGCTAGTGGATCCACTAAGTTAAGTAGTTCTATGCGACGACAAAGTATAGAACAGTTCTGGCAGCGTGGGCAACACATTGTATCACCACTTAGGCTCATAGTGGTGGTTGTGAGTTAGAGAATCTCTCACAAAACTATATTACTTCATACATAAGTAAAGTTGAGTTTATTACTGTATTTTCTTTAACGAACTAAGTGTTTACATTGTTTTACAAGCTTTTATATATTACATGTGTCTTATTACTTTATATTTAGTCAAGTTATTCATGAGTTGAGCAAATCAAGGTAATTGTTTCTTCTTACTCTTTTCAAGCTTAACTTTTGTTAGCATTCCAACTCGCATACTCGTACATTCAATGTACTGATGTCAGTTGGCATGCATCGTATCATGATGCAGACGCAGGTAACCATGACCAAAATCATCCAGCGCCTCGTTGATCCAGCTGAGCACTCGGAGTCAGTGGTGAGCCTCCTTGCATTTTAGAGGATACATTTACATGCTTTTCAGTCTTTCTTTCATAGGATGTTGTGGAGTCTATCCCAACATCCACCTTAGTATTATAGAAGCTTCATAGAAAGTTAGACAAATAGATTGTCCAATAGTTTAGTTTTGAGTCTCTTCATTGTATTGGCACGTGTTTTGCTATGAGACTCAAATGTCATTTTGGCAAGATATTTATTTCAAGTTATTCTTATGAGAATGTTTCTTATATTGAGTTAAGTCTTCCACTAAGTTAAGTAAGATAGGCCAAGGGTCTCAAAGGCAATGGTCATTGAGTGCCGGCCACGTCCAGGGTGTAGGCTCGGGGCGTGATACATCAGTCTAGCGGTTTTGGTTTCATGACCTCCCTCTCGAGAAAGCTGATAAAACATGGGTGAGTTTGTATTTGCAACTACAGACCCATTAGCTTAAACCACAACCATTAGTTCAAATCACCTTAAAATACATCTAACCTATCAGCAAGCAAGACCCAACAATAATATCAACTCATATTTACTAAATCACACCCCAATAATGGGTTTTTAGCCACACATCAAGCAATAACAAAATACACATAAACTGATACTAAAATCAAATGGTATAAGAAATTAAACCTTGATTTACGCAAATGAAGAAGAATGGAGAAGACTCACTTCCAACTTGGGGAAGATGAAATCTTTCTTCTTCAAGTCTCTCAAAAACCCTCTCCAAACTTGAGAGAAAATACAAGGAAAATAGTATTCTAAAGTGAAAATTATAATAATGATCAGATCTCTTTTCAAAATAATAACTAAGACTAGTATTATAGCTTTCAGATTAAGTGCTTCGGCGGACCACTTGGCG
>CM040618.1:103537414-103562123 GCA_022817965.1 Solanum lycopersicoides
ATGATGTCTTTATACACCGAAAATAAATTGTCCTACTGGGCAATATAAGGATCATATCCATGAGCTTAGGTGGATCCATTAGCTAGAGTCAGTCAAGAATTAGTCATACAATGGCACGTAATTAAGGGATAAGAAGATTACTGTTAAAGACATGACCTCCAACAATCCTATCCTCTGGTGTTAAGTAAACACCAATAGAATATTAACATAATCATATTCGCTTCAACAAATTCAGCTTACAGCCACACGAATTTTTAACAACGTTTGAGAAGTGTTACCAAAAAATTTAAGGGCACACTTTTAAGGTGTGGCCTTTTCTACACGACTTTTGGTCCAAAAAGTTTTTGGCAATGCTCGTAAAACGTGCTTTTCAAAATAACAGAGTACACATTTTAAGTGTTGCCTGATGCTTATCGTGATCAATGACAGTAACATATGATTTCAGTGTCTACGATCATCGATAATATAGTTACCCAACAAAGAATTGGGGTTGTGTCCCAAGGGAGCAGTTTCGAGAAAATGTAGTCAATTAGAATTTTGTTCTAATTAGTCATAGATAAAGATATATTAATGAATAAAAATATTGTAAATCAAATGGGATGGCACAAAAGTTTTAAATATCGATGGGGGTTTTGTCACAAGTATAGCAAAAATGGTAAAAATTGCAAAGGAAATCAAGTATGAGCAGAAGTTTTTGGGGTGTGACCGCAATACAAGTTGAGATAAATCATTAGGTACATGCTTTCTATAGGAAATTTGCAAGATAATAGTGACTAGGTTAAACTTTAGATGGGAATAAGTTCTCTGTCGAGCAACTTCACCCATTTTAAATGTGTTCCTCTCAAACACGCATTTGCCGCATGAAGGCCAGCCTACGGCTTACCCCACTCACTCTCTCTAAATGAATGTTAGGATATGGGACTAGGGCTCACCCTCTCGAGCTGAACCTTATGTCGACCCACTTCTTAGGCATCACTTTAGCGGTCTTGGTTTCACGACCTCTCTCTCAGACAAGTCCAAAACACATGGATGAGTTTGTATTTGCAACTATAACCCATTAACTTAAACCACAACCACTAGGTCAAATCACTATTATAATACATCTTACCTATCAGCAAGCAAGACCCAACAATAATATTAACTCATATTTGCTAAATCACATCTCAAGAATGGAGGTTTTAGCCACGCATCAAATAATAACAAAATACACCTAAAATAATACTAAAATAAAATGGGTATGAGAAATTAAACCTTGATCTACGCAAAGAAGAAGAATGGAGAAGACCACTCCAACTTGAGGAAGATGAAATCCTTCTTTCTTCAAATCTCTCAAAAATCCTCTCCAAACTTGAGAGAAAGTACAAGGAAAATATTATTCTAAAGTGAAAAATTATAATAATGTTCTGATCTCTTTTAAAATAATAACTAAGGCTAGTATTTGTAACTTTCAGATTAAGTGCTTCGACAGATCATTTGGTGAGATTAGTCGAGATCACCGAATGACTCGGTGATTTGCCCTTGTTGTATTAGATCGTCGTTTTATGCTTGTCTTCAACATCTTCATGTTCTAGACCATTGGGTGGTATACCATTGTTTCACGAAACTGTTCGGTAAAGCGCTGACTGCTTCTTTCATCACCTTTTTGATCCACTTTCTTCAGGGCTTCGCATGCTGGAACAAAGGGCAGAGTACGTCCCTTCGGCGACTCGCCAAGTGTACTTGGCGATGCTCAGGCTTCAGTTTCTTCAATCTTTTTAGCCTTTTTGTTTTCTTTTGCGTGTAAGTGTCCATGCTTGCACTAAAACTTCAATACCTTAAACTTAAAAGTTTTCATCAGATATTGAGACTAAATAAGCATTTGAGGACACTATTTATATTACAATAAAGCCCTAAATAAGTCTAATTTTTGGACTCATCAACACCCCAACTTAAAATTTTGGTTGTTCTCAAGTAAAACTAAAGTTCAGCAGTTCAATTAGGATGTCTAAAACAGTATTACACAAAATTCAATCATGAACATACACAACAAGACTCCTACTACTTATGCAAAAATCAATTGTGTACTCAAAGATGACACACCATTACCAAAGATTATCAAGTTCACAACACTTGCTACTAATGCAAGTTCAAGTTCAACAACAGTATCTGAATGCGTTCACACAAAGAATGATTCCATATTCACACATATGGGTTAATCAATTTAAGATCAAGAATCAGATGCAACACTCACACTCAAAAAGAGGAACACAATGCATGTTTTCACCCATAGGTTTTGCCTTTATTTTTCGATCAACTTTGGTTCGACTTACTCAAGATCGAAAAGGTCTTTTTTAGGCTTGTAATTGGGCTGAGTGTAAAGGTATAGTCATTTAGACTTAGTGACTCAAAATCCTCATGAATTGTGATGCTCTCAACACATCCTTATTTCTTCCTTCATCACTTTTTCTTCTAGTGCTTATAAGTCATCCTTTTATTCATTTCCATGGATTTCTTGGAAACCCAATTTCTTTTGCACTTTTATTCACAACTTTCTTTTTCATTCTTTTCTTTTCTCTTGCTTTATCCCTTTTTTTTAACATAGAAGGTTTCCATTTTTTAGTAACACCATAGGGTAAGGAGATTCTTCTTGCATTCCCTTTTCCTTTTTCACCACAACCTCAAATTAAGCTTTTGGCCTAAGTTGGCTACTCACTAAGCACATATCACGAGGATTCTATGTAATGAACAATGCAAGGCTTAGGTTTCATCAAGTTTCTTCCAAAGAAGGAAAGACTCAAGGGGTGTTCAAAAGAGTTTCACTCACATACGGGTAGGCCACAAAAAAGGTATATGTTAAATAGGCTCACACTCTTTAAAGTTGTCTAAGATCATCTCAAGAACACGCCTTACTAAATCAATCAGACTAACGGAGCAAATTCTAGGTTTACTCATGCATGGTTCAAAGTAAGCTCATCGTACAAGGCATCGATACTAAAGATCAAACAAGACTACACACTTTCGCTGGAAAGGTCATCACAAGAGAAATCAACTTGATACATGACTAATCACAATAAGATGCCAAGAGTTCATATATTGTCTATGCAAGTTCATTTGATCGAACAACCACTTTCAACACAGAGGTGGCGGAAATTTTCAAAAAATAAATTTTTTCGAAAGGGTCAAAATTATTTTGCAATTAAACCAAAAAAGAGTCATAAGCTCAAACAATCGCAAAGAAGTTTTAAAACATAATTTAAAACGGACAACACAACTACACAAACAAAATTCAAATTAAAATCAAGCATTCATCGTCAGCAAATAGAGATGAACCTCACCCCACCAAAAATAAAAGCATGTGTCCTCAAACGCGAATAATAAAAATCCAGAAGTAAAGGTAAAGAAAGATAGAGAGGAAGGTAAAAGGAGAGATCTTTTTTAAGCAGTTGATTCATTTGTCTAGGCATTGGTGTCAGGGATATCAGGATTCTTGTTTACTCTAGAAGGGTAGCTGCATTGGAGAAAGCAAAATGTCTATTTACTATGGACACTGGCACTGCTGCACCCATCAAGATTTTGTCGGTCTCTATCTGATCTTCATTTTTTTTGCACACATGTCCTCATCTATCTTTACCTCTAACTTAGGTCTTGCTATTTGTTCTATTTTGGTGATTGTCTGACACATTCTTGACGCGTCTGGAAGTGTCTCCGTCTCGTAGACCATGGATTTATAAGTGGACTTTAGTTGTTCCACAATTGTTCTCAATATAACAATAGAAGTCTTCAATGTTATCTCCTCATTTTTGGACTAACACATTGTTATTCTAGCGCTGAGTTCATCAATGGTGGCTCTTAGTGGCGTTGCAACCTTAGTCAGGGCATTCAGAATCATGCCTGGAATGGAGGCTTCTAGGGCGACAGTCCGACAATTTGCAGATATGACAAGATGTCTTATCCTGAATGTGATTGGGACATGGGAGGCGACGACATAAATGGATCTATTCGGTAACACAACGCCCAAAAGTCCTGTTGTATCAGAAAAAAAGGGTATTACCGATAACATATATGCAGGCTTAGAAGTTGGGTCAGGTAAAGGTGTCCTTGTAGGTATGGTTTTAGTGGCCACTGCTTTCTTCTGTTTCTTCCATGGCTGCCTTTTTGTTGAATGAGGTGGTGTGATGACTTGAAGGGTTCCAACCTTAAATGGGTTATTTGACTCTTTGAGCGTAATTCTACCCTTCGTGCTTTCACTTGCCACTCTTCGTCAGATTCCATAGTTTGGAATTCTGAGTTTGTTTCCTCACTCTCAGAGGTAGTGAAATAAGAGTCATAAGTACTATCATTATCCAAAGCTTGCTTCTGGTGGCACATGTGCTTTTCTTTTGCCCTTCTCTTTTCTATCGGCTACAACAAATTTCTTTGACTTTCCTTTAGTTGTTGTTGTCTTCTTAGTTGAGGTGCTTCCTGTTGCTTTCCCTTGACGTGGAGAGCTCTAGCGACTTTAGACCTAGCATATCTGCAATCATGTTGAGCAAGTTAGATATGTTTGACTTCTTGTGAATCACAGTTTGCAAACAGTTTTCCAATCATTCGGTGAATCGCGGATAGTATTCAGCGACATGATTTTGTTCACCGAAAGTCATTGTGTTTAATGAACTCAAGGTGGAGACTATGAACGATCAAGGATTTCCTTCGGCGAATAGCCAAACACCCTTTACGGGTGCAAGTTTTTCGCCAAAATTAATAGAATGAATCAGACACCGCTTTGAAATTTAAGGCAAGCTAGAACATTTAAGTGTAACGCCGAATGTTTTGGCAAGCTGAATCTTGCTCATGGACAAACTCATCCCATAGTTACGGTTTATTTTCTTAAAATCGGTCCTACAACCTCAGAAAACACAATTTTTAACACGCACAACTTAGATTATGGTTGGATCTACAATAACAACTGCTAGTTGTGTTTCTCGGAGAGGCCCGTACACTTGAATAGGATAAAAGCAGCTCACATGATTACAAACACTATAAAATTATGAGGTGATAGAGGACTAACCTTTTATGAGATCTACCCGAAACTATGATGCTAGGCGGTAAATTAACCTAAATCCAAGCACTAGTTAATTAGTTAATATACTTACTGTGTACTAAAAGTTCTAAAAGATACTAAGTAGGTACAATCTTGCGAGAATTGAGAGTGAGAGAAATGAGGAAGGATAAAGGTTGAAGTCTGCCAATTTATACAACTCATCCAAATCTCACTCATTCGGCGATATTAGTCATTGTTGCTCAGCTACTTAGCGATCCGCCAAGTGGGTATTAACTTCACCGAGTTTTACAGGATTTCCAATTTCCTGATGGTCCCAACGGCGGTCTTCATCGGGGTCACCGATTGGGTTGGCGATGCGCACATAGGGTTATATCCTCCACTTCATGCCTTTCACACAAACACGCAACATCAAAATACCTTTATTTCAAAAGTAACAAATCAAAAGCAATTAATGGTTTTGGGTTCCTTCCAAATAGCACCTTAGTTAGTGTCGTGGCATGACATAAGGTAATTCTTATACTCCACTAATAGGGGTTTTCCCCGTGTCACTAGGCAACTTTTCTTGCGAACCTTGACGGAGCTCAATCAACACTTGTATCTTTGAGATTCCAACGCTTGAATGAACGTAGCATGCACAATTGTATCTGGTTAATCATCAAGACATTCTTCTTTAGCTCCTCTAGTATCATTTAATGATCATTGAATTTCTGGACCAAAAGCGCTAACATTTCTTTGACTTGCCCCTCATCCTTGTTATCAATTTTCTTTCGTTCGAGGGAGGAACGTAGCACTGCACTTCAAGATCCACAATTTTTGTTGTCAACTCATCTAACTGAGTAAGCAGGATCACTAAGTAGAAGTCTCTCGTTTTCTTTTCCTGATCCGGGTCCGTCAAACTGTCTAGCAATTTAGCTGTCATTTCATAGAAGTTCTGTGTTAGGTTACCTAATGTAATTTGATTAGCTTTTATCCTACTTACTAAATTAAGACTTCGGTAGAAAGATTTCAGAATAACTGTGTAACGGAGTTCATGGGTAGGGCATTGCCCCAGAAGTGCTTTGAACCTCAGCCATGCTTCATGCAGTTGTTCGCCATCTAATCGTTTAAAGGCTAGGATCTTATCTTGGACTCTCATCACTTCTAGAAGAGAGCGTTCCATCTTCTTTTCTGTATTACCTGACATGATTATCTAAAAGCAACACTTTCATGAAAACAAAACAAAACAAAAAGTAAAATTAGTACACAACACTAAAAAGAACAAAAAATCTCTTTAATAACATCTTTACATAACACCGCTCCCCCACAGCGGCGCCATTTTGATGCTTATCGTGACCAACGACACTAACCTACGGTTCGAGTGTCTACGATTATCGATAATATAGTAACCCAACTAAGGGTTGGAATCGTGTCCCAAAAGAGCAATTTCGAGAAGATGTAGTCAATAAGAATTTCGTTCAAATTAGTCGTAGATAAAGAGATGAACAAATAAAAAATTATAAATCAAAGGGGTGACACAAAAGTATCAAATATCGATTTGGGGGGGGGGGTTGTCACAAGTATAATAGTGACTAGGCTAAGCTTTACTAGTGTTCCTTGGGTACATGTTTTCGATAAGAAATTTGCAATATAATAGTGACTAGGCTAAGCTTTAGATGAAAATGAGTTCTCTCTCTCGAGCAACTTACTCTATTTTAAATGTGTTCCTCTCGAACACCCATTTGTCGCATGAAGGCCAGCCTATGGCTTACCCCACTCACTCACTCGAGCTGAGTGTAAGGATTTGAGACTAGGGCTCACCCTCTCGGGCGTAACCTCATGTCGACCCACTCCTTAGGACATCATGTAACATATCGTGACTCGAAATAGCTAAGAAGCTAAAAATAATCACTTTTGAAAAAAAAGGGAAAAATCTGGAAAATTTCCTAAGTTAAGGAAGTGAGTTTTGGTCATTTTCAAATAGTCATAACTCCTAACTAAGGGTGAGTTAGAGGTAGTTCTTGATATGGTTGAAAATAACTTGGAAAGATCTTTCCAACGCCGCCGAGTTTGTTCATTTTTGATATCGTATGAGGGAGGTATGCCCATCGGAAGTTGAGCTGTTGGATATAGGAAGGTCCTAATCAGGATTTAAGGAAAGGCAAACTAGTCTTTTCAACAATTGATTTCCTATTTCGTGTTAGGTATTTATTTAGGTTAAAACCTAGTTTTAGTCAGATCAGAAAATTTAACTTTACGATTAGGTTTTGGAGAAGAGAGAAGAGAAGAAGGAAAGGGAGAAAGATCAAGAATTCACCAAGAACGTTAAGAAATTTCGAGTGGAATTTGTAGTGGGTAATACCTATCAAGGTATGAGAGATATTTTGTGTTGGGTTAATTCATCCACACACCAAATTTGTTTCAATTATGTGGTTTTAGAATTGTATACTAAGCAGTGGGTTCTTGATGAATCTTGTCGAATTTCTATTGGTTGAGTTATTTGAATGCCCATTGATGTTGATTCGTAATTTCTTAGTTTTTCTTCGAGTTATATCTATTGGGTATTGGAGGTATTAATGATCCTAAGGGTTTGGAAAAAGAACTATGGGGATTTAAGGGGTTTAGCGTTGAAAACGAAGAGGATGAGTTCGTCAGCCACACCTGGGCAGCACCAGGCGCAGCACGCCCCATCTGCCTAGAAAGCCTGGGCGGTGCGCCTGCAGTGTGCCAGGATGGTGCCTCAGACCAAAGGGTATGGCATGGCGCGCCCTAAAAGCGCCCAAATCGGCGTTTTTCGCCCATTTTTGTAGTTTAGCCCAGGTAAGTCCTTCTAAGGTAAATTAACACTCTCCAATGATTTTAATTACTTCAAATGATTTTTAAACACCTCGAAATTATCAAAGGACACGAATCATAACCTTGGATCCATAGTCCAATTCAAGGAAAGTTAAGATCAAAGTCAAAGAAGTTAAGTGTTAAGTCTAGAAGTTCAAAAGTAAGACAAAGCAAAGTTTCTTAAAGTTTCAAGAGTCTTTATTAAATGTTTTAACTTCGTTTCAAGGCTCAAGTTTCAAGTTAAGCAACGAGTAAAAAGTTCAAGTCTTTCCTTCAAAGAAGTATAAGGGAACTAAGTATTCCCTAAGAGTTGATTTAAAGACTCAAGTTTCAAGCTAAGTAAAGAGTTGAGTTCATTTCTCAAAAGGTATAAGGGAACTAAATATTCCCTAAGAGTTTATAAATATTTTCACATTTAAGATAAGATAAAACTAAGATTTCCAAAAGAGTTTTGAGAAAGAAAAGGGAACATTGATTCCAAGAGAGCTTTTTTTAAAAGCATGAGCTAAAGTATATTTTGGGAGTAGTATTGAGCACCGATGTGGAGATGAAAGTTCATATTAACTCAAGTCTTCATGAAAACCATGTAACCATCATGAGTAGTAACAGGTCATACTTTTTAGATGATCACGTAATTTAAGCTAGTGGATCCACTAAGTTAAGTAGTTCTATGCGACGACAAAGTATAGAACAGTTCTGGCAGCGTGGGCAACACATTGTATCACCACTTAGGCTCATAGTGGTGGTTGTGAGTTAGAGAATCTCTCACAAAACTATATTACTTCATACATAAGTAAAGTTGAGTTTATTACTGTATTTTCTTTAACGAACTAAGTGTTTACATTGTTTTACAAGCTTTTATATATTACATGTGTCTTATTACTTTATATTTAGTCAAGTTATTCATGAGTTGAGCAAAATCAAGGTAATTGTTTCTTCTTACTCTTTTCAAGCTTAACTTTTGTTAGCATTCCAACTCGCATACTCGTACATTCAATGTACTGATGTCAGTTGGCATGCATCGTATCATGATGCAGACGCAGGTAACCATGACCAAAATCATCCAGCGCCTCGTTGATCCAGCTGAGCACTCGGAGTCAGTGGTGAGCCTCCTTGCATTTTAGAGGATACATTTACATGTTTTTCAGTCTTTCTTTCATAGGATGTTGTGGAGTCTATCCCAACATCCACCTTAGTATTATAGAAGCTTCATAGAAAGTTAGACAAATAGATTGTCCAATAGTTTAGTTTTGAGTCTCTTCATTGTATGGCACGTGTTTTGCTATGAGACTCAAGTGTCATTTTGGACAAGATATTTATTTCAAGTTATTCTTATGAGAATGTTTCTTATATTGAGTTAAGTCTTCCACTAAGTTAAGTAAGATAGGCCAAGGGTCCGCTCAAAGTCAGCAATGGTCATTGAGTGCCGGCCACGTCCAGGGTGTAGGCTCGGGGCGTGATACATCAGTCTAGCGGTTTTGGTTTCATGACCTCCCTCTCGAGAAAGCTGATAAAACATGGGTGAGTTTGTATTTGCAACTACAGACCCATTAGCTTAAACCACAACCATTAGTTCAAATCACCATTAAAATACATCTAACCTATCAACAAGCAAGACCCAACAATAATATCAACTCATATTTACTAAATCACACCCCAATAATGGAGTTTTTAGCCACACATCAAGCAATAACAAAATACACATAAACTGATACTAAAATCAAATGGGTATAAGAAATTAAACCTTGATTTACGCAAATGAAGAAGAATGGAGAAGACTCACTTCCAACTTGGGGAAGATGAAATCTTTCTTTCTTCAAGTCTCTCAAAAAACCCTCTCCAAACTTGAGAGAAAATACAAGGAAAATAGTATTCTAAAGTGAAAAATTATAATAATGATCAGATCTCTTTTCAAAATAATAACTAAGACTAGTATTTATAGCTTTCAGATTAAGTGCTTCGGCGGACCACTTGGCGAGATTAGTCGAGATAGCCGAATGACTCGGCGATTTTCCTTTCTTCTATTTCATCGCCGTTTTGTGCTTGCCTTCAGAATCTTCATGTTCTAGACCATTGGGCTGTATAGCATTGCTTTGTGAAACTGTTTGGCGAAGCGCCGACTACTCCTGTTATCACCTTTTTAATCCACTTTCTTCGGGGCTTCGTATGCTGGAACAAAGGGTAGAGTACATACCTTTGGCGACTCGCCAAGTACACTTGCCGATGCTCAAACTTCAGTTTCTTCGTTCTTTTCAGCTTTTTTGTTCCCTTTTACGCGTAAGTATCCATGTTTGCACTAAAACTTCAAACACCTGAAACTTAAGAGTTTTCATCACATATTGAGACTAAATAAGTATTTGAGGACACTATTTCTATCAAAATAAATCTTTAAATGATTTAAAACACTTATTGATAAATATTGCTACACTTTTAAGTGTCGTATATTTATAATTCTAAAAACAACACTACAAATGTGCCCTATGAATTTTTGTAAACTTTTTAAAATAACAACATTTGCATCATAAATCTATTCCCAACCAATTTATTCAAATATAGAATATCTGATTCTGCCCTAGATTTCATTCAATAGTTGTTCATTAGAAAACCTAAAAATTCCACCATCATCTTGGCTTCTCTTTCTTTTGTGGAATTTTTTCTTTATCATCAAGTTAAGTTTTCTGAGAATCTTCAGGTAATTAAGCCCTTGATGTATTGGACGAGTTGACATTCGTTGAGTCCTAAATGTGAGGTCTCGTTCAGTTTGGTGGTGAAAATAGCAATTAGGACTTGTTCTCTCCATTTACACTAGAGTCCTTATTTGTATATATTGATGAATGTGACACATTTAGGTTTTCAACTTTACTACTGATCGTAAGTCTCTTTTTTTGTGTGTTATATGTTTTTTTCTAATTTAAGAAATTTGTTGTTGTTTAAAGTTGTCACGACTGGAATCTAGACCCCAGACGAGACCGGCGTCGTTGACCTCTCAGAGGTCGCAGACAAGCCTACTTACGTCATTCTTACTTTACATAGGTTAATTTTAGCGGAAAATTTGAAACTTTTTGTTTCTAAACATTACTTACTAAACATTTCTAATACGTTCGTAATTCGTTCAACATCAACCATCTAGTCATTAAGAGATAATCAAATGAAAGAAATAGTTCAATAACATAATTGTATAATCGCCAAAATGGCACCCATACATAGTCCGAATAAAATAAGAAAGAAACACTAGTGGAACATGCTCCACTAGCTCAACTCCTAAACTAAGCTAGAACATAAACAGTAGCATCCTCGAAAGCATGAGAACCTACCAAAAACCGGATGAATGCTGGACGTTCGGATAACTGCAGCGATGATCCTGTAGCTCTACCGTCCACCTGTGCCTACACCTAAAATAGTAGAGTTTGTATAGGGTTAGTACACACTTGTACTAAGTATGGGTATATGCAAGCACACACCAAGGACATGCATGAGAAAGAATAGCTCTTTCCTAACAACATGATTTTTGGAAGTCAAGTCAGTGGACTTGCCAAATTGAGATTAGGAAAGTTTTCTAATTTGGATTAAGAAAGTAAGTGATCTTTCCAAATTTGGATTAGGAAAGTCAGTGAGCTTTCCAAATTTGGAATAGGAAAGTTATGCCATGAGAATAACATACATAATCATACTTCTCACATTTGCACACAACACATAACATTTACACATAGCACATAACTTCGTTCATATCATTCATTCATATGCCATGAGACCTTGGAATCATGGAGTGACATTAAGACATCCCAGAAATGAAGGCTCAACATATGGGACCTCAACTGGGAGTCTTCGTTAGCAAACACAGAGTGTGCTTCATTCATTCATACGTACTTCATTTCATTTCGTTCATATTCCAGTGTAACCACCGGTTATACCTAGGATGTAGTTTAAGACTTTCATTAGGTTCGTTGTGCAATGACCAAGAATGACCTAATGTCATTACTTGAATCTAACTCACCTTTTGATTATCCTATCCTAACACCTTTGGTATCATTCATTTCATTATGTGCATCATTTGAGGCTGGCCTCATTCATTCATTGGGAACTTTAACTTTAACCGACATAGATCATGTGAGCATCATGAAATCCAGTGTCTCCCCCACACCGAAAAGAGGTGGAATCACCGGCCAAAGTGATCCAATAACATGCTAGCGTACATGGGAATTTAACCCCGACAGATCCCTATATTGGCAGTATAGGTTCGAAGACTAGGAGATATAAGGAAACCCATACCCGGCAAGCCGGACAGTTTCATCTCATGAGAGTTACGTGAACCTCCGCCCTTCCCGAAAGAAGGCATCACCGCTCATAGCTAGTCTATCGGTGCTCAGTATAAAGTTCCATTACATTCATCTCATACGTCATGGAAGCTGGCTTCTAGTATGAGGACATCATAGCTCATTAGATGATTTCTCATCTCATCATTCGTATTGAGTGTATTAAGCTCAATACTCTCATTAGAGTGTTCATAGAGACTGATCTCTTCATTATCTTACACTCTCATAGGTGAGTACGTATTGGTAACATTTACTTAGGCTCATTTGAGATTGCTCTCATCATTTACTTTAGCCTCTTATCATGTTGTCACCACATTCATCATCATTAGCATCTTTGCTTTTCATAGTTATTCACCTCTTATTACGTGAATGTTCATTTCATCATATGCCAATGCACTTGGCCATTTGGTGTGTTTCACACCCTTACTTAACCCTTCTAGGGTTTCATTATTTCATTGTTCATTTCATCATATGCCAATGCACTTGGCCATTTGGTGTGTTTCACACCCTTACTTAACCCTTCTAGGGTTTCATTATTTCATTGTTCATTTCATCATATGCCAATGCACTTGGCCATTTAGTGTATTTACACTCATACTTAACCCTTCTAGGGTTCATCATTTCATTTCATACATCTTAGGTTCACTTACTTTTGAACGTATGTTAGACTTATGTGTCTATACATACAAGCCATGAGGCTTCATTCGTAGTTCGTTAAGTGATTCTTACATTCCTAAGATTACGTAGTACAAGACTTATGTATCTTGTATTTATGCCAAGATCTTGAATTTGATCTAAGTGGGTGGCATTATTCTTGGACGTTTATTCACGTATGACTTATGTATCAATACGGAAGTTTGGGCAAGGAAACCCAAGTCTTGAATCAATTGAATGTCATTTACATTTTTAATGGATTTCATTCTAATATTCATAACATTTTAACTCTAAGTCAAATCACAATATTTACATTAAAGGCTTACTTTTCTAATTAAAATCTCTCTTGCATTGGCCGATGGGTTGTGGGTTCAAGCCCCCACAACCCCATTTCGTTTTTCTTTTATTAGTTTCGGCCTATGGGAGACTTTGGGACCCGAGGTCGAGTCCCCTCAGCCACACTACAATTCTCCTTTATTTTCCTTTCCCTTCCATTCGCTTAAGGCTGAGAGGTTGTGGGTTCGAACCCCCACAACCTCTTTATTTATTCTCCTTTTTAAAAGTTGACTTATTTGAGTTGACTGTGAGATTGTGGGGTCGAATCCCCACAGCCTCATTTTATTTTTATATTATCTCCCTCATCCGCATAGAGGTCGTGGGTTCGAATCCCACGCCTCTCAAAACTTTTCCTTTATTTTTCCTTTCCTTGGTTTCTAACCGAGAGGGTGTGGGTTCGAATCCCACCCCTCTCATTTCTTAATTTCTTTTTCTTCACACATATTTCCCAGCCAAGGCAGGTTCTAATCCCCCTCACCGCACGAATTTTCTTCTTCTTTAATTAAACTTTTCTTTCGATTTTAAAGGGGTGAGGTCTCGGGTTCGACCCTCAATGACCTCACCTAATCTTCCTTATTTTTCTTGGCATTCTAACCATCTTAATTTGGCAGCATATATCAACAAAAATGCTGGAAATTCAAAATAATTTCTTTACTCATTTTTATCTCCTTTTGTTAGTAAATTCGTAGGACAATACATAGTTCGTTTGGTACGTTCTTTACTACAATTTTTCACAAATTCTTAACCAAAAGGTTTACTCCTCAATTCAGCCACACTTCATGTCACATGAACATCACATTTTACTACAATTTGTGTACATAAAACAACAAACAAAACATTAACAAAATTAAGCCTCTAGGCCGAGACTCAACATGCCATACATTTTTCTTTTCTTAATTCGAACCCACATACATAGTTGTCTTTTCATGAATTAACATACATCCAATACATTACATTCAACATAAATATCACATAATCCTAAGTCTACCAGCATTCATACCAACCTACATTCGTTGGGAGCTAATGACAGGGAGCATAAAAAGGGGAACAATCCTAGTTTCGAAATAGAATTGTCTGAGTCCTAAGGGTCTCTTGGGAAAGGGACCAAGAGTAAGAAGACCCATACCTTGTTTTCTTGTTAAATTTCCAGAATGCTGCCCAAGAAACTCCTCCACAAATCAGTCCAAACGCCCACACTCACACCTCACCCGACTAGTGTAGTATGTTCTGTTTAACGTTATCGGATTGCTTCCTCTTTGTGTTTCTATCTTTCAAGTTCTTGATGAACTTTTGCCTTTACTTTATTTTCCTTTTTGCTGATTGTTTTCTCACGTTTTCAGCCAAGAAAGAAAAGAGTGAAAGAGAGAGAGAAATCGTGCAAAGAGAGTGGGGGAAATGGGAGATAGAAGTCTAGTGTAGGTAGGACTTTGTGGGTTTGAATTAGTCAATTTATTAATTAATAAAAATTAATAAAAAATCTGATTTCTTTTTCCTAAATCATATATTACTAATTATTTATTAAAACTAAATTAACACATTAAAATAAAAGCAAGTTAAATCTTGCTCTTAGTGGGGTTCGAACCCGGGTGACCCCATTTTGCGAAAATGGGTCACTTCGGGTTGTCCCACCCGAATTTTATTATTTTTTTGAACTTAATTAATTTAATAATTAATTACTCAGGGTAATTACAATATTACCCTTGGCCTGGAAAAGACCATTTTACCCTTGGACCCTCAAAACTTAAGATTTCTTCTTTTGAGTCCGGTAAAAACTATTTCGATTAAATCTTCATTTTCGCGTGCCTCACATGGTTGGTTCCAACCTTTCCAAGCTCAATTAACTCCCCAAGTTAGTTGGCTTGGTCGTAGTAAGGGTTCTGAGGTCTGGTTCTACGCGTATCAATACGTGGGGACCTTGGTCTAATCGCAAGCATTCTTGAAAAACCTAAGTCTTGATCCTATTCATTTTTTTGGGTTGTTACAAAATTCAAAGTCGAGTTCTCTTTTTTGTGAAATTTTTATTCAACTATAAATGATGTGTGCACAATGAATCGACTTAAATCTTCTCGTTTGTTTCGTCTTGCATATTCCAGCTCAAAATTTTCCTTGTAAGAAACACGAAAAAAGAAAAATCAGACACCTTAACTTGTAGTTGATTTTGATTTGTTAAAAGTGTATACAATAGGTTAAGGTTTAATGTTGTTTATAATTGTTAATTTTTTAATAAAATAGCATTTAGTTATGTTATAGATAATCTAGTACCTTCAATAAAAAATTTATTTTTCGATAATGATTAAAGTCCCTTTAAATTCTTAGTCGTTTGTATCGTGAACTTCACGACAAAGAGAGGGTACGACTTAAACATAGGTAAAAGGGAGGTTGATGAAGATTAATGTTTGCATAAAATTGTGTGATTTGATCAATCCCCTAAATATTAGATACACTAATAGAGTGGATTGGAAAAGAAAAATTCTTATTATTAACCTCAACTAATTGGGGATTGATGTGTAGTCATTGGTTATACACATCGGGGAGAGTTTGAGATCACTTCACATTACTGAAAAAGAAGGGTACAATTTTAGCTAACATAAATTACTTTTTCTTGCTAGGATATACATTGGAGAGTAGCAGTATCATGATTATTAGATATACATTCAGGTGTAACCAGTTGAAATGCAGTAGAGAATTTCTATCCGAGAAGCTCCTCAAGCAATGCATGATCTATATTCCTTGAAAAATATAGAAAATGTCAGTATTGAATATAACAGAATTGATATATAAGTATTGGCTTGTCACATCTCCATCAATGAAAGCACGTTTGATAGTGTCATTTGTGGGATTTCAACACAATAACGATTAAAATCATTAGATTGAATGTTATTATTGAATCTGAAGATTAACTCTTTAAGCGACAGTTTGCCAAGAAATAGACGGAAAATTTAAAAGAATGACATTGTGCCAAATTTTGTCGATGTTTTGATGATGGATCTGATTATTTCTTTACCTAACAATATGCCAAACAGATTTATTCGTGTATCTTCCGTCAATAGTCTACATTTATATTGCATCATTTTTATGGCTATTGTTTTCAATATCCACTTGATATATTGCTCCTCTTATGTCCTTAGGAAAATCATTCTCAATCTTTATTCGATTTCATACTCCATTTATGATGTAATTGCTCACATCGTGTTTGCAGTTTTTACCAATGTAGTACTTTTGTTTTTCTTGTTCTTCCATCTTTAACAGTTTCTTTAGTATCCTTTGTGTTGTCATTGACTTCATTGTTGGATTGTGCTTCGATATTCTTGTGATTATTATTTAATTTAGAGGAGTTGTCAATCCTTTAACCTCGTTGTGATTTTATCACGATTGTTACATGATCCAGATAATGCATATTTTGCTTTATCTTTTGATCACACTTGATATCTACCACCAAGTGTGATCAAGCTTGATTTTTAATATGGAAAGGTAAACTGTTGGACATGCTTAGTTCATTGATTTGATCTGATTGTATTCTGCTGAAACTTTTGTGGTCATTACCTTTTTGTCAATTTCGTTTTCACTGATTTGTTCTCGTTATTTCTAGACGGAATAATTATTGCTAGACGCTTGAAAATTGGTCTCCACCTCATTATTATTGTAATATAATTTTTTGTCTTTGTGGCAGCTAACATTGGAACAACTTACTTCTTTATTGTTGATCTCATTTTTGTTGCTTTCATTCTCATTTTCTTCAACCTTATTTATGTTAAGGTTACTTTCCTCCACAATAGACTTGTTAAGCTCGAGTTCTTTTTTCCCCCTTTTCTTCTTCTTATTCATTGTAATTTGCTTTAACGCTGGGTTGAATAAGACTATGTTTTTTTGGTGTTCTTTTTCTTTCCTTTTTTTTTTTTTTTGTTAATCCTTTATGCTACTGTAAAATCAATTTGTCCATTATCAGCCTCATTAGTTTTACCAATGCTTTTATTCTCTTCATAATTTCGATACTTTCAACATTCTTTTCCTTGATATTACTAGACTCCAATTCTTCATATTTTATTTTTCGTTATCATCGAAATCGATGCTACTGTCAGGATTACAATTTTTTCATCATGTTTTCAAGTTCTACTTGCAGTATTTTATTAGTAGTTTCGTGTCTTCGTAAAAATTTTACCACTATATTGTCAAACTGTCACTTATAGTCACTTGTTCTGATGTAGACGTCTTGTTCAAACAATTGTCCTCTCCTAACATTCTCTATTAGGTTTGTTACATGATATATCAATTAAGGTTAATGCACGTTTATTTCAATTGACTTATTTACTTTCAGAGATTGGATTGAACATTCAAGAAACTCATGCTTTCTCAACAAAAGACGGTTACTCCTTGGATGTCTTTGTGGTTGATGGTTGGAATAATGAGGTACTTATTTAGATATGATATATAAATTGAGGTATTTCATCTCGATATATATTCATATAAGTCTCGACATTATGTCTCCTTTGTCATTGTTAGGAAACTGATCAGCTAAGAAATGTCATGTTGAAGAAAATTTCAAATATGGAGGTGAAAGTCATTGACAGACTCAATGCAACGCTGAAACAACCAGGGTTGAATCAAGACCTTTTGTTCTCCAAAATGAAATTTGTATAAACTGATATCAACATCGTCGCGATCCATATAGATATACCAAGCAACGAAAGTGAAGCATGGAAAATCGACAATGCATTGCTTAATTATAAATATAAAATTGCAACTAACTCAACTGGTGATTTGTTAGTAAAAGTGTCAACTTTGAATCAAGAATAAAATATAGTCACTGGTGGTATCCTAATGATTTATTATATTTGCAGGTATAAAGGTTCATTACATAATCAGAAAATAGATGTTAAGTGTAAGGTCTCTCAAAATAAACTAGAGTGCTTAGAGCCTCACATGTGACTAAAAAGGTTAATAATGTGCTAGTTAAGTGTTTTACAATATGCATACTTAATTTGAAGTGATTTGGAGGTCAAACGTCCAAGAAAGTCCGATGACGTTCGAAAGTTAGCCTTGAGACATGCTAGTGTGTTCTAGTGTGCCTTGACATGTTTTAAGTGTTGTTTGATGCTCAAATTGATATGGAAGGTCCTTAAATTGTATATGATCATATTTACGTTCGAAACGTCCGGGCACGACTCCCAAGGACCACCCAAGGGGTCCTTGAGAAGGACCCAAAGGCTACCTAGACATTGTCTTGGCAGTGTCAATCGATGAGTCAAGGATCGACGCCCCGTGCATGATACGACGCCCCGTTGATGGGGGCATAGCTCAACACTTATCCGTGTGAGCTTAAGCCCCCAAAGTGCAGCCTCAGTCACCATCGATGGAGCAACAGGACGAGCCGTCACTCCATCGATGCCCCGTCATCCATGGCTATTGATGCTGCCTACAATTCTGCTGCATGCACGCTGTTAAGTGAAGGGGTGAAGGGGAAATTCACCCCACGTCCTAAATTGACCCTCGTTTTATCTATTTTTGGGTATATTAAGTTGGTTAAAAATATCAAAACCCCAATTAGACTTCATTCTTCAAATTTCACCTTCCCTCTCAAAACAAAACTTCTCTAGAAACCTCCATTGGAGATGAAGCTCAAAAACAACCATGGTGATGGATTCTCAAGCTTTCTTCTTCAAGATTTCGTGGCTTCTTCATGAAATGAGGTATGATAATCCTTCATCTCTAGATATCCATTCATCTAGAGAGTTCCTTCAAAGGTTTTCAAAGAGAATTCATGATCAAAACTCCATATATTTCAATCTAGCCATGGGTTCCTTCTCAAATGATTTCAAAAGCATGCTTATGATGTAGTGATGATTAGCTAATGGTTATAATGTTGATTTCAATCCAATTTCATGATGAACCCATGATCCTCCCAATTTCTAGTTTAGCATATATTGTGGTTATTGTGATCTTGAGATTAGGTTGATTGTAGTGTGATTCGATTATGATAAATTGATTATAGATATTGCATTCTATGTGAATTGATGATGAATTGTGGATAATTGATCAATGGGGATCAAGGTTTGGAAATTTGGTAAGTTTGATCTATATTTCTCCACCTTCTATAGAATTGATGATGCAGTGTACATAATGTGATCTTGGTCTTATGATGGTTGAATTATGATTTTGATTATGTTATTGTACTTTTAGCTACTGTCTTATATATGAATTGTGCATGAATTATGAGAATTGATCAATGATGATCAGAGCTTGGTGAATTGGTAAGATTGTCCTACTTCTTCTACTTTTCTATAGAATTGATAGTTGAATTGGCCTTGTATGACATTGTGTGGTAAGGTCCACTTATGGTGGCGATTTACTTTCTTGTCAAACTATATATGTGTTGATCATGGACTTGAAGGCAAGTTATGAATTGTGAAGTTGGTTATGATGATCACACCTATGAAGTGTTATGTCTAGTCTCCAGTACTAGTATCATGTTCTAGGTGTTGATAATATATATTACCTTTGAATGAAGTTTTTAGGGTTAGGTATGGTCTATGTGCTGCCATTGATGAAGTAATAATGGTGAATGACCCCTACCTATGTACCCCTATATAAATGTATGATCTTAGTCATTGTTAGGAGTCTTGGATGCAATGTGAAGATATCTTATCTCATATGCTAAATTGTGGTGTGTGGTCTATGCATGAATGCGTATTGTGATCTTAAGAGGGTGGATGCCTCAATATTGTGTTGATATCCATTATGTGATCATGTTGTCCAATGTACACACACCTCATGCATGCTTATGAGTAGTATAGATTCATGGTGTCTGATGAAAGGATAATTCTCATATGCACTAGCGTATACTACTATGAATGTAAATTATATGTCCATGAAGCATCATATGTATCTTAACTAGGATGACTTGATAGGTGTACTAGTGTAGGCAAGGGTATGAGACTTTGCCTATACATTGCACATGTCTACCTTGATAGAATAACTCCTAGGGTGGTATCTTTATGTACATGAATATGAATGCATGATTAAGCTAAAAAACATGAAAGTATATGATATGATAAAGTATGCATATGTGTAATATCTAAATGTGTTTATGTGAAAGTTTTTGTCATGTAAGTACACATACACACACATGAATGCATATAATGAAGCATGTATGATAATCTAGTAAAGAGGGAGCCTCTTGGAAGGTATTCTCAACTGTACTCTAAACTAGACATTGCTTGAATATGCTATGTCCATGTGAACGGTTTTCTCACATGATTTAAGTTGATGAAAGGACACTCTCATCTATAACCTATGAGCTAAGCATATGAAGAGTTAGACCCCCTAAAGCCATTTTTATAAAGTAAAGTTAATAAAGACTTTTCAATAAAGGGAAGTTAGCTTAGCATGAGTGAACTTGATGATGAGGGGTGTCATTTCCCAATGTGGGAAAGCTTGTTCACCATAGTCCTCACGAGGTGGATAACTACAATGCCCAAAAGACATAAAGAGGGTTTCCATATATGCCTCCAAGTTGCCATAACTATGTTTCCCCGTAAGACCTAGCTAGTGGATCCACCTAAAATGCTAGAATGATACTCATGTCTTACCTTAGCAAGTAAGATACCATCTCTTGGTGTAAGGGGATGACATCAAATTCCATGTTTGGCTTATATGGTCTTATTATCGGTTAAGGCTAGGATTTTCCTAAAGTAAAATGGACAGTGGAAGTAAAGTAATGAACCCTAACATGGATAACCTAAGATAAGTTGCTTAGTATAGATGAGGGTATGAGACTTTACCTATGCATTGCACAAGTAGCTCTTGAAGGAGTTCTAGGAAGATGTTATATATGTATATGTATATGTATATGTCTCTTATGCATGAGATTATGGTATCAACCTATTAGTTATGATAATATGTATAGTATGAGTGGTTTCTATCTGATGTGGTCTGACTCTATGTGTATGATGTTGGTCTTATTGACTATATGATGAAGGTCTCACTTGGCATGTATGAAGTTGTCTATACTTGTCTTGATGATATATGAAGTAAATGATATGTTTGCGGTCTCTTATAAGTTTATTTAGTATGTATGAGGTTATGGGACTTCACATGTACATTGCACTAGTAGCTTAGATTGGGATTATGAGTAAGGTCTTATGATGTCTTTAGGAAATGAAGTCCAAGTGTGCTATTATTGACTATTGCCTCTTATGATGTTATTGATAGTGTTGACTTGTGTGTTGTCTTAGAATGAGTCTCATATGTGGTTCATGGAACATGTTGGTTCATATGTGAAGTAGATGACTTAGGATATGCTATGTTCCTATGAATGCATATGTTTAAGTAAATGAAGGTTATGTGTATTGTTCACCTTGGTGGACTTAAAGTGATGCTTGAGTGTGGATGGTATAATGGGACACTATTCATGCATTGCACCAAGTGTTACTAAGGGGTTACTTGAGGGTAAGTGAAGTAAGGTAAAAGAAGGTAATACTATGAATATGGTAAATGTGTCTTAAATGAATTATATGGCCTTATGTGATGTTATGAATAGTGTCCATGCCTATATGAAGTCTATGAGTTATGCTTTACTTATTGTATGAAGGATTTATGAAGTTTTAATAAAAGGCATGATGCATGGTTTTCTAACCAAATATCCTCTTTAAATGCATGTTTTGCATGGTTGCCATACTTAGTGCATTCTTGTACTAACACCATTCTTCTTCACCTTTTTATACAAAGTGTAGGTCATGGATGCTTAAAGGTTGTCTCTAAGGTGAAGGGCTTAATATATGTTTCCCAAGCTCAAGAAAGGGGTCCTTATTATTCAAGGATTACCTATGTCATGCTTATGTCAAGTTATGTAATAGCTTAGTTATTATTTTATGTTGTAAGGGTCGTGTCCCTATTCTACTCTATTAATGTTGAGTCTAAGATGACAAAAAAGACTTAGAGTCTAACTATGTATTACAAATTATTTTATATATATATGAAGTGATGTTTCTAGCATATGATATGCTATGAAAGTTTTAAATTTTCCGCTAAATTTACTTATGACAATGCGATGAATGATGACTATGGGTTTCTATAAGACCTCCGAGAGGTCAAGTGCGTCATGTTACTTCTAGGGGGTGCTCCACGGTTGTGACGTTAATATCCTCAAGCCTGAGTGCCTAAATGAAGATGTGCAAAGAGGTTTTGCTCAAGAAATTTATATATTAGGTGAGTACACCTTGATAGTTTTGCTTCAAACGACAACATTATGTCCTGTTTGGTTGTTGTAATTGTGTGTCTCAGAATGTTGTGCTTTACCTGACCTCTTTTTTGTACTTAAAGGGTTGTCAATTCCTTTGAATCATAACGTTCTATTCTATACAGCTTCCTGGTCCAAACTATCACTGTTATGAGGTAAAAACTATTTTCATTTAATGATTTTTTTGAACTTTTTTGTTCTACTGTCTATTAATTGTGCTGCAACTTACTAAATAACTTTTTTGGCAAAATTTGAACTAAATTTTTCCCCTGCAAATTACCAGGGTTCAAAGCTTGCCACGCTTCCTCCTCCTAACAATATTTTATAAGTACTATTGATTGGTAAGTTGCATTTTCCTTCACTAATCGCTTCTCCTAATATTAAAAGCATCACATTCTTCAACTTAGACACATATATAATTTTATGACTCTACGATTCAATGTGGTGCGCCTTATGAATGTGGAGATATAATATTTTCATCTCACGTGATATTTTTCTTAGTCTCTGTGCGAACATATCAGAAATATGGAACACGAAGGTACTACAATAATAAGAATTTGAATGACTTGATATCTCATAATCATTTGAATCTTAACTCTAATGGTAGTGGAACTATGCAAATCATGCATTACTTGGTGGAGATGGGAGTTCAGTGTGATTTGTACTGAAGGTACTTAGCCTAATTAAGCAAAACGTGACACGAACACTTTCTTCCTTCCTTTTACTGCATTTTCTCCTCTTATTTCAATCATTCACCTGGAAGATATGTCTGCCTCAAGTTATGTAAGTTCTTGTACGGAAGGGTTCCATTTGGACTTTTTCATATTTTCATGGTACAATGACAAAATATTATTTTGTGGGGTACAAATATCTGATGTGTCTGTTGAGTAACTAGAACTTTCTGCTTCCTTCGCTTAGATTGCATATCTATATTTTATCAAGTGTCTTGGCATAACTTGTACTTGTCATTGATTGCTTGATTTTATTTTACAAGTTTATGAAAAAATGCGCTTGGTTAGTTGTTATTGTACAAAGCTTTTTGATTATTGCATCCAACAAACATTACATTGTTGACGTCGTTGTAGCATGGTGAGTGATGTTCTTTTGATTGATGCACTCCTTAGTAGATTATTGTTATTGTGAACACTTGATTGAGTCATATTAATTTGGTACAGGTACACTATCAACCTTGTAGTCTTCTTCATTGATAAAACAATACAAGGTTAGTTATCAATTCTAAATTTATCTTCAGAAGAACCATTTCATCTAATTTTTGTCTCTCCAGTCTCTCCTTCCAAATTTGGTTATCAGGCAAGAAAGATATTAAATAGTTAAAGCATTGAGGTCTTTCTTGAAAAACTGTCTGATCGTACTAGTGGCTTGTTGCTTCGAGTGACTAAGGATAGCAAGTCCAAAGAAGAGAATCACATACTACTGAATGAAAATTTTAGAGATCCTATAGAATGGGTATAGAGATTTCTGCATTTTCCATCCTGGGATTATAGTTATTCTGTCACTATTGTAAAAGTTTGAATATATTATATTTGATTTTGTGAAATATATTCGTTGCTAGAATATATTGAACTATTATAAGAGTACTTTTGAACTATTGTATACACATATTTAAAATACTGCTTTTTAAGTATGTGTATGTACAATAGACATATTATCTTTTGAAGTTTATTACAAATATATATATTTGAATTACTCATTAGCTAATTAAATACTTGAAATTATTTATGGCAAAATAATATTGGTGTTTTTAATTAGAAATTGTGACATATAAATATTTTATAGCCAAAATAATATTACCACACTTAAACTGTAGCTAAAGGATTGTAAATTATTTTATGCACATGGGTAAGGACTACACTTCAAGTGTTGTCATACATAAGATAGAAAAGGCAACACTTTAAAATTGTGGGCAATAAGGAAGCAAAGGTACACTTGAAAGTATAGTTGTATGAGATAGAAATGTTGTTATATGAGATATGGCAAAAGCGTGATCTTTTTGGCTTTTAGGCTACGCTTTTAAGCGTAGCTGACAAGGCAACACTTGAAAAGTATCGCCTAAACTCTAAGGTTACGCTTCTTTCGCCCCCCCCCCCCCCCCCGAAAAGCATGGCTTAAAGTAAAAAAGTGTGACCTTTTATCAAATGTCACACTTTTTCATAGTTTAGGCCACACTTTTCTAAAGTGGTTATAGACATAAAATGTTATAGTGATCATATCATAATACTTGAAAAAGGTAAGAATCTAGTATATCAATCCAATCATATAGCTACTTTCAAAACATGATTCCATAACATATTCATACAAAAATGTACTCCTCGTAGATCC
>CM040618.1:103562725-103666508 GCA_022817965.1 Solanum lycopersicoides
AAAAGGTACATATATGGTCTTGCTCTCGAATCATGAGGGACTCACCAAAGCAACATACTTGAATCAAATCCATTAGCCTCGAGTGTTTAGAAGAACATCGGATCATATGATAATCATAATATAAACACAATAAAATGATATACGTCAATACATGAAAATGTATCAGTATGAAAAAATGCTAAAACAGACATAAATATAAATATGAAAAATGTATAAATGCATGACCAAGTACAAGATATTCAACATGATAAGCTAAAATCATAAGTCTAAGACAAGCATCAATGCCCAAATTTTTATAGAAAACCTTTTTCATAAGTTGAAAACATAAGCCTTTGAGAAAAAACATAATTGTTTGTGAAACGTTACCAATAATAGAAATAGACCATGTGACTTTAAATTGAAATATGATGTCTTTATACACCGAAAATAAATTGTCCTACTGGGCAATATAAGGATCATATCCATGAGCTTAGGTGGATCCATTAGCTAGAGTCAGTCAAGAATTAGTCATACAATGGCACGTAATTAAGGGATAAGAAGATTACTATTAAAGACATGACCTCTACTAACAGATATGTGGTGTTAAGTAAACACCCAATAGAATATTAACATAATCATATTCGCTTCAACAAATTCAGCTTACCGTCCACACGAATTTTTAACAACGTTTGAGAAGTGTTACCAAAAAATTTAAGGGCACACTTTTAAGGTGTGGCCTTTTCTACACGACTTTTGGTCCAAAAAGTTTTTTGCAATGCTCGTAAAGCGTTCTTTTTAAAATAACAGAGTACACATTTTAAGTGTTGCCTGATGCTTATCGTGATCAGTGACACTAACATATGGTTTCAGTGTCTACGATCATCGATAATATAGTTACCCAACAAAGAATTGGGATTGTGTCCCAAGGGAGCAGTTTTGAGAAAATGTAGTCAATTAAAATTTTGTTCTAATTAGTCGTAGATAAAGATATATTAATGAATAAAAATATTGTAAATCAAATGGGATGGCACAAAAGTTTTAAATATCGATGGGGTTTTTGTCACAAGTATAGCAAAAATGTTAAAAACTACAAAGGAAATCAAGTATGAGCAGAAGTTTTTGGGGTGTGACCGCAATACAAGTTGAGATAAATCATTAGGTAAATTCTTTCTATAGAAAATTTGCAAGATAATAGTGATTAGGTTAAACTTTAGATGGGAATAAGTTCTCTGTCGAGCAACTTTACCCGTTTTAAATGTGTTCCTCTCAAACACCCATTTGCCGCATGAAGGCCAGCCTACGGCTTACCCCACTCACTCTCTCTAAATGAATGTTAGGATATGGGACTAGGGCTCACCCTCTCGGGATGAACCTTATGTCGACCCACTTCTTAGGCATCAGTCTAGCGGTCTTGGTTTCACGACCTCTCTCTCAGACAAGTCCAAAACACATGGATGAGTTTGTATTTGCAACTATAACCCATTAACTTAAACCACAACCACTAGGTCAAATCACCATTATAATACATCTAACCTATCAGCAAGCAAGACCCAACAATAATATCAACTCATATTTGCTAAATCACATCTCAAGAATGGAGGTTTTAGCCACGCATCAAACAATAACAAAATACACCTAAAATAATACTAAAATAAAATGGGTATGAGAAATTAAACCTTGATCTACGCAAAGGAAGAAGAATGGAGAAGACCACTCCAACTTGAGGAAGATGAAATCCTTCTTTCTTCAAGTCTCTCAAAAACCCTCTCCAAACTTGAGAGAAAGTACAAGGAAAATATTATTCTAAAGTGAAAAATTATAATAATGTTCTGATCTCTTTTAAAATAATAACTAAGGCTAGTATTTGTAACTTTCAGATTAAGTGCTTCGGCAGACCATTTGGTGAGATTAGTCGAGATCACCGAATGACTTGGTGATTTTCCCTTGTTGTATTAGATCGTCGTTTTGTGCTTGCCTTCAACATCTTCATGTTCTAGACCATTGGGCGGTATAGCATTGTTTCACGAAACTGTTCGGTAAAGCGCTGACTACTTCTTTCATCGCCTTTTTGATCCACTTTCTTCAGGGCTTCGCATGCTGGAACAAAGGGCAGAGTATCTCCATTCGGCGATTCGCCAAGTGTACTTGGCGATACTCAGGCTTCAGTTTCTTCAATCTTTTCAGCCTTTTTATTTTCTTTTGCGTGTAAGTGTCCATGCTTGCACTAAAACTTCAATACCTTAAACTTAAAAGTTTTCATCAGATATTGAGACTAAATAAGCATTTGAGGACACTACTTATATTACAATAAAGCCCTAAATAAGTCTAATTTTTGGACTCATCAACACCCCAACTTAAAATTTTGGTTGTTCTCAAGTAAAACTAAAGTTCAGCAATTCAATTAGGATGTCTACAACGGTATTACACAAAATTCAATCATGAACATACACAACAAGACTCCTACTACTTATGCAAAAATCAATTGTGTACTCAAAGATTTAAGTTGTGACACACCATTACCAAAGATTATCAAGTTCACAACACTTGCTACTAATGCAAGTTCAAGTTCAACAACAGTATCTGCATGCGTTCACACAAAGAATGATTCCATATTCACACATATGGGTTAATCAATTTAAGATCAAGAATCAGATGCAACACTCACACTCAAAAAGAGGAACACAATGCATGTTTTCACCCATAGGTTTGCCTTTATTTTTCGATCAACTTTGGTTCGACTTACTCAAGATCAAAAAGGTCTTTTTTAGGCTTGTAATTGGGCTGAGTGTAAAGGTATAGTCATTTAGACTTAGTGACTCAAAATCCTCATGAATTGTGATGCTCTCAACACATCCTTATTTCTTCCTTCATCACTTTTTCTTCTAGTGCTTATAAGTCATCCTTTTATTCATTTCCATGGATTGCTTGGAAACCCAATTTCTTTTGCACTTTTATTCACAACTTTCTTTTTCATTCTTTTATTTTCTCTTGCTTTATCCCTTTTTTTTAAAATAGAAGGTTTCCATTTTTTAGTAACACCATAGGGTAAGGAGATTCTTCTTGCATTCCCTTTCCTTTTTCACCACAACCTTAAATTAAGCTTTTGGCCTAAGTTGGCTACTCACTAAGCACATATCACGAGGATTCTATGTAATGGACAATGCAAAGCTTAGGTTTCATCAAGTTTCTTCCAAAGAAGGAAAGACTCAAGGGGTGTTCAAAAGAGTTTCACTCAAATACGGGTAGGCCACAAAAGAGGTATATGTTAAATAGGCTCACACTCTTTAAAGTTGTCTAAGATCATCTCAAGAACACGCCTTACTAAATCAATCAGACCAACGGGGCAAATTCTAGGTTTACTCATGCATGGTTCAAAGTAAGCTCATCGTACAAGGCATCGATACTAAAGATCAAACAAGACTACACACTTTCGCTGGAAAGGTCATCACAAGAGAAATCAATTTGATGCATGACTAATCACAATGAGATGCCAAGAGTTCATATATTGTCTATGCAAGTTCATTTGATCTCGTTGTTGCCGCACATTCATGTTTATTCAATTGAGAGCACTATTTAAGTCATCGGTATTGATCAAAATCGCGACTTAAATTTGTACGAAAACAACCACTTTCAACACAGAGGTGGCGAAAATTTTCAAAAAATAATTTTTTCGAAAGGGTCAAAATTATTTTGCAATTAAACCAAAAAAGAGTCATAAGCTCAAACAATCGCAAAGAAGTTTTAAAACATAATTTAAAACGGACAACACAACTACACAAACAGAATTCAAATTAAAATCAAGCATTCATCGTCAGCAAATAGAGATGAACCTCACCCCACCAAAAATAAAAGCATGTGTCCTCAAACGCGAATAATAAAAATCCAGAAGTAAAGGTAAAGAAAGATAGAGAGGAAGGTAAAAGGAGAGATCTTTTTTAAGCAGTTGATTCATTTGTCTAGGCATTGGTGTCAGGGATATCAGGATTCTTGTTTACTCTAGAAGGGTAGCTGCATTGGAGAAAGCAAAATGTTTATTTACTATGGACACTGGCACTGTTGCACCCATCAAGATTTTATCGGTCTTTATCTGATCTTCATTTTTTTTGCACACATGTCCTCATCTATCTTAATTCTAACTTAGGTCTTGCTATCCGTTCTATTTTGGTGATTGTCTGACACATTCTTGACGCGTCTGGAAGTGTCTCTGTCTCGTAGACCATGGATTTATAAGTGGACTTTAGTTGTTCCACATTTGTTCTCAATTTAACAATAGAAGTCTTCAATGTTGTCTCCTCATTTTTGGACTAACACATTGTTATTCTAGCGCTGAGTTCATCAATGGTGGCTCTTAGTGGCGTTGCAACCTTAGTCAGGGCATTCAGAATCATGCCTGGAATGGAGGCTTCTAGGGCGACAGTCCGACAATTTACAGATATGACAAGATGTCTTATCTTGAATGTGATTGGGACATGGGAGGCGACGACAGAAATGGATCTATTCGGTAACACAACGCCCAAAAGTCCTGTTGTATGAGAAAAAAAGGGTATTACCGATAACATACCTGCAGGCTTAGAAGTTGGGTCAGGTAAAGGTGTCCTTGTAGGTATGGTTTTAGTGGCCACTACTTTCTTCTGTTTCTTCCATGCCTGCCTTTTTGTTGAATGAGGAGGTGTGATGCCTTGAAGGGTTCCAACCTTAAATGGGTTATTTGACTCTTTTGAGCGTAATTCTACCCTTCGTGCTTTCACTTGCCACTCTTCGTCAGATTCCATAGTTTGGAATTCTGAGTTTGTTTCCTCACTCTCAGAGGTAGTGAAATGAGAGTCATAAGTACTATCATTATCCAAAGCTTGCTTCTGGTGGCACTGTGCTTTTCTTTTGCCCTTCTCTTTTCTATCGACTACAAAAAATTTCTTTGACTTTCCTTTAGTAGTTGCTGTCTTCTTAGTTGAGGTGCTTCCTGTTGCTTTCCCTTGACGTGGAAGAGATTTTCTAGCGACTTTAGACCTAGCCATATCTGCAATCATGTTGGAGCAAGTTAGATATGTTTGACTTCTTGTGAATCACAGTTTGCAAACAGTTTTCCAATCATTCGGTGAATCGCGGATAGTGTTCAGCGACATGATTTTGTTCACCGAAAGTCATTGTGTTTAATGAACTCAAGGTGGAGACTGTGAACGATTAAGGATTTCCTTCGGCGAATCGCCAAACACCCTTTACGGGTGCAAGTTTTTCGCCGAAATTAATAGAATGAATCAGACACCGCTTTGAAATTTAAGGCAAGCTAGAACATTTAAGTGTAACGCCGAATGTTTCGGCAAGCTGAATCTTGCTCGTGGACAAACTCATCCCAAGTTACGGTTTATTTTCTTAAAATTGGTCCTACAACCTCAGAAAACACAATTTTTAACACGCACAACTTAGATTATGGTTGTATCTACAATAACAACTGCTAGTTGTGTTTCTCGGAGAGGCCCGTACACTTGAATAGGATAAAAGCAGCTCACATGATTACAAACACTATAAAATTATGAGGTGATAGAGGACTAACCTTTTATGCAGATCTACCCGAAACTATGATGCTAGGCAGTAAATTAACCTAAATCCAAGCACTAGTTAATTAGTTGATATACTTACTGTGTACTAAAAGTTCTAAAAGATACTAAGTAGGTACAATCTTGCGAGAATTGAGAGTGAGAGAAATGAGGAAGGATAAAGGTTGAAGTCTGCCAATTTATACAACTCATCCAAATCTCACTCATTCGGCGATATTAGTCATTGTTGCTCAGCTACTTAGCGATCCGCCAAGTGGGTATTAACTTCACCGAGTTTTACAGGATTTCCAATTTCCTGATGGTCCCAACGGCGGTCTTCATCGGGGTCGCCGATCGGGTTGGCGATGCGCACATAGGGTTATATCCTCCACTTCATGCCTTTCACACAAACATGCAACATCAAAACACTTTTATTTCAAAAGTAACAAATCAAAAGCAATTAATGGTTTTGGGTTTCTTCCAAATAGCGCCTTAGTTAGTGTCGTGGCATGACATAAGGTAATTCTTGTACTCCACTAATAGGGGTTTTCCCTGTGTCACTAGGCAGCTTTTCTTGCGAACCTTGACGGAGCTCAATCAACACTTGTATTATTTGAGATTCCAACGCTTGAATGAACGTAGCATGCACAATTGTATCTGGTTAATCATCAAGACATTCTTTTTTAGCTCCTCTAGTATCATTTAATGATCATTGAATTTCTGGACCAAAAGCGCTAACATTTATTTGCCTTGCCCCTCATCCTTGTTATCAATTTTCTTTCGTTCGAGGGAGGAACGTAGCACTGGACTTCAAGATCCACAATTTTTGTTGTCAACTCATCTAACTGAGTAAGCAGGATCACTAAGTAGAAGTCTCTCATTTTCTTTTCCTGATCCGGGTCCATCAAACTGTCTAGCAATTTAGCTGTCATTTCATAGAAGTTCTGTGTTAGGTTACCTAATGTAATTTGATTAGCTTTTATCCTACTTACTAAACTAAGACTTCGGTAGAAAGATTTCAGAATAACTGTGTAACGGAATTCATGGGTAGGGCATTGCCCCAGAAGTGCTTTGAACCTCAGCCATTGTTCGCCATCTAATCGTTTAAAGGCCAGGATCTTATGTAGATCTCTCATCACTTCTAGAAGAGAGCGTTCCATCTTCTTGTCTGTATTACTGACATGATTATCTAAAAGCAACACTTTCATGAAAACAAAACAAAACAAAAAGTAAAATTAGTACACAACACTAAAAAGAACAAAAAATCTCTTTAATAACATCTTTACATAACACCGCTCCCCCACAGCGGCGCCATTTTGATGCTTATCGTGACCAACGAAACTAAACTACGGTTCGAGTGTCTACGATTATCGATAATATAGTAACCCAACTAAGGGTTGGAATCGTGTCCCAAAAGAGCAATTTCGAAAAGATATAGTCAATTAGAATTTCGTTCAAATTAGTCGTAGATAAAGAGATGAACAAATAAAAAATTATAAATCAAAGAGGGTGACACAAAAGTATCAAATATCGATTTGGGGGGGAGGGGTTGTCACAAGTATAATAGTGACTAGGCTAAGCTTTACTAGTGTTCCTTGGGTACATGTTTTCGATAAGAAATTTGCAAGATAATAGTGACTAGGCTAAGCTTTAGATGAAAATGAGTTCTCTCTCGAGCAACTTACTCTATTTTAAATGTGTTCCTCTCGAACACCCATTTGTCGCATGAAGGCCAGCCTACGGCTTACCCCACTCACTCTCTCGAGCTGAGTGTAAGGATTTGAGACTAGGGCTCACCCTCTCGGGCGTAACCTCATGTCGACCCACTCCTTAGGACATCATGTAACATATCGTGACTCGAAATAGCTAAGAAGCTAAAAATAATCACTTTTGAAAAAAAAGGGAAAAATCTTGAAACTTTCCTAAGTTAAGGAAGTGAGTTTTGGTCATTTTCAAATGGTCATAACTCCTAACTAAGGGTGAGTTAGATGTAGTTCTTGATATAGTTGAAAATAACTTGGAAAGATCTTTGCAACGCCGCCGAGTTTGTTCATTTTTGATATCGTATAAGGGAGGTATGCCCATCGGAAGTTGGGTTGTTGGATAAAGGAAGGTTATAATCAGGATTTAAGGAAAGGCAAACTAGTCTTTTCAACAATTTCCTATTTCGTGTTAGGTATTTATTTAGGGTAAAACCTAGTTTTAGTCAGATCAGAAAATTTAACTTTACGATTAGGGCTTGGAGAAGAGAGAAGAGAAGAAGGAAAGGGAGAAAGATCAAGAATTCACCAAGAACGTTAAGGAATTTCGAGTGGAATTTGTCGTGGGTAATCCATATCAAGGTATGAGAGATATTTTGTGTTGGGTTAATTCATCCACACACCAAACTTGTTTCAGTTATGTGGTTTTAGAATTGTATACTAAGCAGTGGGTTCTTGATGAATCTTGTCGAATTTCTATTGGTTGAGTTGTTTGAATGCCCATTGATGTTGATTCATAATTTCTTAGTTTTTCTTCGAGTTATATCTATTGGGTATTGGAGGTATTAATGATCCTAAGGGTTTGGAAAAAGAACTATGGGGATTTAAGGGGTTTAGCGTTGAAAACGAAGAGGATGAGTTCGTCAGCCACACCTGGGCAGCACCAGGCGCAGCACGCCCCATCTGCCCAGAAAGCCTGGGCGGTGCGCCTGCATTGTGCTAGGATGGTGCCTCAGACCAAAGGGTATGGCATGGCGCGCCCCGAAAGCGCCCAAATCGGCGTTTTTCGCCCATTTTTGTAGTTTAGCCCAGGTAAGTCCTTCTAAGGTAAATTAACACTCTTCAATGATTTTAATTACTTCAAATGATTTTTAAACACCTCGAAATTATCAAAGGACACGAATCATAACCTTGGATCCATAGTCCAATTCAAGGAAAGTTAAGATCAAAGTCAAAGAAGTTAAGTGTTAAGTCTAGAAGTTCAAAAGTAAGTCAAAGCAAAGTTTCTTAAAGTTTGAAGAGTCTTTATTAAATGTTTTAACTTTATTTCAAGGCTCAAGTTTCAAGTTAAGCAACGAGTAAAAAGTTGAAGTCTTTCCTTCAAAGAAATATAAGGGAACTAAGTATTCCCTAAGAGTTGATTTAAAGACTCAAGTTTCAAGGTAAGTAAAGAGTTGAATTCATTTCTCAAAAGCTATAAGGGAACTAAATATTCCTTAAGAGTTTATAAATATTTTCACATTTAAGATAAAGATAAAACTAAGATTTCCAAAAGAGTTTTGAGAAAGAAAAGGGAACATTGATTCCAAGAGAGCTTTTTTTAAAAGCATGAGCTAAAGTATATTTTGGAGTAGTATTGAGCACTGATGTGGAGATGAAAGTTCATATTAACTCAAGTCTCCATGAAAACCATGTAACCATCATGAGTAGTAACAGGTCATACTTTTTAGATGATCACGTAAGTTAAGCTAGTGGATCCACTAAGTTAAGTAGTTCTATGCGACGACAAAGTATAGAACAGTTCTGGCAGCGTGGGCAACACATTGTATCACCACTTAGGCTCATAGTGGTGGTTGTCAGTTAGAGAATCTCTCACAAAACTATATTACTTCATACATAAGTAAAGTTGAGTTTATTATTGTATTTTCTGTAACGAACTAAGTGTTTACATTATTTTACAAGATTTTATATATTACATGTGTCTTATTACTTTGTATTTAGTCAAGTTATTCATGAGTTGAGCAGAATCAAGGTAATTGTTTCTTCTTACTCTTTTCAAGCTTAACTTTTGTTAGCATTCCAACTCGCATACTCGTACATTCAATGTACTGATGTCAGTTGGCATGCATTGTATCATGATGCAGACGCAGGTAACCATGACCAAAATCATCCAGCGCCTCGTTGATCCAGCTGAGCACTCGGAGTCAGTGGTGAGCCTCCTTGCATTTTAGAGGATACATTTACATGCTTTTCAGTCTTTCTTTCATAGGATGTTGTGGAGTCTATCCCAACATCCACCTTAGTATTATAGAAGCTTCATAGAAAGTTAGACAAATAGATTGTCCAATAGTTTAGTTTTGAGTCTCTTCATTGTATTGCACGTGTTTTGCTATGAGACTCAAATGTCATTTTGGCCAAGATATTTATTTCAAGTTATTCTTATGAGAATGTTTCTTATATTGAGTTAAGTCTTCCACTAAGTTAAGTAAGATAGGCCAAGGGTCCACTCAAAGCCAGCAATGGTCATTGAGTGCCGGCCACGTCCAGGGTGTAGGCTCGGGGCGTGATACATCAGTCTAGAGGTTTTGGTTTCATGACCTCCCTCTCGAGAAAGCTGATAAAACATGGGTGAGTTTGTATTTGCAACTACAGACCCATTATCTTAAACCACAACCACTAGTTCAAATCACCTTTAAAATACATCTAACCTATCAGCAAGCAAGACCCAACAATAATATCAACTCATATTTACTAAATCACACCCCAATAATGGGGGTTTTAGCCACACATCAAGCAATAACAAAATACACATAAACTGATACTAAAATCAAATGGGTATAAGAAATTAAACCTTGATTTACGCAAATGAAGAAGAATGGAGAAGACTCACTTCCAACTTGGGTAAGATGAAATCTTTCTTTCTTCAAGTCTCTCAAAAATCCTCTCCAAACTTGAGAGAAAATACAAGGAAAATAGTATTCTAAAGTGAAAAATTATAATAATGATCAGATCTCTTTTCAAAATAATAACTAAGACTAGTATTTATAGCTTTCAGATAAAGTGCTTCGGCGGACCACTTGGCGAGATTAGTCGAGATAGCCGAATGACTCGGCGATTTTTCTTTCTTTTATTTCATCGCCGTTTTGTGCTTGCCTTCAGCATCTTCATGTTCTAGACCATTGGGATGTATAGCATTGCTTTGTGAAACTGTTTGGCGAAGCGCCGACTACTCCTGTTATCATCTTTTTAATCCACTTTCTTCGGGGCTTCGTATGCTGGAACAAAGGGTAGAGTACATACCTTTGGCGACTCTCCAAGTACACTTGGCGATGCTCAAACTTCAGTTTCTTCGTTCTTTTCAGCTTTTTTGCTCCCTTTTACGCGTAAGTATCCATGTTTGCACTAAAACTTCAAACACCTGAAACTTAAGAGTTTTCATCACATATTGAGACTAAATAAGTATTTGAGGACACTATTTCTATCAAAATAAATCTCTAAATGATTTAAAACACTTATTGATAAATATTGCTACACTTTTAAGTGTGGTATATTTATAATTCTAAAACCAACACTATACAAATGTGCCCTATGAATTTTTGTAAACTTTTTAAAATAACAACATTTGCATCATAAATCTATTCCCAACCAATTTATTCAAATATAGAATATCTGATTCTGCCCTAGATTTCATTCATTAGTCGTTCATTAGAAAACCTAAAAATTCCACCATCATCTTGGCTTCTCTTTCTTTTGTGGAATTTTTTCTTTATCATCAAGTTAAGTTTTTTGAGAATCTTCAGGTAACTAAGCCCTTGATGTATTGGACGAGTTGACATTCGTTGAGTCCTAAATGTGAGGTCTCGTTCAGTTTGGTGGTGAAAATAGCAATTAGGACTTGTTCTCTCCATTTACACTGGAGTCCTTATTTGTATATATTGATGAATGTGACACATTTAGGTTTTCAACTTTACTACTGATCGTAAGTCTCTTTTTTTTGTGTGTGTTATGTTTTTTTCTAATTTAAGAAATTTGTTGTTGTTTAAAGTCAAAAGTCGAGTCCTCTTTTTTGTGAAATTTTTATTCAACTATAAATGATGTGTGCACAATGAATCGACTTAAATCTTCTCGTTTGTTTCGTCTTGCATCTTCCAGCTCAAAATTTTCCTTGTAAGAAACACGAAAAAAGAAAAATCAGACACCTTAACTTGTAGTTGATTTTGATTTGTTAAAAGTGTATACAATAGGTTAAGGTTTAATGTTGTTTATAATTGTTAATTTTTTAATAAAATAGCATTTAGTTATGATATAGATAATCTAGTATCTTCAAGAAAAAAATTAATTTTCGATAATGATTAAAGTCCCTTTAAATTCTTAGTTGTTTGTAACTTCACGACAAAGAGAGGGTACGACTTAAACATAGGTAAGAGGGAGGTTGATGGAGATTAATGTTTGCATAAAATTGTGTGATTTGATCAATCCCCTAAATATTAGATACACTAATAGAGTGGATTGGAAAAGACAAATTCTTATTATTAACCTCAACTAATTGGGATTGATGTGTAGTCATTGGTTATACACATCGGGGAGAGTTTGAGATCACTTCACATTACTGAAAAAGAAGGGTACAATTTTAGCTAACATAAATTACTTTTTCTTGCTAGGATATACATTGGAGAGTAGCAGTATCATGATTATTAGATATACATTCAGGTGTAACCAGTTGAAATGCAATAGAGAATTTCTATCCGAGAAGCTCCTCAAGCAATGCATGATCTATATTCCTTGAAAAATGTAGAGAAGGTCAGTATTGAATATAACAGAATTGATATATAAGTATTGGCTTGTCACATCTCCATCAATGAAAGCACGTTTGATAGTGTCATTTGTGGGGTTTCAACACAATAACGATTAAAATCATTAGATAGAATGTTATCATTGAATCTGGAGATTAACTCTTTAAGCGACAGTTTGTGTAACAACCCTAAAAAAATGAATACGCTAAATGTTTAAGGTGTCAAGAATGCTTGCGATTAGACCAAGGTTCACACGGATTGGTACGCGTAGAACCAGACCTCAGAACCCTTACTACGACCAAGCCAACTAACTTGGGGAGTTAGTTGAACTTGTAAAGGTTGGAACCAACCAAGTAAGGCTCTCGAAAATGAAGATTTAATCGAAGGAGTCTTTACCGGACTTAAAAAGAAGAATTTTTAAGTTTTGAGGGTCTAAGGGTAAAATGGTCTTTTACCAGGCTAGGGGTAATATCGTAATTACCCTAAATATATAATTAATTAATTATTTAATAAAGTGGAGGGGCAATTTAGGGAGAGAGAGCCAAAATTGGTCTCTTGAAATGAAGTCTTGCTCCACCCGGGTTCGAACCTAGGTGGGAGCAAGGATTTAATATGATTTTTTTTATTATTGGTGAATTAATTTAATAAATTTATAATTCATGGCTGATGTAAAAAGGAAAATCAGATTTTATTATTATTTATTATTTATTTACTTATTAATTAATGTTTTTTTTTAAATTGACTAAGTCTTGCCAACTATCCTAGTTTTAAGATGCACTATCTCACACTATCTCTCTCCCTCAAGCCTAAATCTCTCTCTCTCTCATCCAAATTATTTTTCTTGGCTGCAAAAATAGAAGATAAAAACATTAGAAAGCAATCAAAAGTTCTCTAAACTCAAAGAACTTACAAAAAAAAATATACAAGCAAGCAAGCTAACTTAAGAAACGAAAACTTTGCATCATCTTCTCGACGGGTTTGTGTTGAAGGTTTAGGGGAGGAGTTTGGCAGCACTTGGAAGGTGTGGAAAGCTACAACAAGGTATGGGTTTTCTCTCTTGGAATCCTTTCTCCAAGAGAAATTTCTTTCTACAAAATTCAACGTATGAAACAAGGGATGTCCCCTTTATTGTTGAACTCCTTGTCCCTAGTCTCCTTCCGATTTCAATCTAAATTAGTTTAGAAATCATGTTGTTGGTATGGTTGGTGGTAGATAAGTGTGAAATATGATGTTCCTTGTGATTTTATGTTTGGAAATAGCAAGCATGTTCAATGATGTCAACCGAAAATGATGTGGTGCAATGTGTAAAATGTTTGTTGTTGTTCTCCGTTTTGAAGTCTTAAAATGGCTTGTTTGATGATTGAAATTATTGTGCATAAGGTGTGTAAATTGTGATGTTAAATGAAGTGTAAGGTGGCTGATCATAAGTGGAAAAATCTAAGCTAAAACAACAATGTATCTACACCTAAGAATGTGTTAAACGAATCATGAAAGTACCTCAAAACGAACGTATGAATGTTGTTAAATAAAGGCTAGAAAATTTAATTAAAATTTCCAGCACTTGGTGATGGAATTTTCGGCCAGAATACTTAAGGTTGAGAGGTTTAAAAATATATTTAAAATATGTGAGGTCAGTGGGGATTGAACCCAAGACCTCACTACATGAAAGCTGGAAAAAAAAAAGTTGGGGGATTCGAACCCACAACCTCTCGGTCAAACAAGAGAGTAAGAGGAGAATTTTAAATTAATAAAAATAATGGGAGGAGTGGGATTCGAACCCACCACCTCTTGGCTGAAGAAGGAGACAAAGAGAGAAATTAAAAAGAAAATAAAGTGAGGTTGTGGGGGCTCGATCCCACAACCTCACTGCCAACACTTAAGTAGTTAACTTTTAAATGAAAATGAAAATAAGGAGGTTGTGGGGGTTCGAACCCACAACCTCTAAGTCCCAAGCGAAATAAAGAAAAAAAAAAATAAAGAGAGGCTGTGGGGGTTTGATCCCACAACCTCCTGGTTAAGCCGAAATGGACAAGGAAAATAAATGGGAAAATAAGAGGGGGCTGTGGGGGTTCGAACCCACAACCCCTCGGCCAAAGGAGAGAAGTTCTAGAGAAAAGGAACTAAAAAGAAATGTTGATGTTGGGGTTTGACCTAGGGTTCCAATATCATGAAGACTAAAAATAAAGTCAAGGGAAAATGTAAGTATTGTCCAAGGGATTCGAACTTGGGTTCCCTTGCCCAAATTTCCGTATTGATACATAAATCATACGTGAATTAAATTTTCAAGAATAATACTACCTACTTAGATCGAAATCGATATCTTGGCATATATACAAGATACATAAGTCTTGTACTACATAATCTTAGGAAGATATGAGTAACTTAACAAACTATGAATGAAGCCTCATGGCTTGTATGTATAGACCCATAAGTCTAGCATACGCTTAAAAATAAGTGAACCTAAGATGTATGTAAAGAAACGAAGAAACCCTAGAAGGGTTAAGTAAGAGTGTGAAATACGCAAATGGCCAAGTACATGGCATATGATGAAATGAACTTTCACGTAAAATGGGGTGAGTAATTATGAAGAGCAATTGTGCTAATGTTAATGAATGTGGTGACAACATGATATGAGGCTAATGTAAAAGATGAGAACAATCTCAAATGAGCCTAAGTAATTGTTACCAAAATGTACTCACCTATGAGAGTGTAAAGTTAATGAAGAGACCAGTCTCTATGAACACTCTAATAAAAGTATTGAGATTAACACACTTAATACTAATGATGCGATGAGAAATCATCTATTGAGCTATGATGTCCTCATACTAGAAGCCAGCTTCCATGAAGTATGAGTTGAATGTAATGGAACTTTATACTGAGCACCGATAGACTAGCTATGAGCGGTGATGCCTTCTTTCGGGAAGGGCGGAGGTTCACCTAACTCTCATGAGATGAGACTATCTGGCTTGCCGGGTATGGGTCTCCTTATATCTCCTGGTCTTCGAACCTATACTGCCAATATAGGGATCTGGCGGGGTTAAATTCCCATGTACACTAGCATGTTTTGGGTCACCTTGGCCGGTGATTCCACCTCTTTTCGGTGTGGGGGAGACACTGGATTTCATGATGCTCACATGATCTATGTCGGTTAAAGTTAAAGTTCCCAATGAATGAATGAGGTCAGCCTCAAATGAAGCACATAATGAAATGAATGATACCAAAGGTGTTAGAATAGGATAATCAAAAGGTGAGTTAGATTCAAGTAATGACATTAGGTCATTCTTGGTCATTGCACAACGAACCTAATGAAAGTCTTAAACTACATCCTAGGTATAGCTGGTGTTTACACTGGCCTATGAACGAAATGAAATGGAGTACGTATGAATGAACGAAGCAGACTCTGTGTTTGCTAATGAAGACTCTCTAGTTGAGGTCCCATCTGTTGAGCCCTCATTTCTGGGATGTCTTAATGTTAAGTCCATGATTCCGAGTTCTCATGGCATATGAATGAATGATATTAAAGGAGTTATGTGCTACATACAAAGTGTGTTGCAAGCTATATGATATGTGCTACGTGTAAATGTTATGTGTTGTTTGCAAATGTGAAAAGTATGATGATGTATGTTATTCTCATGGCATAAGCTTCCTATTCCAAATCTGGAAAGCTCACTGACTTTCCTAATCCAAATTTGGAAAGCTCATTGACTTTCCTAATCCAAATTTGGGAACCTCCTAATCTCAATTTGGCAAGTCCACTGACTTGACTTCCAAAAATTATGTCGTTAGGAAAGAGCTATTCTTTCTCATGCATGTCCTTGGTGTGTGCTTGCATATACCCATACTTAGTACAAGTGTGTACTAACCCTATACATCTATACTATTTTAGGTGCAGGCACAGGTAGGCGATAGAGCTACATGATCATTGTTGCAGCCATCCGGACGTCAGCATTCATCCGGAGTTTGGTAGGTCCTCATGCTTTCGAGGATGCTACTGTTTTACATTCCAGCTTAGTTTTAGAGTTGAGCTAGTGGAGCATGTTCCACTAGCGTTTGTTTCCTGTTTTGATTCAGACTTTGTATTGGACCGTTTTGGCAATTATACAATTAAGATTTATTGAACTTTTCCTTTCATTTGATTATCTCTTAATGTTAGATGGTTGATGGTGAACAAATTACGAATGTATTAAAAATGTTTAGTAAGCAATATTTAGAAACAAAAAGTTTCAAATTTTTCGCTAAAATTAACCTATGTAAAGTAAGAATGACGTAAGTAGGCTTGTCTGCGACCTCTGAGAGGTCAACGACGCCGGTCTCATCTGGGGTCTAGATTCCAGTCGTGACAGTTTGCCAAGAAATAGACGAAAAATTTAAAAGAATGACATTGTACCAAATTTTGTCGATGTTTTGATGATGGATCTGATTATTTCTTTACCTAACAATATGCCAAACAGATTTATTCGTGTATCTTCCGTCAATAGTCTACATTTATATTGCATTATTTTTATGGCTATTGTTTTCAATATCCACTTGATATATTGCTCCTCTTAGGTCCTTAGGAAAACCATTCCGATCTTTATTCGATTTCATACTCCATTTATGATGTAATTGCTCACATCGTGTTTGCAGTTTTTACCAATGTAGTACTTTTTTTTTTCTTGTTCTTCCATCTTTAACAGTTTCTTTAGTATCCTTTGTGTTGTCATTGACTTCATTGTTGGATTGTGCTTCGATATTCTTGTGATTATTATTTAATTTAGAGGAGTTGTAAATCCTTTAACCTCGTAGTGACTTTATCACGATTGTTACATGATCCAGATAATGCACATTTTGCTTTATCTTTTGATCACACTTGATATCTACTACCAAGTGTGATCAAGCTTGATTTTTAATATGGAAAGGTAAACTGTTGGACATGCTTAGTTCATTGATTTGATCTGATTGTATTCTGCTGAAACTTTTGTGGTCATTACCTTTTTGTCAATTCCGTTTTTACTGATTTGTTCTCGTTATTTCTAGACGGAATAATTATTGCTAGACGCTTGAAAATTGGTCTCCACCTCATTATTATTGTAATATAATTTTTTGTCTTTGTGGCAGCTAACATTGGAACAACTTACTTCTTTATTGTTGATCTCATTTTTGTTGCTTTCATTCTCATTATCTTCAACCTTATTTATGTTAAGGTTACTTTCCTCCACAATAGACTTGTTAAGCTCGAGTTCTTTTTTCCCCCTTTTCTTCTTCTTATTTATTGTAATTTGTTTTAACGCTGGGTTGAATAAGACTATGTTTTCTTGGTGTTCTTTTTCTTTCCCTTTTTTTTTTTTTTTGTTAATCCTTTCTGATATTGTAAATCAATTTGTTCATTATCATCCTCATTATGTTTACCAATGTTTTTATTCTCTTCATAATTTCGATATTTTCAACATTCTTTTTCTTGATATTACTAGACTCCAATTCTTCAGTATTTTATTTTTCGTTATCATCGAAATCGATGCTACTATCAGATAAGTTCTACTTGCAGTATTTTATTAGTAGTTTCGTATCTTCGTAAAAATTTTACCACTATATTGTCAAACTGTCACTTATAGTCACTTGTTCTGAATGTAAACGTCTTGTTCAAACAATTGTCCTCTCCTAACATTCTCTATTAGGTTTGTTACATGATATATCAATTAAGGTTAATGCACGTTTATTTCAATTGACTTATTTACTTTCAGAGATTGGATTGAACATTAAAGAAACTCATGCTTTCTCAACAAAAGACGGTTACTCCTTGGATGTCTTTGTCGTTGATGGTTGGAATAATGAGGTACTTATTTAGATATGATATATAAATTGAGGTATTTCATCTCGATATATCTTCATATAAGTCTCGACATTATGTCTCATTTGTCATTGTTAGAAACTGATCAGCTAAGAAATATCATGTTGAAGAAAATTTCAAATATGGAGGTGAAAGTCATTGACAGACTCAATGCAACGCTGAAACAACCAGGGTTGAATCAAGACCTTCTGTTCTCCAAAATGAAATTTGTATAAACTGATATCAACGTCGTCGCGATCCATATAGATATACCAAGCAACCAAAGTGAAGCATGGAAAATCGACAATGCATTGCTTAATTATAAATATAAAATTGCAACTAACTCAACTGGTGATTTGTTAGTAAAAGTGTCAACTTTGAATCAAGAATAGAATATAGTCATTGGTGGTATCCTAATGATTTATTATATTTGCAGGTATAAAGGTTCATTCCATAATCAGAAAATAGATGTTAAGTGTAAGGTCTCTCAAAATAAACTAGAGTGCTTAGAGCCTCACATGTGAATAAAAAGGTTAATAATGTGCTAGTGTTTTACAATATGCATATTTAATTTGAAGTGATTTGGAGGTCAAACGTCCAAGAAAGTCCGATGACGTTCGAAAGTTAGCCTTGAGACATGCTAGTGTGTTCTAGTGTGCCTTGACATGTTTTAAGTGTTGTTTGATGCTCAAATTGATATGGAAGATCCTTAAATTGTATATGATCATATTTACGTTAGAAATATCCGGACACGACTCCCCAAGGACCACCCAAGGGGTCCTTGAGAAGGACCCAAAGGCTACCTAGACATTGTCTTGGCAGTGTCAATCGATGAGTCAAGGATCGACGCCCCGTGCATGATACGATGCCCCGTTGATGGGGGCGTATCTCAACACTTATCCGTGTGAGCTTAAGCCCCCAAAGTGCAGCCTCAGTCACCATCGATGGAGCAACAGGACGAGCCGTCACTCCATCGACGCCCCGTCGTCGATGGCCATTGATGATGCCTGCAATTCTGCTGCATGCACGCTGTTAAGTGAAGGGGTGAAGGGGAAATTCACCCCACGTCCTAAATTGACCCTCGTTTTATCTATTTTTGGGTATATTAAGTTGGTTAAAAATATCAAAACACCAATTAGACTTCATTCTTCAAATTTCACCTTCCCTCTCAAAACAGAACTTCTCTAGAAACCTCAATTGGAGATGAAGCTCAAAAACAACCATGGTGATGGATTCTCAAGCTTTCTTCTTCAAGATTTCGTGGCTTCTTCATGAAATGAGGTATGTTAATCCTTCATCTCTAGATATCCATTCATCTAGAGAGTTCCTTCAAAGATTTTCAAAGAGAATTCATGATCAAAACTCCATATCTTTCAATCTAGCCATGGGTTCCTTCTCAAATGATTTCAAAAGCATGCTTATGATGTAGTGATGATTAGCTAATGGTTATAATGTTGATTTCAGTCCAATTTCATGATGAACCCATGATCCTCCCAATTTCTAGTTTAGCATATATTGTGGTTATTGTGATCTTGAGATTAGGTTGATTGTAGTGTGATTCGATTATGATAAATTGATTATAGATATTGCCTTCTATGTGAATTGATGATGAATTGTGGATAATTGATCAATGGGGATCAAGGTTTGGAAATTTGGTAAGTTTGATCTATATTTCTCCACCTTCTATAGAATTGATGATGCAGTGTACATAATGTGATCTTGGTCTTATGATGGTTGAATTATGATTTTGATTATGTTATTGTACTTTTAGCTACTGTCTTATATATGAATTGTTCATGAATTATGAGAATTGATCAATGATGATCAGAGCTTGGTGAATTGGTAAGATTGTCCTACTTCTTCTACTTTTCTATATAATTGATAGTTGAATTGGCCTTGTATGACATTGTGTGGTATGGTCCACTTATGGTGGCGATGTTTACTTTCTTGTCAATCTATATATGTGTTGATCATGGACTTGAAGGCAAGTTATGAATTGTGAAGTGTGGTTATGATGATCACACCTATGAAGTGTTATGTCTAGTCTTCAGTACTAGTATCATGTTCTAGGTGTTGATAATATATATTACCTTTGAATGAAGTTTTTAGGGTTAGGTATGGTCTATGTGCTGCCATTGATGAGGTAATAATGGTGAATGACCCCTACCTATGTACCCCTATATAAATGTATGATCTTAGTCATTGTTAGGAGTCTTGGATGCAATGTGAAGATATCTTATCTCATATGCTAAATTGTGGTGTGTGGTCTATGCATGAATGCGTATTGTGATCTTAAGAGGGTGGATGCCTCAATATTATGTTGATATCCATTATGTGACCATGTTGTCCAATGTACACACACCTCATGCATGCTTATGAGTAGTATAGGTTCATGGTGTCTGATGAAAGGATAATTCTCATATGCACTAACGTATACTACTATGAATGTAAATTATATGTCCATGAAGCATCATATGTATCTTAACTAGGATGACTTGATAGGTGTACTAGTGTAGGCAAGGGTATGAGACTTTGCCTATACATTGCGCATGTCTACCTTGATAGAATAACTCCTAGGGTGGTATCTTTATGTACATGAATATGAATGCATGATTAAGCTAAAAAAACATGAAAGTATATGATATGATAAAGTATGCATATGTGTAATATCTGAATGTGTTTATGTGAAAGTTTTTGTCATGTAAGTACACATACACACACATGAATGCATATAATGAAGCATGTATGATAATCTAGTAAAGAGGGAGCCTCTTGGAAGGTATTCTCAACTGTACTCTAAACTAGACATTGCTTGAATATGCTATGTCCATGTGAAAGGTTTTCTCACATGATTTAAGTTGATGAAAGGACACTCTCATCTATAACCTATGAGCTAAGCATATGAGGAGTTAGACCTCCTAAAGCCATTTTTATAAAGTAAAGTTAATAAAGACTTTTCAATAAAGGGAAGTTAGCTTAGCATGAGTGAACTTGATGATGAGGGGTGCCCTTTCCCAATGTGGGAAAGCTTGTTCACCATAGTCCTCACGAGGTGGATAACTACAATGCCCAAAAGACATAAAGAGGGTTTTCATATATGCCTCCAAGTTGCCATAACTATGTTTCCCCGTAAGACCTAGCTAGTGGATCCACCTAAAATGCTAGAATGATACTCATGTCTTACCTTAGCAAGTAAGATACCATCTCTTGGTGTAAGGGGATGACATCAAATTCCATGTTTGGCTTACATGGTCTTATTATCGGTTAAGGCTAGGATTTCCCTAAAGTAAAATGGACAATGGAAGTAAAGTAATGAACCCTAACATGGATAACCTAAGATAAGTTGCTTAGTATAGATGAGGGTATGAGACTTTACCTATGCATTGCACAAGTAGCTCTTGAAGGAGTTCTAGAAAGATGTTATATATGTATATGTATATGTATATGTCTCTTATGCATGAGATTATGGTATCAACCTATTTGTTATGATAATATGTATAGTATGAGTGGTGTCTATCTGATGTGGTCTGACTCTATGTGTATGATGTTGGTCTTATTGACTATATGATGAAGGTCTCACTTGGCATGTATGAAGTTGTCTATACTTGTCTTGATGATATATGAAGTAAATGATATATTTGCGGTCTCTTATAAGTTTATTTAGTATGTGTGAGGTTATGGGACTTCACATGTACATTGCACTAGTAGGCTTAGATTGGGATTATGAGTAAGGTCTTATGATGTCTTTAGGAAATGAAGTCCAAGTGTGCTATTGTTGACTATTGCCTCTTATGATGTTATTGGTAGTGTTGACTTGTGTGTTGTCTTAGAATGAGTCTCATATGTGGTTCATGGAACATGTTGGTTCATATGTGAAGTAGATGACTTAGGATATGCTATGTTCCTATGAATGCATATGTTTAAGTAAATGAAGGTTATGTGTATTGTTCACCTTGGTGGCCTTAAGGTGATGCTTGAGTGTGGATGGTGTAATGGGACACTATTCATGCATTGCACCAAGTGTTACTAAGGGGTTACTTGAGGGTAAGTGAAGTAAGGTAAAAGAAGGTAATACTATGAATATGGTAAATGTGTCTTAAATGAATTATATGGCCTTATGTGATGTTATGAATAGTGTCCATGCCTATATGAAGTCTATGAGTTATGCTTTACTTATTGTATGAAGGATTTATGAAGTTTTAATAAAAGGCATGATGCATGGTTTTCTAACCAAATATCCTCTTTAAATGCATGTTTTGCATGGTTGCCATACTTAGTGCATTCTTGTACTAACACCATTCTTCTTCACCTTTTTATACAAAGTGTAGGTCATGGATGCTTAAAGGTTGTCTCTAAGGTGAAGGGCTTAATATATGTTTCCCAAGCTCAAGAAAGGGGTCCTTATGATTCAAGGATTACCTATGTCATGCTTATGTCAAGTTATGTAATAGCTTAGTTATTATTTTATGTTGTAAGGGTCGTGTCCCTATTCTACTCTATTAATGTTGAGTCTAAGATGGCAAAAGAGACTTATAGTCTAATTATGTATTACGAATTATTTTATATATATATGAAGTGATGTTCCTAGCATATGATGTGCTATGAAAGTTTTAAATTTTCCGCTAAATTTACTTATGACAATGCGATGAATGTGACTATGGGTTTCTATAAGACCTCCGAGAGGTCAAGTGCGCCATATTACTTCTAGGGGGTGCTCCCCGGTTGTGACATTAATATCCTCAAGCCTGAGTGCCTAAATGAAGATGTGCAAAGAGGTTTTGCTCAAGAAATTTATATATTAGGTGAGTACACCTTGATAGTTTTGCTTCAAACGACAACATTATGTCATGTTTGGTTGTTGTAATTGTGTGTCTCAGAATGTTGTGCTTTACCTGACCTCTTTTTTGTACTTACAGGGTTGTCAATTCCTTTGAATCATAACGTTCTATTCTATACAGCTTCCTGGTCCAAACTATCACTGTTGTGAGGTAAAAACTATTTTCATTTAATGATTTTTTTGATCTTTTTTGTTCTACTGTCTATTAATTGTGCTGCAACTTACTAAATAACTTTTTTGGCAAAATCTGAACTAACTTTTTCCCCCTGCAAATTACCAGGGTTCAAAGCTTGCCACGCTTCCTCCTCCTAACAATATTTTATAAGTACTATTGATTGGTAAGTTGCATTTTCCTTCACTGATCGCTTAACCTGACATTAAAAGCATCACATTCTTCAACTTAGACACATATATAATTTTATGCCTCTACGATTCCGCGTGGTGCGCCTTATGAATGTGGAGATATAATGACCCCTACCTCTGTACCCCTATATAATGTATGATCTTAGTCATTGTTAGGAGTCTTGGATGCAATGTGAAGATATCTTATCTCATATGCTAAATTGTGGTGTGTGGTCTATGCATGAATGCGTATTGTGATCTTAAGAGGGTGGTATGCCTCATATTGTGTTGTATCCATTATGTTGACCCATGTTGTCCAATGTACACACACCTCATGCATGCTTATGAGTAGTATAGGATTCATGGTGTCTGATGAAAGGATAATTCCATATGCACTAGCGATACTACTTATGAATGTAATTATATGTCCATGAAGCATCATATGTTTCTTAACTAGGATGACTTGATAGGTGTTACAGGTAGCAAGGGTATATTGAGACTTTTGCCTATACATTGCAACATGTCTACCTTGATAGAAATAACTCTCAGGGTGGTATCTTTATGTACATGAATATGATAGCATGATTAAGCTAAAAAAACATAGAACAGTAATATGATATGATAAAGTATGCATTAGTGTAATATCTAAATTGTTTTGTGAAAGTTTTTGTCATGTAAGTACACATACACACACCATGAATGCATATAATGAAGCATGTATGATTATCTAGTAAAGAGGGAGCCTCTTGGAAGGTATTCTCAACTGTTCTCTAAACTAGACACTGCTTGATATGCTTCCAATTCTTCAGTATTTTATTTCGTTATCATCGAAATCGATGCTCTATCAGATAAGTTCTACTTGCAGTATTTTATTAGTAGTTTCGTATCTTCGTAAAAATTTTACCACTATATTGTCAAACTGTCACTTATAGTCACTTGTTCTGAATGTAACGTCTTGTTCAAACAATTGTCCTCTCCTAACATTCTCTATTAGGTTTGTTACATGATATATCAATTAAGGTTAATGCACGTTTATTTCAATTGACTTATTTACTTTCAGAGATTGGATTGAACATTAAAGAAACTCATGCTTTCTCAACAAAAGACGGTTACTCCTTGGATGTCTTTGTCGTTGATGGTTGGAATAATGAGGTACTTATTTAGATATGATATATAAATTGAGGTATTTCATCTCGATATATCTTCATATAAGTCTCGACATTATGTCTCATTTGTCATTGTTAGAAAACTGATCAGCTAAGAAATATCATGTTGAAGAAAATTTCAAATATGGAGGTGAAAGTCATTGACAGACTCAATGCAACGCTGAAACAACCAGGGTTGAATCAAGACCTTCTGTTCTCCAAAATGAAATTTGTATAAACTGATATCAACGTCGTCGCGATCCATATAGATATACCAAGCAACCAAAGTGAAGCATGGAAAATCGACAATGCATTGCTTAATTATAAATATAAAATTGCAACTAACTCAACTGGTGATTTGTTAGTAAAAGTGTCAACTTTGAATCAAGAATAGAATATAGTCATGGTGGTATCCTAATGATTTATTATATTTGCAGGTATAAAGGTTCATTCCATAATCAGAAAATAGATGTTAAGTGTAAGGTCTCTCAAAATAAACTAGAGTGCTTAGAGCCTCACATGTGAATAAAAAGGTTAATAATGTGCTAGTGTTTTACAATATGCATATTTAATTTGAAGTGATTTGGAGGTCAAACGTCCAAGAAAGTCCGATGACGTTCGAAAGTTAGCCTTGAGACATGCTAGTGTGTTCTAGTGTGCCTTGACATGTTTTAAGTGTTGTTTGATGCTCAAATTGATATGGAAGATCCTTAAATTGTATATGATCATATTTACGTTAGAAATATCCGGACACGACTCCCAAGGACCACCCAAGGGGTCCTTGAGAAGGACCCAAAGGCTACCTAGACATTGTCTTGGCAGTGTCAATCGATGAGTCAAGGATCGACGCCCCGTGCATGATACGATGCCCCGTTGATGGGGGCGTATCTCAACACTTATCCGTGTGAGCTTAAGCCCCCAAAGTGCAGCCTCAGTCACCATCGATGGAGCAACAGGACGAGCCGTCACTCCATCGACGCCCCGTCGTCGATGGCCATTGATGCCTGCAATTCTGCTGCATGCACGCTGTTAAGTGAAGGGGTGAAGGGGAAATTCACCCCACGTCCTAAATTGACCCTCGTTTTATCTATTTTTGGGTATATTAAGTTGGTTAAAAATATCAAAACACCAATTAGACTTCATTCTTCAAATTTCACCTTCCCTCTCAAAACAAACTTCTCTAGAAACCTCAATTGGAGATGAAGCTCAAAAACAACCATGGTGATGGATTCTCAAGCTTTCTTCTTCAAGATTTCGTGGCTTCTTCATGAAATGAGGTATGTTAATCCTTCATCTCTAGATATCCATTCATCTAGAGAGTTCCTTCAAAGATTTTCAAAGAGAATTCATGATCAAAACTCCATATCTTTCAATCTAGCCATGGGTTCCTTCTCAAATGATTTCAAAAGCATGCTTATGATGTAGTGATGATTAGCTAATGGTTATAATGTTGATTTCATCCAATTTCATGATGAACCCATGATCCTCCCAATTTCTAGTTTAGCATATATTGTGGTTATTGTGATCTTGAGATTAGGTTGATTGTAGTGTGATTCGATTATGATAAATTGATTATAGATATTGCCTTCTATGTGAATTGATGATGAATTGTGGATAATTGATCAATGGGGATCAAGGTTTGGAAATTTGGTAAGTTTGATCTATATTTCTCCACCTTCTATAGAATTGATGATGCAGTGTACATAATGTGATCTTGGTCTTATGATGGTTGAATTATGATTTTGATTATGTTATTGTACTTTTAGCTACTGTCTTATATATGAATTGTTCATGAATTATGAGAATTGATCAATGATGATCAGAGCTTGGTGAATTGGTAAGATTGTCCTACTTCTTCTACTTTTCTATAATTGATAGTTGAATTGGCCTTGTATGACATTGTGTGGTATGGTCCACTTATGGTGGCGATGTTTACTTTCTTGTCAATCTATATATGTGTTGATCATGGACTTGAAGGCAAGTTATGAATTGTGAAGTGTGGTTATGATGATCACACCTATGAAGTGTTATGTCTAGTCTTCAGTACTAGTATCATGTTCTAGGTGTTGATAATATATATTACCTTTGAATGAAGTTTTAGGGTTAGGTATGGTCTATGTGCTGCCATTGATGAGGTAATAATGGTGAATGACCCCTACCTATGTACCCCTATATAAATGTATGATCTTAGTCATTGTTAGGAGTCTTGGATGCAATGTGAAGATATCTTATCTCATATGCTAAATTGTGGTGTGTGGTCTATGCATGAATGCGTATTGTGATCTTAAGAGGGTGGATGCCTCAATATTATGTTGATATCCATTATGTGACCATGTTGTCCAATGTACACACACCTCATGCATGCTTATGAGTAGTATAGTTCATGGTGTCTGATGAAAGGATAATTCTCATATGCACTAACGTATACTACTATGAATGTAAATTATATGTCCATGAAGCATCATATGTATCTTAACTAGGATGACTTGATAGGTGTACTAGTGTAGGCAAGGGTATGAGACTTTGCCTATACATTGCGCATGTCTACCTTGATAGAATAACTCCTAGGGTGGTATCTTTATGTACATGAATATGAATGCATGATTAAGCTAAAAAACATGAAAGTATATGATATGATAAAGTATGCATATGTGTAATATCTAATGTGTTTATGTGAAAGTTTTTGTCATGTAAGTACACATACACACACATGAATGCATATAATGAAGCATGTATGATAATCTAGTAAAGAGGGAGCCTCTTGGAAGGTATTCTCAACTGTACTCTAAACTAGACATTGCTTGAATATGCTATGTCCATGTGAAAGGTTTCTCACATGATTTAAGTTGATGAAAGGACACTCTCATCTATAACCTATGAGCTAAGCATATGAGAGTTAGACCTCCTAAAGCCATTTTTATAAAGTAAAGTTAATAAAGACTTTTCAATAAAGGGAAGTTAGCTTAGCATGAGTGAACTTGATGATGAGGGGTGCCCTTTCCCAATGTGGGAAAGCTTGTTCACCATAGTCCTCACGAGGTGGATAACTACAATGCCCAAAAGACATAAAGAGGGTTTCATATATGCCTCCAAGTTGCCATAACTATGTTTCCCCGTAAGACCTAGCTAGTGGATCCACCTAAAATGCTAGAATGATACTCATGTCTTACCTTAGCAAGTAAGATACCATCTCTTGGTGTAAGGGGATGACATCAAATTCCATGTTTGGCTTACATGGTCTTATTATCGGTTAAGGCTAGGATTTCCTAAAGTAAAATGGACAGTGGAAGTAAAGTAATGAACCCTAACATGGATAACCTAAGATAAGTTGCTTAGTATAGATGAGGGTATGAGACTTTACCTATGCATTGCACAAGTAGCTCTTGAAGGAGTTCTAGGAAGATGTTATATATGTATATGTATATGTATATGTCTCTTATGCATGAGATTATGGTATCAACCTATTAGTTATGATAATATGTATAGTATGAGTGGTTCTATCTGATGTGGTCTGACTCTATGTGTATGATGTTGGTCTTATTGACTATATGATGAAGGTCTCACTTGGCATGTATGAAGTTGTCTATACTTGTCTTGATGATATATGAAGTAAATGATATTTTGCGGTCTCTTATAAGTTTATTTAGTATGTATGAGGTTATGGGACTTCACATGTACATTGCACTAGTAGCTTAGATTGGGATTATGAGTAAGGTCTTATGATGTCTTTAGGAAATGAAGTCCAAGTGTGCTATTATTGACTATTGCCTCTTATGATGTTATTGGATAGTGTTGACTTGTGTGTTGTCTTAGAATGAGTCTCATATGTGGTTCATGGAACATGTTGGTTCATATGTGAAGTAGATGACTTAGGATATGCTATGTTCCTATGAATGCATATGTTTAAGTAAATGAAGGTTATGTGTATTGTTCACCTTGGTGGACTTAAGTGATGCTTGAGTGTGGATGGTATAATGGGACACTATTCATGCATTGCACCAAGTGTTACTAAGGGTTACTTGAGGGTAAGTGAAGTAAGGTAAAAGAAGGTAATACTATGAATATGGTAAATGTGTCTTAAATGAATTATATGGCCTTATGTGATGTTATGAATAGTGTCCATGCCTATATGAAGTCTATGAGTTATGCTTTACTTATTGTATGAAGGATTTATGAAGTTTTAATAAAAGGCATGATGCATGGTTTTCTAACCAAATATCCTCTTTAAATGCATGTTTTGCATGGTTGCCATACTTAGTGCATTCTTGTACTAACACCATTCTTCTTCACCTTTTTATACAAAGTGTAGGTCATGGATGCTTAAAGGTTGTCTCTAAGGTGAAGGGCTTAATATATGTTTCCCAAGCTCAAGAAAGGGGTCCTTATGATTCAAGGATTACCTATGTCATGCTTATGTCAAGTTATGTAATAGCTTAGTTATTATTTTATGTTGTAAGGGTCGTGTCCCTATTCTACTCTATTAATGTTGAGTCTAAGATGACAAAAAGACTTAGAGTCTAATTGTATTACAAATTATTTATATATATATGAAGTGATGTTCTAGCATATGATATGCTATGAAAGTTTTAAATTTTCCGCTAAATTTACTTATGACAATGCGATGAATGATGACTATGGGTTTCTATAAGACCTCCGAGAGGTCAAGTGCGTCATTACTTCTAGGGGGTGCTCCCGGTTGTGACGTTAATATCCTCAAGCCTGAGTGCCTAAATGAAGATGTGCAAAGAGGTTTTGCTCAAGAAATTTATATATTAGGTGAGTACACCTTGATAGTTTTGCTTCAAACGACAACATTATGTCTGTTTGGTTGTTGTAATTGTGTGTCTCAGAATGTTGTGCTTTACCTGACCTCTTTTTTGTACTTAAGGGTTGTCAATTCCTTTGAATCATAACGTTCTATTCTATACAGCTTCCTGGTCCAAACTATCACTGTTATGAGGTAAAAACTATTTTCATTTAATGATTTTTTTGAACTTTTTTGTTCTACTGTCTATTAATTGTGCTGCAACTTACTAAATAACTTTTTTGGCAAAATTTGAACTAATTTTTCCCCTGCAAATTACCAGGGTTCAAAGCTTGCCACGCTTCCTCCTCCTAACAATATTTTATAAGTACTATTGATTGGTAAGTTGCATTTTCCTTCACTAATCGCTTCCTAATATTAAAAGCATCACATTCTTCAACTTAGACACATATATAATTTTATGACTCTACGATTCAATGTGGTGCGCCTTATGAATGTGGAGATATAATATTTTCATCTCACGTGATATTTTTCTTAGTCTCTGTGCGAACATATCAGAAATATGGAACACGAAGGTACTACAATAATAGAATTTGAATGACTTGATATCTCATAATCATTTGAATCTTAACTCTAATGGTAGTGGAACTATGCAAATCATGCATTACTTGTGGAGATGGGAGTTCAGTGTGATTTGTACTGAAGGTACTTAGCCTAATTAAGCAAAACGTGACACGAACACTTTCTTCCTTCCTTTTACTGCATTTTCTCCTCTTATTTCAATCATTCACCTGGAAGATATGTCTGCCTCAAGTTATGTAAGTTCTTGTACGGAAGGGTTCCATTTGGACTTTTTCATATTTTCATGGTACAATGACAAAATATTATTTTGTGGGGTACAAATATCTGATGTGTCTGTTGAGTAACTAGAACTTTCTGCTTCCTTCGCTTAGATTGCATATCTATATTTTATCAAGTGTCTTGGCATAACTTGTACTTGTCATTGATTGCTTGATTTTATTTTACAAGTTTATGAAAAAATGCGCTTGGTTAGTTGTTATTGTACAAAGCTTTTTGATTATTGCATCCAACAAACATTACATTGTTGACGTCGTTGTAGCATGGTGAGTGATGTTCTTTTGATTGATGCACTCCTTAGTAGATTATTGTTATTGTGAACACTTGATTGAGTCATATTAATTTGGTACAGGTACACTATCAACCTTGTAGTCTTCTTCATTGATAAAACAATACAAGGTTAGTTATCAATTCTAAATTTATCTTCAGAAGAACCATTTCATCTAATTTTTGTCTCTCCAGTCTCTCCTTCCAAATTTGGTTATCAGGCAAGAAAGATATTAAATAGTTAAGCATTGAGGTCTTTCTTGAAAAACTGTCTGATCGTACTAGTGGCTTGTTGCTTCGAGTGACTAAGGATAGCAAGTCCAAAGAAGAGAATCACATACTACTGAATGAAAATTTTAGAGATCCTATAGAATGGGTATAGAGATTTCTGCATTTTCCATCCTGGGATTATAGTTATTCTGTCACTATTGTAAAAGTTTGAATATATTATATTTGATTTTGTGAAATATATTCGTTGCTAGAATATATTGAACTATTATAAGAGTACTTTTGAACTATTGTATACACATATTTAAAATACTGCTTTTTAAGTATGTGTATGTACAATAGACATATTATCTTTTGAAGTTTATTGCAAATATATATATTTGAATTACTCATTAGCTAATTTAATACTTGAAATTATTTATGGCAAAATAATATTGGTGTTTTTAATTAGAAATTGTGACATATAAATATTTTATAGCCAAAATAATATTACCACACTTAAACTGTAGCCAAAGGATTGTAAATTATTTTATGCACATGGGTAAGGACTACACTTCCAAGTGTTGTCATACATAAGATAGAAAAGGCAACACTTTAAAATTGTGGGCAATAAGGAAGCAAAGGTACACTTGAAAGTATAGTTGTATGAGATAGAAATGTTGTTATATGAGATATGGCAAAAGCGTGACCTTTTTGGCTTTTAGGCTACGCTTTTAAGCGTAGCTGACAAGGCAACACTTGAAAAGTATCGCCTAAACTCTAAGGTTACGCTTCTTTCGGCCACCCCCGAAAAAGCATGGCTTAAAGTAAAAAAGTGTGACCTTTTATCAAATGTCACACTTTTTCATAGTTTAGGCCACACTTTTCTAAAGTGGTTATAGACATAAAATGTTATAGTGATCATATCATAATACTTGAAAAAGGTAAGAATCTAGTATATCAATCCAATCATATAGCTACTTTCAAAACCATGATTCCATAACATATTCATACAAAAAATGTACTCCTCGTAGATCCATAAAACTTACATCTCGCGTCTCGAGACTTACTTCTCATTAGAATTTCATATCAAATATGACGTCCTTTATACCAACAACTCAATTCTTCCTGGGTTCATGATACCCATGGGTGTAATTAAAAAATCAACTGTTTCTTCGTTCATTATACAAAAGGTATATGATACAATAAATTTTGTTCACTTTTTTCCCCTGTTCTCAATTGATATCAGATTGAATTACTTTTAGATGATTTTTGTTTTCAATTGTATTTGAATGGAACGAGTGAAGAATAAAAGATATCTAAAACGTATAATTGGTTATCTTGTCTGTATTTGTATAAACTAATAAGTATCAATTTGATTTGTATTTTTTAAATAGTTATTATCGATAGATTATGAATACATTGGTAATTGGAGATTTGAACGAATTATTGTTTTCAAGTGTATTTGAATTGAGCGAGTATTGAAGAAGTGATGTCAATTATTGTATAATTAGGCCTTTCCGCCTGTATTTACATAAACTGGTTAGTATCAGTTATTTGTATTTATTTTTATTTAAATTACATTTCAATTGATTATGAATCAATTGATAATTGTATTTTTTTTATTGAATAAATGTTTTCAGTTATATTTGACTTGATCTAGTAATGAAGAAGTATATGTATGTTTGTATAATCGAGTTATCTCTGAATGTATAATTTTGTTGGCAAATTATTTTGTGCAAGTATAATTTTATTGGTAGACAAGTCAAAAGGTTATAAAATTTGTGCACGTACTAAAATTTATAAATAAGTATACAGTTTGTTGAATTAAGTATTGTATTTGTTATGATATGCATGGGAGAAATATACAGTTATTATAATTGATTTGTACTTGTATATTTCGTATAAGTATAATTTTGTTGGTAGATTTTTGTACTTATATATTTTGTATAAATAAAATATACAATTAAAATAACTATATAGAATTACGAATTTATACTAATATGAGTGGAACTCTAGATCAAAAATTGAATTTATTTTTAATCAGAATTTCAAAAATTATACAAATATGATAAAATTCAAAAATTCGTTGGAATTTATACAACACAAACATCTAAACTTTAAAAAGTTATACAAATTTTATCATACAAATTACATTATAAAAAAGTTAGACAAAATGTATCTAACGATAAGAGTGAAAATCCACAAGAAATCACAATCATAATTCATATATAAATACAAATCAAATGAATAAGAATGAATTTGCCAAAACAAAAAACAGTAATTGAGGGTGTGTTTGGTATGGAGGAAAATATTTTTCATGAAAAATGTTTTCCTAGTAAACAAGTAGATTTTGGACTTATTTTCTCATGTTTGGTTGGTGAGTAGAAAATATTTTCCGAAAATGATTTTTGATATTTGATTTATGAATGAAAAATATTTTTGAGAGACATCTTTTATTTTTACTAGAGTAAAAAATAATTTATGAAATTGAAAATATTTTTTAAAATCAAATTTTTTTTGGGTGGTGGTGGTGGGGTGGGTGGGGACGGGGGATGGAGGAGGAGTGAAAAATAAAAAGCTGAAGTTGATAGAATTTTTAAAGAACAAACTTAATTTTTTGGGGTTGGGGTGGGTGGGGGGCTGGTAGGAGGGGTTAGGAGTTTAAAAAAAATTGCAGTTGAAAATATTTTGTAAAAAGCAAAATTAATTTTTTGGGGAGGAGGTGGTGTTGGGTGGGCTGGCCGGTGGGGGTGGGGTCAGGGATCGGTTGAAAAAATAAAATTTTAAATTAATTTTTTTTTAAAAAAAATGATGTTTTTCCCCCCAAAAATAATGTAATTTGAAATTAGAGGAGAGTTTTGGAAAATGTTTTCCTTAATTTTTGAAGGGAACTTATTTTCTTTGATTTGGAAAATATTTTTCAAAACTTTAATCCCAACCAAACATGAGAAAATTGAAAAACATTTTCCAAAAAATATTTTCCTTCATACCAAACACACTCTGAAACAACATAAAATTTTCTCTAAAAATCTGGAAGCAGGATTTGAGAGGGAAAAAAACAATGAAATTTTCTAATTTTGAAATCAATTTATGTTGAGTAATTTAAACAGAAAATAATGGAAAAGGATTATGGAGAGAAAGAAAAAATTAGTGTTTGTAATAGACTACTTAACCGAAAACTACTCGCTTAACAAACTAAAACGTGAACCACACAATTACAGCTACAAGTAAGTAATGATAATTAATGCAAACTATAATTATGTTAGCTAAATTAATTAGTATATGTTTGTTTATCCGTATAATTTTTCCTTTTATTTTCCATCACTTAAATTTTGGACTTAGTTTTTTCACGAAAAAATTACTTGTATGAGTGCCTTTTAATAAATTAACACTACTTTTTGTTTATTACCATTTATAGCAATACTATTAAATATGCAATATGTATTAAAAGTAAATCAAGTATGCAATATATATATATTTAGCTGTTTTTAGAAATATATTAGACTTGTTCGGTAAGAAGTTGACACATTGTATTATAAGTGTATTAAAATGTGTGATAAATGTATGGGACAATTACGCAACAAAGCAAACTTCTACTATTTAATTACTCATCATAGCTATAGTTTGTTATAATTACACTGGTGACTAACATTATTATACATTAATTACGTGGGCTACTTCGAGTTTGTATAATTAGTCATGTTTGTATATGTATAATTCGCAATAATATACAAATACATATGTATAATATACAACTATTTAACCTATATACATATACAATTCACCTCTCTCCCGCTCTCTGCCCTCTCTGATTGCCTCTCTCATCCCTCTCCAATCTCGCTTACCCTATATACAAATGCATATGTATTATATACAATTATATACATATACAATTCATCTCTCTCCCACTCTCTGCTCTCTCTCTCGCCTCCCTCTCCCAATCTCGCTCGCCTCTCTCTTCCCTCTCCCAGTCTCGCCCACCTCTCTCATCCCTCTCCCTCTCCCACTCTCACTTGCGATATATACAAACACAAATGTTAATATACAATTATCTAATCGATATACATATATAATTCACCTTTCTCCCACTTTCCCCCCTCTCTCTCACCTCTCTCTTCTCTCTTCCAGTCTCGCTCACCTCTCTCCTCCATGTAACATGAAGCTACGAATTATAATTATCAAACTATAGCTATGAAGAATAATTAGGCTATTTTTAAGTGACTATATGTGAAAGTTTCCCTAAATGTATTATCCATCAATAAAATTTGTATTATATATGAATAATAAATTTTTCTTTATAATATGAATTAAAAGTGTATTATAAATGTATTAAAAATGATCAAGTGAAAAAAAAGATATTATTATTAATGATAAATATGTTTTATTTATAGTATATTTATGTACGTTTCCCTTTTTTTACCCTCAAAAATTTGCTGGACCACTTGAAAATGTTATTGGGCCTAGTAGACCAAATAAGCCCACAAGGTATACTCAGAGCAACTAGGGTTAGATAGAATTTCTCATCTGTTTAAATGGAGGCTTTGCGTCGCTTCTTCACACTTTGCCTCCATTGAAGACTCTCCCTTAGACTCACTCAGGTACGCCACTTATCCGTTCTTTGTTTTCTGCTTTGTGTATGGAGAATTCTCTCACTTGTTGCTGTAAATGTGTGGCTGTTTGGCCATATTTTATTGTGGATTTTGAAAGAAACAGTGATATTTGGATTTGTTTTTGACTTTTATGAGTAATTTGGAGTGAAAAAATTGATACTTCCTGTTTTCTGTTTGAATTCCGTAAATTTTCACGGCCAAACTCGTTAATCTAATATAGAAGAATGTTGTAGGTTTTTTTGTTAAACCCCACTCTCTTTGTTGGGAAAAGTGTTGTTCTTGGTGATGGAAAGGGCTTTTACTTTTGATGAATGTGTTGAATCATGTTATGAAGAAGAATAGTGACATATATTTGGTTTCAAATCTAGAAAGCTTCCAGTTTTCTTTCTTTCTTAATGCTGATTTAGTTTTGTTGTGTTATGAAAAGGTTGTTAGAGCTTTATTTCGGCACTTAAGAACCACCAGCCAAGATGCAGAACGATGAGGGACAAAACATGGATCTTTACATCCCCAGGAAATGGTATGCCTGTTTTTTGAGTTTTTTGGTGTCATGTTGATTTTACTTGGTGTTTGTATAACTGCACGTTGTGATTTAGCTAACACATGCCCGCAATTGCAGTTCTGCTACAAACAGGCTGATCACTTCAAAGGACCATGCTTCTGTTCAACTTAATGTTGGTCATTTGGACGATAGGGGTGTCTACACTGGGAGTTTCACAACTTTTGCTCTCTGTGGTTTCATCCGTGCTCAGGTACTTTTTCCCTTCGATTATAATACTACCTGTTTAACTTTTGCCATTGATGTGGATAGTTCTTTCCCGGTTAATTTATGGTAGTTCTCTTTAGTTATGGTGATTGCTTTGGTAAACTCAATAGATAAATGTATGTGGTAGCTGCTTTTTTGAGATTAGATTTTAAAATGTACTTCTTTTAGTGATACCATCTTGGCGAATCATCATTTAATATTTGAGTTGCCCAAAGAAAACAATAGTAGTCTGTAATGCAGGTTTGTTCATCACTTCTATTTTTTGATAATCCAAGAAGTAGAGGTGGGAGACGTACCAAAAATGAGATCAAGGTACTGTTGTTATTACACCAGCAAAAAAAATTGATAAACCTGCTTACAAGTTAATGTTTCCAAATTAAAGTCAAAGCTCAGGTTGTAGTCTTGTCAAGTAAGAACATCTACCTCTTGCATGCCATGAAAATAATTGAAGACGACATCTTACTGCTGTTTCTCTATTTGATGGTAGTATCATTAGGTATCTGGGGAAGTTTTGGTTCTTGCTTTTCCTAGCAATCCAGATAGATTGGGATGTCTAGTTTTAATCTGTCCTTTTTGCACTCAAGTTTGTTTTTAGTATTTGAACTGGCCATTTACCTCTCATTTATGCTTGTCATTCAGCTGATGTTAATAGTAAGTTCAATCTTTTTGTTTCATCTTTTCAGGGTGATGCTGACAGCGCAATGGACCGTCTCTGGCAGAAGAAGAAAGTTGAAGCTAGACAAGAGTAGAAAAAATAGATTTGCATTTTGATATTACTTTATGATGAAGGATTCTGGATAACATTTAAATTTCAGTTGAGTTAGACAATGTTCTCCCAGCTATAAGCTATATGTTGGATTCATCTTTGGATATCTGAGTTGCTCCTTCGCTCATGATTTTGATTTCATTTTCTGATTACTCTGGTTCTATTCCTTTGCTGTTTTTCATAGTTATATTTTCCAACAATACTGAGGTTTTTTTATCCAAAATCAGATGTGAGATGTAAAAAATTTCATGAGATGTGTGGATAGTGTTGGATTAAAAGGCTTCTTGAGCTTCTTTACTCATACTAATTGAAGCATGTAAGCGGATCTTGTGTTACAGAGCCTTCTTGGATAGGGCTTGAGTACCTCATCCGGACTTGTGTGGAGTATGTTTATCAATTTGAATTCGGCAGAGATATGACTAGGGTCGTCAAGAAGAAACACTGAATGCTCTACGAAAATACTGAGGATTTTCCTTATCAATTTTTTTGAAATGGTATTTGTAAATCCTCCCACCTCAGTGCATTTGCTGTCTAAAAATATGACTGATAGATAGCATTGTATCCATATGCTTCTGGCCATTGTTAATGTTTCATTTGCCTTGAGCTTGCATGACTTTTGGTACACATGGTATACTAAATGGAAATGTATCTAAAGAAACTAATAAAATGAAGAAAAATAGATTACATTTTTATGGCTAAAATCCCACCCAAAACACATTTCTCCCTGTTGTTCATCTCCAACTTTAATAAGTATATCTTGTTTGTTGAAATACCAGGCTTTCTGGGCAGTAATTGTGTTTGCTCTAGTTTCTTTATTGGATATTTCTGTAATTGCCTTTGTTTCAATGTTTTTGTCAAAACATGTTTTGGTCCAATAAACAAGTCATATTTTTTTCTTGATGATATGTACTCTCTTCTCTCTAGCACTTATTTTGTTTATTTCTTTCTAAATGTTGTTGGTTTCAGTTTTTTTAAAGATATAACAAGTTTTTCCATTACGGGTTTCTCAAACAGTGCAAAGATCGATAACTTAATATAGCATGTTCTGCACAAAAACATTTTGGACGTCCTGAACTCCTGATTATATGGTTAAGTTAGCATGTAGATTACCTTAAGAGTTGAGACAATATTCCTGCATCAATTAGGTTTCTAGTCTAGTTCTGTTGGAAAATATCAGAAGGGTCAAATTACTCAAATCCAGACAAAAATAGTAAGGTAAGAACTGAATGATTAAAAATTTAAGCACTAAGAAGTATTGGGGTTCACTGTGGCATAAGTAGTAGCACTAGATAACAGTTTATTGTGTTCCACTGCCGGACACTTGGCTTATACTGTTGATTCAAATAAAGCCAAAAATGTTTTGTTGATATATCTTTTTGACTTCTGGTGATCATATTCACGTAAACCCATTAATATGTTTCAACAAGAAGCAATCATAATGTACATTACCCGCAAAGAGTGGGTGCAATAGTTGGAATTTGTCCATTCTTAATTAGTAGTCTTAGGTTGGTTCGAGCATGGTAATGGAGTACCTTTTGGTAGGAAGCACTCTGCTCCCCTTGTGAGTCTACATAGAGTGAATCTGGATTAATAGGCTGTTGGACTACGAATACATGATAGTTGAAGGAAAAATTATAAAGAACATCGCACAGCTTCCATTGCAGCTGCAATATTTTGGTGCTTGCTTTTAGGTAGGGAAAGTCCATCAACTTGTGCACATAGTATTATATCATATAGTTGGCTCACAGCTGTTATTTCTTCTCTTTCCACTGCTTTGGCTGGTTTGTCTGATAGTGCTGAGACTTTTGGGTATCTTGTGCAATAGTTATAATCATTTGGTTATTCTTGATTTTGATCAATTAACCTACCTATCTAGATGAAAAAGTAGATGACTCATTGGGCGATCATAGCGGGACTTCTTTGGAAAAATAACTTAAATAAGTTTGTTTTTCTGAAGGAATAGTCATTTCAAAATTATGTGTGGATTATTTACTGCCAGGAGCATTTGAACTTTTCCATAGACTCGATAATCTCATTAAGACCTGGATATTCTTAGAAAGTCCTTCTATATATATGTAATGTTTGCAAAAAGAACGGATTTTTATGCTTTCACATGAACAGAGACCGAAGGCCTAAATCAAGGTTAGATTGAAGAGTAGCCATTAGGCTCTTACCAAATAGATGGACCTAAAAAGAAAGAATCTCTGTCATGATGATTCGCTTCGTGCTTAAACAATAAGTTGCATGTTGCAGGAGAGTATTTGTGTGGATAGGAAAGAACCTGCCTCAAATAAGAGCAGTGATGAAGTTTGATATCTGTATAAAATGTTATGCTTACAATGTGGAATATGAGCATCCAGAAAATCTGATATCTGGGAAATGGAACAAAAATGGAAATCGAGAATCTCATCACATTTAACATCAGTATGCCTTTAGAGGCAATTAGCACTTAGCAGGGTTCTTTTTACTGGTTCCATGCCTCTTAATGCATGAACAGTTGTTAGGAAATAATTGTGTGGCTCACTGTTGCTAAAGGAGATGAAGGATTCCAGCTCAATACCTTAGATATGGAACAAAAGAATAAGGATTAAGATAACGGACATGAAAGCATATCTATTGTCCACCCCCACCCCTACTTTCCAGTGAAAAGATCAATGTGATTTTACTGGTTAAAAGCGGTGTGGTCAGTGGTGTGACTTATAACCAATGTAGCTATTCTCCTCTGTTGGTGGCCCTCATATCTTGCAAACAAAGTGGGATATTTCTTTCTTTGACACTTTTAAACTGTACAAGAAAGTAGAGATTTGATCCGCCCTTTTAGCTCTTTCATGTGGAAAAATCCTTGAAGCATTTTATATGGAATGCTTTCTTGGTCCACATGAATGGACCCTTATGAAGGTGAAAAGTTTAACATAGTTCCAGTCCTTTCGGATCATACACCCCGCTTTGTCACAAGGTGTATGTATAACACATGAAAATTATGCTGTGGAGTCACTCTCCTTGATCTTGATTTGCTTTCTAAAATAGTTTTAACAGCTCTGTAATAGGGTATCGCGAGTAATACTCAAGTTAGCTTATTTCTTTAACAATATTATTCACAGTATGCGAGCTTTTATTCAGCCAATTTCGAGTGAGTTTTGTGTGGTAAGGAAATAACCTGGTCCCATCAGGTGTACTGTGATCTAGCTAAAGAATTTTGAAATGGTGAACAGTTGAGTTGTTATTATATGAATATGATGAATTATTCTGTGTCCCCTTTTTTGTACTCTGAAGATGCTTGAATACAAGTTCTAAAAGTAGCATTAGATGCTTAGGCTACCAAGACATAAGAAATGCATTACATGTTATACTATGCTGCAAGAAGGGGAATCATTTCTATTTGACCCACACCCATAAGATGCTTGCTACACTATCTTCTATATATCAAAATGGAAATTTTGCCTAGATTAGTGGGTTGACTCACATGTTAAATGTTCTTAACATAAATTAATTCATAGACTAATGAGTTTGTTTATCTGGTTGGCTATGATGAAAAGGATTAGTCAAAAGGAAGGAAATAATGTAATCTTTCAAACAAAGAAAAGGAAAATGATAGAGTATATGATGTTAAACTAAGTGTCAACTTTTTCTGGTAGAATAAAAGCATTGATGTGATTGCAGGAATTAATCCCTCCGCCGTGTGCACTTTTTTACTCCACTAAAGTTCTTGCGGAACTTTAAATGTCTTATCTCATCTTCATGTTTAAAAGCACGGGACGATAATTCAATTAAGAGGCAGATTAGGAGAAGGAAGTTAAAAGTGTTGACAGATTGGGAAATACTCAGATGAAGAGCTATGTGGAATACTACCCTATTTTTATTATGTTGGCAATAGATTTTGCTTTTGCCATTAGTAACATACTTCTCAAGAAGATTATAATGGATGGGATGAATCATTTGGTCTTCATAACTTATCGGCAGACCATTTCAACCATTTTTTTAGCCCCAGTTGCTTTCTTTCTGGAAAAGTATGAATATCGTCTCTTAAGAAATATTTACATATCTTATATATGGAAAACTTTTGCCTCCTCTGAACATGCAACTTTTTGATTCTTGCAGGAACACCAGACCAAAACTTACCCCTCAAATCTTGTGCAACCTTTTTTTGAGTGCCATTGTTGGGTAAGTCAGAATAATCTCTATAATATTCTAAGTTATTGGCTCTTTTGCATGCTATGTTTCTTGTTAAAGATTTTTCACCATATGTTACATCATTTTCGTAGGGCATCTGTTACGCAATACTTATTCCTTCTTGGCATGGAATACACATCTGCAACTTTCTCATGTGCCTTTCTCAATATGGTTCCTGTGGTCACATTCCTTATGGCATTACCTTTTGGGTACGAAAGCTATGGTTTTCTCATTCTAATTAACAAATAGCCTTAAACTGATCTGTTTTCTTATTCTACAAATGATAATTTAACTCCATTATGTATGAAAATGATGCAGGTTAGAGACTATCAACATCAAACATGGAAGTGGAATAGCCAAAGCACTTGGTACACTAGTATGCGTGGGAGGTGCCTTCTTACTGACTTTTTACAAAGGCATGCCTTTGGTTCATTTTTCAGACCAACAATCTGTATCTTCATCTTCGGAAGGAGACATTAGTTCCTCGAAAATAAAGGAAAGATGGATCCTTGGTTCTCTGGCCTTGTTTGCAGGGACTTTTTTGTGGTCTTCGTGGTTCCTTCTCCAAACGTTTATTGGAAAGAAATATCCATGCAAGTACTCTAGCACTGTTATTATGACCTTCTTTAGCGCCATACAATCGGCTGTCTTGACTTTTTCCATGAACAGAAGACTATCCATTTGGGTTCCAAAGGAAAAGATAGATATGCTGAGTATCCTCTATGCTGTAAGTGCACTTAACACCTGTTCTCATCTTCCTAAGTAGCAGAAATAGACTATCCTCTCATTGTCTTTTTCTTTTTCTCTCTGTCTTTGCAGTTCAACCAATATATTTACAAAGATATGATGCACCACAGATAGAGTTATTCATTACTGTATGTCCTTGAAAATTAAGAAGTTTTAGAGAATTGTCACGGATTCTTTAGAAATTCTGAATGACTTGTGAGTTGTGACATCAACATCAAATTAAAGTTCTTTGGAATTCAGAATCTATTATTTCTTTCATTGGTTCCTATTTGCAGATAAAAGAATAGCCAAGTTTGTCTATGAACCAAAAAATGTCCTCTCCTTTAGTTTGTTAAGGGAACATACGAAACAAAAAGTAGAGAAGCCCCTTCTATGTTGTATAAGAATGAAGATCGTCGTGGGATGACTTTTAAACACAAAATGGAGACTTAATTATCTTAGTTTAAAACTTCTTAAGTTAACAAAAGAGTTTATCTTGTTTTGGTTTCTACTTGACAACAATGAATTTTCCTAAGCCAGGGGCTAATAGGTTCAGGAATGTGCTTTGTGGGAATGTCATGGTGTGTCAAGAAGAGGGGTCCTGTCTTCACTGCAGCATTCAGTCCTCTTGTCCAAGTTATGGCAGCCATATTCGACGTTCCCATCCTCCATGAACAACTCCATCTTGGAAGGTGATTACAACAGTTTAAAGCTTCTATAATTCCCTATATAACTTATTTCCAAATAATCACCAGCTTATCACTGACTAATTTCGTTGTAAACAAATCATGATCAGTGTAATAGGATCGGCTATCGTAATTGCTGGTTTATATTTTCTTCTCTGGGGCAAGAACAGAGAAATGCAAAAAGTTGTCCATGAAACTGAAGAGAAAAAAGAGAAGGAGCTACCCTTCAAAGATCTAGAAACCAATTCTGAACCCAGGATCCCTTGATGTCAACTGTATCTACAAGTATTTCAATATGTATTCCGAGTTTTCGTTGTGAACCTTAGATTTTGTAATAAAAAGACTGCACCTTCATCTTTCATTTTTGTTCAAGGAAAGAGCTTATAAAAAATGCAACCAAAGGAGACTAATATGAGAAAACAGCAGAAAATGTTATGATTATTAAAGATAATAAAGATGTAACATTTGCTTTTCTGATATATCATGACAAGCATCAATACTATATCTCTAGTCGAATGGCGGTAATCGCCACTGTTCTTGTCAGGAATTCCATGCCAAGAGACAAAGAGACATTTAAAATAGAAGGAAACACACAGAACTCAACTAAGCTATGGTGTTTATTCATATAAAAAAGAGTATTGGTTTGAAATTTTTTAGCAGCTTCTTGATTATGGTATGAGTCTATTCTGAATGTTCATAGTGATGGTCACTTTTCTTGCCTTTCTTGTGTTTATATCCTTGTGATTTTGGGAGTTGTTCATCCACATGATCAGTGATGTCCAAATGAACACCAGGGTCATTAGTACAATAGCTACCACCCATCATGATGGAATTGTTGATGGACTGGAAATTGCTGTTGACATATGTTTTTAAGGCCTCATTTTCCCCTGGTGAAACGCCTTCGATCCCAGCTTTCTCATCCATCTCACCGCGCATGCTGGCTCCCACATTGGTTCCAGCTAGAGTGATGATTCTGGTGCCATGATCATCTTCATCATCACCTTGAAGATTCTGGCCTGAGTCTCCTCCTGATGCCTTGTGCACGCGTTGGAGGCCGGCTAGACGTTTAGTCAGAGAAGAGATCATGTCCTTGATATCATTGTTTGCTTGCTTTTGCTTCTCCCTATCAACATAATTTGAGTCAGCCATGATAAAAAGTTTATTAAGAATTTTGTTATTTTTTTTAATGAATACAATATGAAATTTGGCTTGGGATTTAAAGAAGAGGAAAACACAGTTGTGTTTGATTAAAGTTGGAGAACAGAACCAAAATGCCTTTGCCTACTTAGCAATGCAAGAATTTTCATTCAAATATTCCCAAACTAGAAAATCAAGAAAAGCATTGCTTGTCCTAGGGTTCTATAATCTTCATCATTACATTTTATTGTCTTGTGTCTTTCAAGTTGCATCAGTATATGTCAGCAAAAAGATACAAAAACGTTATCCAATTGAGGTAAATATTTTCTATGGAAAACATTTTCTTAAATAATATTTATAGGAAAACAAGTAACTGTCTTACTTATTTTCTTGTGTTTGGTATAATATTGTATAAATACCATTTAGATAAATAATATAGGAGGTAGGAGTGCGGTGATTGGGCTACGAAGAAAATATTTTTCAACAAATTTGACCAAAAAATCGTTTCCTCAAACACACCCTTGATTCAGGTTGCCCTTCAACAAGTTTTGTTGATATATTTAAGAACAGTAAGTCTTTGCAGTTTTGTATAACATGTGATGACCTACCTACGAAAGTAAATGTATAAATCTATTATTTGTACCAGTTTAGTGGTTTTTTCAACACATAAAAGATTCTAAAGTAGTACCATATGTCTGCCCTGCTTTAATATAAGGAAAAAGGATCAAAAATATCCCTCAACTTTGGTTTATTGTTTGATTTTATCCTCGCTGTTAAAATAAAGTTAAATTTACCCTTCACCGTTAAAATAAAGTTAAATTTACCCTTACCGTTACTAATTTCACCAAAATTACCCCTCATTAGACGGAATCTCCCAAAATTGACCCAATTACCCGAATTTATTTGAAATAATCCTATCCCCTATTTTTAACCCAAGATCCGACCCAAACCGGTACCAATTAATCCAATGCCCCTATTACCTATTCCCATTTTCTCTCAAATTTACCCATTAAATTCTCCTCTGGTTTTTTTATGGAATCTTGCTCAAACAAGTCAAAATTTTCTTTTGAATAGATTATCTCATTTGCTCAACTCTTACAATTGTTGGATCACTGCAACACTTCTTTTGGCATTTAAATTAGGTCTGGTAAAGAATGCTTCTTTCATTAACTTTGTTAGTTACTTCAGTAATGTTTTTAGTAGTTTTCGAGTAACAATTTCAGCACCAACTTAGGGCAGCCTTACATTAATACAACTTGCCTTACTCAATAAAAGAAATTCTTTGAAGTTTGGAGAAGACTCGGGAGTTCAATCCAAATGTAATTGCAGAACAATTCTCATGACAAGCTAAAATTTCCAGACAACAACAATAACTAGCAATAAAATGTTTCCTTCTGCCAAACCCTTCGAAGTCACAAGCCCTTTTGGCATGATTTTTACGTATGGACGATGCTCATTGTGGCTTCACAAAATAACCAACTTTGGGAGAATAGAAGATTATCTATTCAAAGAAAAATTAGATTTGTTAAAATCCGCGAAAAATCAGAGAAGCTAATGGGTAAATTTTGGAGAAAATGGGAATGGGTAATGGGCACATTGGGTTAATTGGTACCGGGTTTGGTCGGGTCTTGGGTTAAAAATAGGGGATTGGATTTTTTCAAATAAATTCGGGTAATTGAGTCAATTTAGGGATTCCGTCAAATGAGAGGTAATTTTGGTGAAATTAATAACGGGAGGGGTAAATTTAACTTTATTTTAACGGCGAGGGTAAAGTCAAACAATAAATCAAAGTTGAGGGATATTTTTGATCCTTTTCCCTTAATATAATATATAACTCAAATTTATGGTGCGTATCATAGTGAAGATATATAGAAAACTTGTTTGTTCGTACTTCCATTGTTTGTTTGTTTGTTTTTCGTTTAATGATTTGTTAGAAGAAAAGAATTAAATAGATTGTACAAAATTAAATTTAAAAAGAGTCTGATTTAGATAACTTTAATTCAAAATAGAAAAAATTACATCAATTGATACATTTTAATAAATAATTACTGATTTTAGCAATACTTTTTATTTATACCATTTATATCAATACTATGTTAAATCTGCAATATGTATTAAAAGTGAATTATGTATGCAATCTATATGAATTATAATTGTTTTTTAAAATATATTATGTTTGTGGTAAAAGTTTAGCACATTGTATTATAAGTGTATTAAAATGTGTGATAAATAAATTATCTATCATTAAAATTTGTATTTTATGTGAATTAAAAATTGTTCTTTGTAATATGAATTAAACTTGTATTATAAATGAATTAAAAGTAATCAAGTGAAAAAAAACATTGTTACTATAAATGATAAATATTTTTTTATTATAGTATATTTATGTAAGTTTCTTTCAAAATAATCCAATTTGTTACTCTTGTTTGGCTTTTGCCATCCATAATTATAGGCCCATCATTGACGGGCTCATAATGCCTACACGTTCAAGAAAAGTTCTAACTTCTAAGTGGTATTGAAAAAATAAGTAAAAATTTAAAGAATCCCATAGTGAAATATAATAATTACATTCTGTCCCGACTAATTTAGTATTTACTAATAATCCCTTAAAATTGCCTGCGCGTGATACATTAGAACATTGTGAAACATAGTAAATGATACACAATAACTTACTAACTGTTAAGATAAAAAAGGAGAAAAAACGGAACAATTAAATTGATTATTTAAATCAGCTTAAGTTACGGTAACAGCTCATGAAAAACATTAATTCAGCACGTAATTGAGTAACACTTTCAAATTTTGAAAATTCAAGATTATATCATCTAGGTTGAAGACAATTTTATGAACACCCATTGAAAAGCCGAAAAATACAAATTTGATTGTTCTTATTGTGGATGATACATGATGAATACATCAATTTTGATGAGACATTCAGGAATTTGGGTGAACGAATTGCAGTATGAAAGTTACAAAATCGACGGAATAGTTGTTGGAGATTCAATTTCGTTTTCTAATCTCAAAGCAGCAATTGCAGCCGAGTTAGATATCGATGTATCAAGGAAAGATATTGAAATTCGTTACATTGTAGAAGGTAACTCCTGTCCGATGAAGGTAAAGAACGATATGAGTGTTAAGCTATATTTAGAACTGAAAAAAAATGAGCCAGGATTTTCAATGTATCCATTATGTATTGACACAATTGAAAAGATTGGTGGTATTGTACATAACTTTGATGGAACATGTGGAGAAATTACATGTGTAGAAGGCACAACACAGGATACAGAGGCTTTGGCAATAGTTGAATCTAGTTTATTTGATTCGCATGAGAATACAGAATTTGGAGTTGCACATGTTATAATCAATTCAGATAGTCTAGATGTGAAGACAGGTCAAATATATAAGGATAAAGCAACACTTGTAGATGTGATGACGAAATATAAGATAAAGCACAACTTCAATTGCAAAGTAAAGAGATCTGATCAACAAAGGTATGATAGTGTTTGGAATGTATATATATTTACAGGCTGATCAAATTTAGTACATGAAACATTAATATTTTCTGTGGAAAACTACATGTATCATCAGTTCGTTGATATTTTAAGTTAGATATGTTTTAATCTATGATTAACTATTTCGTTAAGTTTGTTGATACATTGAACTAATTATATTGATACTTTAATATACTACTGCTGATATAGAAATGATTATATCAATTTAAACAAGCATAGCAAACAGTTCTGGTACGTGTAATTCATTGTTTGATTCGAAAATGGTTGATACTTTTGTGTAAATCATTGTTTGATTACTTTAAACGTTATTGTTGTATATATTATATGATGTAATTGCTTTAAGTATTAATATGCTGAAAAAATGTACGCAGCTATGTGTTGGTATGCTTTTCAGACAAATGTGGTTGGACTATGAAGGCGTCCTGCAGGAAAAAATCTGATATTTTCATTGTTAGAAGTTTCAATAGTGAACATATGTGTCCGATGAGGGAGAGGGTATTAACCAAGGTCCAAGCAACAGTCGATTTGTAAGTGGAGTTACAGCTCCAAAATTGGTCAATCATAAACGAATTTATACTCCGAAAGATATAATTGATGATATTAGAGAATTCTATGGGGTTCAAATATCTTACCAGCAAGCATGGCGTGCTAAAGAACGTGCACTCTCCATGATTAGGGGAAAACCATCTGCAGGATATAGACGGTTGCCGCGATACATACACATGTTAAAAACCGTGTATCCAAATTCTTATATAAGAATGCATAAGACTGAGGAGGATGAATTTATGTACCTGTTCGTCGCCTTAAGACCATTCATTAGGGGATTTAATTACTGCAGACCAATAGTTGTTGTGGATGGTGCACATTTGAGTGGAGCTTACAAAGGGACATTTGTATCAGCAAGCACACTTGATGGCGCAGGTATTTTTTTTTTATAGTTGTGATGTGTTTGTATATGTTACGTATCAAATGATATAATGTGTGTCTGTAATCAGGTTGCATATTTCCATTGGCATATGGTGTTGTTGACACCGAAAATGATTGTTCGTGGACATGGTTTTTCGAACAATTCAAAAATGCATTTGGCGAGAGAAAAGATATGTGTGTTGTTTCAGACATAAATGAGAGCATCCTGAAGAGTGTGAGGATTGTGTTCCCAAATGTACTTTATTATGCAGAATATGGAGATGTAATCCTCAATAAGTTTCGGCGAAACTTGATCTGTAATGCCACATCCTTCGAACGGGAAATGGAGTCGAGCCATATCCTTCAATTTCTCTTTTCCCTTCTCGCTTGACCCAAAAGAAGTACAATATGGAGATTGAATATTTCTCGAAGGCATTCTGTTTCTATGCGCAGGAGTGACTGAATCGGTTCTCACTCCAATCTCAGTTATTGGAATGTCAGTGGGTAATTGACTGTCGGTCAACAAGTACTGGCTGCTGGTTATATTCTGTGGATTGTAAGAATATAATGGTCTAGCATTAATAGGATCTTTCCCCAAATCTTTGACAAGTGTATCTATTGCTGCTTGAGTTGATGGCGATATTGTTGTTGAAGTGGAAGATTCCTGTATAATATGATGTAATGATTTTTAAAATAAATTTGTGTGTAATGAAATTGTGTGTCCTAAAGCAAAATTGAAAAATCTACCGATGCATCCATTGTTGTTTTATCGGGCAAAACATGAGGGATGTTGTGTTGAACATTTTCATCAACATCTTGCTCCATGATATGTTCATTTATATCTTGGTGCGATTGATGTACGTCACCATCCTGAATATGCAGTTTTTCAATAAAAATTTGTTAATATAATTGTGTTGATACTTAACAGTGATTATACTCACATGATACATAACATTGAGTATATGTGCATGATACATGACAACAACTAAATAAAAAATCATATACAATGTATCATAAACAATACCTTTGGATTATCATTGACTTGTTGTTCACCCTCGTTTACAGAAACACCAACACCATCCTCAGCGACATCCCCCGCATCGTCGATGACTTGATGTTCACCATAATTACCAGAAACACCAACACCATCCTCAGCTACACCACCCATATCAGAAAGATCAATTCGTATTTGCGGAGATGTTTGTTTCTCAAACTGAAATGTGCTTGTATTAGCCTCAACATTGATATTTTCCTTGCCTCGAGATTGCATCAACTGTGAGTGGTTTTCCTTTATCAGCTTAATCAGTTCCTCAAACTTCTTGTCAACCTATAAATTATAAATACATTTAGGATAAAAATAAATTACATTTGATTAAAAATATCAAAATAATTAACTTACGTAAGTTTTCAAATGTCCTTTCAACTCTTCAATATCTGGTATTACATAGTTGATTTTCTGAAAATTTGCAGAACCATGTACATCAGCAGCCGAGTTTGGAGACGCGTCTGGAACAGAACCATGTACATCAGCAGTCGGGTTCGGAGATACGTCTGGAACATAATCATGTACATCATCAGCATTCGAATTGGGAGGCAGATCTGGAAAAGAAACATGTACATCATCATCCGGTGTCGGAGACACATTGGATTGATCAGGTTGACTCGGTTCTGAAACCTTTTTTTTTTATGTATAACCACTTTTTTTTTCTTTTTGACGGTGGTGGAGGAGATGTATCAGACACTCTAGAAGATCTCCTCAATAACTGTTCTGGAGGTTTGGTGGAGAAATAGTCAAAATCATCTTCCGCATTTGGTTGTACTAAGGGTGGTGATGAAGAAGGAGCATGTTCAACTTCAACTAGGTCAAAAGCTTCAATTTCCTCTGCTGTTGGAACAATGTTTGAACATGCATTCTGAATGTATCATAACACATAAAATAATTTAAATGTTAATACAATACAACACATTAAATAATTAAGACAGATCACAATGTATCACAAGACATAAATAAGGATATTAAATAGATAAATAGTTTACTGTAATAGTAAAAGTTGTTTCAATTTTACCTCTTGGAAAATGGTAGACATAAGCAATTCAAACTTTGCCTTATCAGACACAACTCTCCAATTGCACATTCTTGGGATGACATTTCGTTCTTTCACAGCAATTTCAGAATTTAACTGGGATGCACATTCGTATATCCATACGTTAAGTGCATACGGCAGCCCATATAATCGATATAATTTTTTGCTAACATCAAAATCTTGTCTAAGTGAACCGATGAGTTTTGAGAATGATAGCTGACCCCAAGGATAATCTTGATATCTACCATCTTCAACCATTAGAAAATCCACAATGGATATAGCGGTATTATCAAGAGTAGCCAATATGAATGTATGGATAAAGAATATATAGTAATTTGGAGTGCATCCTGCTCGTTCTCCCAATTACCCATCTTAAATCGTTGAACTAATTGATACTTGGTAACACTATTGACTGCACCAGGAAAATACTTTTGGAAAAGCATACAATTAGTTGATTCTGAGTATTGGAAATCATTAGTATTTCCTTTGACTTTGAGTCCAGTTAATATAGCAAATTCATCTATACTAAATTTTAGGATACACCCGTTTGAATGTCTAATATGCAAAACATTAGGGTTGCTTTGTTCCAACTCTAACAACAACAAGCACTTAGTAATTTGGCCCTGAAAATTACATTTAGTAATATCTAAAAAGGGTCCAAAAATTGTATCCCTAAACAGTTGGATTACATTCTCCCCCATATATTTTTCAAAGTCCTTCAGAAAAGTGTTGTTAAAATTGATAGCAAACCTTATTGGATGTGTTGGAATCTTTTTTATCTTGTACTTGTGTGGCTGCAATTTGAAAAAAACAAACAAATTTTAACGATTTTGAATATAAATACTAAATAAAACAACTAATACTAAATAAACAACTAATACCTTACTGATACATCATATCAGTTTTCAAAAATTCATATATCAAAAAAAATATATGATACACATCTAATTCATGTATCAATGCATCCACTAAACACTAACACACTGATTCGATATGTATTAAACTTATTGTCTGATACATGTTAACTATTTTCAAATACTCATGATATATATATAAATCATCTGACAAGCAATTGATTCATGTATCAATGCATCGACTAAACATTATAACACACTGAGACGATATATATTAAACTCATTGTCTGGTACATGATAACAATTTCAAATACTCGTGATACATTGAAAGGCATCTGACACACAATTGATTCATGTATCAATGCATCGACTAAACACTATAACACACTAAGACGATATATATTAAACTTATTGTCTGATACATGATAACAATTTCAAATACTCGTGATACATGAAAAGGCATCTGACACACAATTGATTCATGTATCAATGCATCTACTAAACACTATAACACACTGAGGATATATATTAAGTCATACTTATTGTCTGATACATGATAACAATTGCAAATACTCGTGATACATGTTAAGGCATCTGACACACAATTATTTCATGTATCATAAAATTGAATAAACACTATAACACACTATAAGGTTATGTTCAAACATACTATAATTTTAAAAATAATTTTAAAAGAAGTATAAATAAGACATACCCGAAGCAATGTCGGCCTGACAATAATGGTTGCTGATGCTTTTCTCTTTTTTTGGTGTATTTTAGCAACCCTTGATTTAGATGATTCCCCCATATCTTTGTTTGAATCCTTCCGAACATTCATAGGATCATGCAAAGATTTTTTTCTATTTTCTTTCCAATTTTCATCGTCCGAATCATAAATCCTCCTATTCGTAAAAGGATCCATTAATATAATGTAATAGATCGATGAACAAGAAGAAAATAAGAAGAAAAGAAGAACGGCTGATTGAGTAAGAAGAAGAAGAAGAAGCAGATACGGAAGATGGAGAAAGAAGAAGAATAATAAGCAGATAAGAATGGTAGTTCAAATTTCAGATTTTTGAATTTTGAAATTCAAAATTGTATATTAAATGTTGTGAAATGTGTTTAATTAAAAGTAATAATTCAAAATTCAAAAATTGATTTAAAAGATTGAGTGTTTTAGTGGAGAAAAAATAGGCATGATCTTGGGGAAGTGTGTGTCATAGGAGAGAGAATGCTATGTATCTCTAAACTTCTAATAAAATTAAAAAAAGGGAATTATGTAATATTTAAAAAAAGAAGGGAAAATTAGATAATACTAAACTTATAGTTGTGTATTTAAGTAATTTTTCCAAAAAATAATACAAAAATAACAATAATCTAGTGATGTTTTGAGTAGGTGTTTCATGTTTGCCATAAATTTAAAATATTTTTCATTTTATTTGGAATTTATGGAGTATGAAATAAAGATAAAATTATATTTAATTATATTCTTTTGATAATAACGTTCATGATTGAATGTAACTAACTATATACAATTTCAAAAATGAAAAGCCAATTAGATAACATGTTATAAGTTATCTTTCAAATCTGAAAATATAATTTTAAGTTGAATTCTAAATTTTCATGGATAAACATTGATTTTCAAATAAATTTAAAAACAATACCAAAAGAGAATTAATATTTAACTTTTATGACCAAGTAAAACGTAATAAACCGTTATTAATTTTGGGATTAAATTTGGAATTATTTAGGTCTTACATTATCCTCCCCTATTATTCACGGCTCCATGCATGTGTACCCTAAAAAAAAAAAATCTATAAACAACACTTAGGTGTAGGCTGATTTGGACAGTTGAAAGTTGGTCAAAATCAGTACAATGTATGTACAGATTTTAAAAATGTGGTAAAGTGGAGATGGACCACCCAAAAACTAGTGTTCATAAACTAATAAAATGACAGCCTGCAATGGAGTAAAGTAATTATCAAAGTTGTTCATCACTTTCACAAAAGTGATTGGTCATGAAACAAATGACTATTGTGGCTGGCTGCATACCTTGCTTGTATATAACACCAATTTGGAAACATCATATTTTTTAATATTCCATATGTGGTTCCCACTTCTCTCCTTGATCCCCAATATTTTGTTTTTTAGTAAATCCTAGAGGTATATAAAATAGGTGGGTTGAATTGGTTTATTTTTTGTCGAATTAAATTGAGTTGAGTTAATAAAAAAAGGAAAAAGTTACATAACAATGTAAATATGTTATATGTATTTACGATAACTCTCTAACAATTTAAAATAATTATAATTCGTCTCAAACAACTGCAGCCCAAAAAAATTCACATAATATGACAATTATATTTTTGTATTATGTATCAAATGTATTTGTATTCCGTATCAAGTTTATTTGTGATAAACTTGATACAACGAATACAATATATGCATCCATCCTCTCTGTCATATGTCTTATGTATCAATCAAATATAGGTGAAAGATCTGTATTTTATATCAATTGTATTTCAAACAACTATATTTGTATTTTGTATCAAATTTATTTGTATTTTGTATCAGTTATGTTTGTGATAAAATGAATACAACATGAATTCATCCTTTCTCGATATCACTCGTATCTCTCCTCCCTCTCTCGATCTCTCTTGTCTCTCTCCTTCTAATATGTAGTTGAATACAATTGTTATTGATACAATTATATTCATTTTGATACAAATCAGTTGTATCAATTGTATTCGTGATACGACCTGATACAACAAATACAACATTATTCAACCTCTCTCGTCTTTTTCCTCTCTCTTCCAGGTCTCGCTCACCTCTCTCATCCCTCTTCTAGTCTTCCTCACCTTTATCCTCCCAAACATGTAGCTATAGTTCATAATTAAGCAAACTATAACTACAAATCTCTAATTAAGCTTAAACAATAGGCATTTAAAAAAGTTTTGCATAAAAGTGGGCTTAAATGAGTTGGACTGAAATGGACTGAAATGCAGATTATAACTCAAATCGCTCAATTCCTTTTAAGTTTTAGGATTAACTTACACAAATCTTACCACTTCAAAGAATTAATTACTTAGACTTACGTTAGTTTATAATATAATATTTACCATATTTTGGTCCTTGGATACGCGTCAGATACATATATCTGAGATACATGTAAGACATATACATACCAATTAGTGTATCTAATTATGTGATATAACTTAAAGTCATTAAGGAGAAAAACACATTTGTAACAAAGTTTAGACTTTAACTCATAAGTATACACACTTTATCAAATTCATGAAATCTTATTCAGATACATGCATATATTTTATTAAATATATGTACATGCACATAATTAGATACATGAATAAAAAGACTAAATAATGTGACAGATAATGATACCAACTTGTATTGTCATAATTATATCAAGGGGTAACCCATCGGTGGCCCCCTAAACTTGGCACCAACTTTCACTTAGACACCTTAACTAAACTTTGTTCATTTTAGACACTTCATGTCATGTCTTGTTATGTCAATTTGACACTTTTTTCACAAATTTCTGTTGACCCTACGTATGTGTTGACCAAACATATCCACATAGATTAAATGACCAATTATGTCATGCCATCTCATTTTAAAGCTATGTCATTAAACACAAAAAAAATTAAAGAAAAAAAATTAAAGGTCAAATAGAAAGGGTTTTGACCAATTAAAAATAACTTAATTTGAAGATTTTCCCTCCCACCCCTCTTCCCCCACCCACTCCCTCCCACCCCAATCATCTTTCTCATTAAAAATTTCTCACCAAAACACATTCATCTTCTTCAAATTTCTCCTTTTTTTATTTTCTTTTCACCTATTCCACCCTATATAGTTATCTTCTCCGTCATATTTCTCCATTTTCATGATATTTTTGATAATACCCACTTGATTTTATCGTCTTTGTTACCATACCTTTCTCCTATTTCTTCATTTAATTTGGTGTTTAGAATTGTAAATATGAAATCTAAGAAGTTATAATGGCGTGTGAATATGTTAAAATCATGATTGTAGATTTTTTTAAAAACTTAATTTTATTCTCCATTCTTTTAAGAAAAATGAGTTACATTCTTGCCATCAACCGGTGAGGTCAAGTATGTATTGTATTCAATAATATTAACCTTATGTTTTTCCAACACAGATAATAGAAGGTTCTGAAGAAGTCTTTGATGGATTTATCGGAAATTTTTGACAGAGTAAATGTAAGAAGATGTACTAGCTGAAAATGAGGAAGAATAAGAAAAAAAGGGCTAAAAAAGCCACACACGCACCAGTAATGAGTGTAGCACGCTCATGTTACCACACCAGTAAACGTGTCAAAATGACATAATAGGGAGTGACATAAGGTGTCTAAAATGAACAAAATTTAGTTAAGGTGTCTAAGTGAAAGTTGGTGCCACATTTAGGGGGACACCGATGGGTTACCCCTTATATTAAATTACATCAATTTCAATTATCATGTGACTTTCCAAACAAGTCTAAATAATGTGTCAAACATATGCTACTAGCATGTATTGTCATATACAAGAACTCTTACTTAGATATAAATATATATTTTCTCAGATACATATTTACTTAGTCAGATGCATTGATAAAAACAAAATACATTATGTCTAAACTCATAAATATATACACTTTATCAAAATTATGAACATTTATTCAAATACATGCACATATTTTGTTAGATATACATACACTTAATTAGACACACCAATAAAAACTAAATAGATATTATCTTTGTTCAATAATGTGTCAGATACAAATAACAGAGAATGGGTGATAAAACTTTTTTAAGTAGAAGTCAGAAATGTATTTTTACTGAATATCTCTCTCTATATATGAATAAGTGATTGAAGATGTATGATTTGGTGATAAAAAATTATGTTATCTCATTTTATGAAAAGATTACAATTCACGTGCCTCATAATTTACAACTAAATTTATCTGTTAGTCTAGAAATTTTCCTATTCATCATTATTGTGATAGTCTATCAATATTGAACAATAATTAATTATATACTCTTTGTCCAACAATAGGCATGTTCACTATTGACTGATGCATTTCTTTAAAAACTATAAATACAAAGGATTATTTACTATATCACCATTTAAATATAATAAATGCAATGTCTTAAAAAATATAATAGGTACTCCCTTCGTTCACATTTATTTGTCATGTTTCGCTTTTCAAAAGTAAATTTTACTAATTTTCAAAGTTAGATTAGATTATATTCATTCGATATTTTAAATAAAAAAAATTAGATATTCAAAAACTATACAAAAATTACTATAAATTGCATTTTTTGGCAGATCAATATGATGAAAGAATACATTATAAAATGTTAGTCAAAGTTTTTATAGTTTGACTCTAAAAAAGAAAACTATGACAACTAAAAGTGGAGGGACAAAATTAAATGTAAATTATGAACTACATGTAAAATTATTCATTGATTTCATAAAGTGAACAAATTTTGTTGGACATCCCAAAATAGTATAGTGAACAACTATTGTTGAACGAAGTGAGTATATGTGTAACACTCCGGACTTCGAAAGAGCTAAATAGAGGTTTGTACAAGTCACCCATCAGGTTTTAATTTTGGATCAACTTCAAATGATGATCATGTCTTTCGGCATAGAAAGAATTAGGTTGCCCATAAGCTATCAAATCGAAGGTCTTTGAGTCCTCTTTCCAACGCCGTCAAGTTTGCTAAATTTTGAGCTCAAAGTAAAAAGTTATGCCCGTTTGAGTGAAACATCTTTACTTAAGGAATTTCATCCGTTTTAGAAAAGAATATTTTAGTATTTACCTTTACCCACTAGGCTTAGCACATTTTGTTCACCCCAAATAAAGGTCTACTATGATTTAAACCACTTTTGCACGTACCTAAATATTTAGAGATTTAGAGCGAGGTTTCAAAAGGAGAGAAGAACATAGTTCCAAGCGTTCTTTCAAGAACTGAGGATTTCGTTAAGAACATTATTCTTTTCAGATATGTAAGGCTTTTCACAATGATGGATTTGTTTTTTCTCACGCCATACATCTAATATATCCATAAAATTGATGTATCTAAAGGTTTCTAGAGTAAATCTTGATATTTGTTCAATTTCTTGACAATGGAGATTGCGATTTCTAGCATGTTGTGAATCCTTAGTATAAATTGTGTTTTCCAAAGAAATTAAGTTGAATTCCTCTTGTATTCGTGATGGGTTTGAGAATCGAGAAGATTTTAGGAGAATTTCCCCCTTTCTAAATGAGTTAGAACCCTAAATTGAAAAGAAAAATTCGTTGAATTTCTGGGTATGGTGTGGGGAGGCGCGTCAACATAACGCCAGACCTTCTGGTCAGTAGTTTGGGGCCTGGCGCGCAGTGCTAGTAGTGCGCCCCAAACTTCTGCCAGAAATTTGGTGCCTGGTATCCCGCGCCAGCAGAGCGTCAGGATTGCCTGATCTTTATCTTTTTTCCTTCTGTGCTTATTTTCGAACACGTTCCTTTGAATCATGACTATGTTCTCTTCCTTGTATTAGCTCCTAAAGACTCCATTAATCCATGAGATCCTACATGTCCTAATCACATGTCTAATTTTACATTTCAACCTGAAGTAAGTTTACGAGGAAAGTATCTTTTTGAGTCATTTTAAAAATTCTTTTGTAATCAACATTGAATTAAGCCTTGTAAAAGTAAATATGAGAATGAGAAGAGTTGTATTCATGGTTGAAAAAGAGTATAAGGGAACTAAGTATTCCCAAATGTAACATTTTTACATTAAAAAGAAAGAAACTTGATTTCTAAATGAGTTCAAAGTATTACCTCCATTAAGAGGTTTTTTTGAGTAATTAACTCAAATTGAGAAAGAGTTATATGTTTTATACATTGGGTATCAATACGAGAATGAATGAATTCAGACAACTCACCTTCCTCATAAATCATGTAGTCAACATGGGTAAAGGGTAGTACTTTTTAGACGGTTCCTTATTGCTTTTAAGAATAGCTTGGTAGATCCACTTAGTTGAGGATTTCTATACCCCGATAAGGTATATGACAATTCTGAAAGCGTAGGCGAGATGTTGTATCATCATATAGCTCATAGTGATGGTTGTCGGTTGAAAAATCTCTCAAATAAGAGTAAAGAATATTTTTTGCTGTATTTTTAGACATCTTGAGTTGATATCTTGATAGAATACTTGCATCCATTAACAATCAATGGACCAGGTCCCTTGACACACTCAAAATAAGAACAACTGTAAGTAAAGACAGAATATCAACACAAGCAGTTTACGTGGAAACCTCCTTGCTCAAGGGAGTAAAACCACGATCTATCACACAGGATTTCCAACCGTTTTCACTAGTCTTCGCAAGCAAAAGTGAAACGATTACAAAATAGTAAAAAAAAGTTATTAATCTCACAACCAAGCAATAGCTCTATTGCTTGAAGAGCCTAAGCAAATATGACTCTGCGAACTAAGCGATCACCTCTAGATAACTTAGAATTCACTAAGCAACACGTAAGTTGCCCACTAAATCACCACACAACTGATAACCTAGACTTTTCTAAGCAACACACAGGTTGCCCACTAAATTAGTTTAACTTAACTAACATAGACTTCACAGACTAAAACAAACTGAATCCTTAATATGTTTTAGGACCAAATTACAATTTCAGTTCAAAAGAAATACTCTTAAGACAACTACACTTCCAACATTTTCGTTTGAATTTCTCTTCGAAATATTTCTTTCCTTCAGATTTCTCAGCCTTTGCAAGAGTTCTTATTTTTTTTTCAATTTACAAAAACTAGGATTGTAACTACTAGATATTATGTTTATAGGAAATAGTCACAATCCTTAAAGCATTGTCATTGGTTGAGGTTTCTGTCGCGTCTTCCATTTCTGTCACTGTTGAAGATTTGCACCAACTTTTTGTACTTTTTCCAGCTGGCAGTGAAAAGTATATTGAGTCAAGAATCATGTTTCTTCACAAGGTCCTGAGTTTGTCAAATCATAAAAAGTACAAATAACATTTTTCCCCTTTTGATGATGACAAACGATATACCAATGCGCCTTACATTTTCTTCTCCCTGTCAAAGTTCCCCCTGTCAATATAAGTGATTATTTCTTTCCAATGATAAAGCATGTTATTCTCAGTGGTTTTTAAATTTTCTTCCATTTCAACTTGCAAACTGGTAGACTCTCTTTTTCTTTTTCCAAATTTCTCAATCATTAAGTCCAATTGGTTTTTGAGTTCTAGTTTTTCAGATTCTAGAACAACCATTTGTTCCTCAATGACTATCATTCTCACACCCATGATCTCTCTATTCTCACTAAGACTGTCAAAGTCAGCGTTCATAGAATCTCTTTCAGAAGTTAACTCTATTACAGAATCAATCAAGACATTTGCTAACTTTCTCAACCTTTTAAGAGAATATGTTTTCTGATTTTGCTTAAAAATCTAGGAGAGTTACCTTATCTTCATCATCTTCCTCATATGACTGAGCCATGAGAGCAAACATTTCATCGAATACATTAACCTCATCTTGAATCACCACCATTGATGCATCTCTAGGTCCTTCTGAGTCTTCTGACTCACTTGAGGAGTCTCCCCATGGAGCAAGAGCTTTCTTTACTACATAGTTAGCTACAACCTTTCTGTCACTTTTGTTAAGTATCAGGTCCCTTCGATTGTCCTTTTCACCTCTTGGAGTTTGATACTCTTTGTTTTCAGCTTTGAGTAATGGACAATCCTTATAAAGTGCCCAGCCTTTCCACACTTGTGACAAGTGTCATTAGCAGTTGAAGCTCGAGGAGGATTTCCCCCTTTTTTAAATCCTCTGTTTTTCCTTATAATCTTCTGAAATATCTTGGTAAGGTAAGCCATATCATCATCTTCATTAGATCCTTCTTCTAGAGTAAATTTAAGCATAGAGACTTGTACTTCTTGTCCTCCTTCTTTGAGAAATCTTGACTTCTGTTCATCTCATGCATCTTGAGATTTCCAATGAGAGAATCCATAGTTAGAACTTTCAGATCCTTGGCTTCAGTGAAAGCATCTACCTTGATTTTCCAAGACTTAGGAAGGATTGGAAGAACTTTCCTAACTTGCTTGCTCATACTGATTGGCTCTCCAAGACTTCGCAACTCATTTATTATGGAGGAGAGTTTGGTATATATGTCATGAATAGTTTCTCCTTCCTTCATTTTAATATTCTTATATTGAGAAGTGAGCATGTCTATATTTGACTCCTTCACTTGCTCAGTCCCTTCATGAGCAGTTCTTAAAAAATCATAGATCTCCTTTGTTGATTCACACGCAGAGATACGGTTGAATTCCTTAGCACCTATACCTCAAACCAACTACTTCTTGGCTTTGTAGCCCTTCTCAATCTTCTTTCTGTCTGTTTTACTATATTTTTGGCGAGTCTTTGGAATAACTCGAGTTATATCACCATCATTTACTTCAGAAGTTGGAATGAAAGGTCCATCCAAGACAATATCCCATAGCTCACTATTTTCAGCCATAAGAAAGTCATGCATTCTAGTTTTTCACCAGCTATAGAACTGGCCATTGAAACAAGGTGGACGAGTTGAGGATTGACCTTCTTCTAGGTTAAGTGAAGCAGTCATTCTAAAGCAGGAACCACTCTCTTGGTGTTAACCAGATAGAGAGTACTCGCTCTGATACCAATTGATAGAATACTTGCATCCACTAACAGTCAATGGACCAGGTCCGTTGACACACTCAAAATAAGAACAACTGTAAGTAAAGACATAATATCAACATAAGCAGTTTACGTGGAAACCTCCTTGCTCAATGGAGTAAAACCACGACCTGTCACACAGGATTTCCAACCATTTCCACTAGTCTTCGCATACAAAAGTGAAATCGATTACAAAAGAGTGAGAAAAAGTTATTAATCTCACAACCAAGCAATAATTCTATTGGTCGAAAATCCTAAGCACATATGACTCTGCCCACTTAGCTATCACCTCTAGACAACTTAGAATTCACTAAGCAACACGCAGGTTGCCCACTAAATCACCACACAACTGATGACCTAGATTTTTCTAAGCAACACATAGGTTGCCCACTAAATTAGTTTAACTTAACTAACTTAGACTTCACAGACTAAAACAAACTGAATCCTTTATATGTTTTAGGACCAGATTACAAATTTCAGATCAAAAGAAACTCCTAAGACAACTACACTTCCAGCACTTTTGTTTGAGTTGCTCTTCAAAATATTTCTTTCCTTCAGATTTCTCAGTCTTTGCAAGAGTTCTTGAAATGTTTTACAAGTTACAAAAACTAGGATTGTAACTATTGGATATTATATTTATATGAAATAGTCACAATCCTTAAAGCATTGTCATTGGCTGAGGTTTCTGCCGCGTCTGCCATTTCTGTCACTGTTGGAGACTGTGCACCAACTTTTTGTACTTTTTTCCAGTTGGCAGTGCAAAGTATATTGAGCCAAGAACCATGTTCCTTCACAAGGTCCCTGAGTTTGTCAAATCATCAAAAGTACAAATAACATATCTTCTGTTTATAAATCTTTAAATATTATGCCTGTTATTATTGCTTTTATATTTGTAATTGAGGTGAGGTGAGTATGTCTTTCAGTCTTATCATTTCAATTGTCTATGGTTTCAATTTTCTCCTTGCACGCTCGTACATTCAATGTACTGATGTCATTCGACCTGCATCTTATTTATGATGCAGATACAAGTGTTTAGGGTCATCAACATGAGCTTCATTGATACCATTTGCACTCTAGTTTGCTTTGGTGAATCTTCTTGCTTTAATTTCCGGAGGGCTTCTTACTTATTTTCTAATTTTGTTAAGTTGTCGAGGGTCCTGTCCCGACATCTATCTTAGTATTTATAGGCTTCATAGATAGTTAGAAGTCAAGAAATATTTCATATTTTCCTTGTTGATATTTTGAGACCTTGAGACGGTTACTTATGTTATTTAAGTATTTCTTGATATTCATTGAGTTAAGTTGTCAATGAGACAATTTGAATTTAATATGCTCTTGGAGTCCCATTTCACTTGAGTAAGTCTTCCTCTAAGAAGTCAGTCAGGCCAATGGTTCGCTTAAGAACTAACGATAGTTCTCGAGTGTCGCCACGTTTAGGGTGTAGGCTCGAAACATGACAATATATATATTAGCCATGTAATACCATTGTTACCATATATATATGTTACGTAAAATTTGTGTAGTTTTATAACCTTTTCCCAATAGAACAACTTGTATAATTTGGCTCTAACATCAATGTAAAACACAAGTATTTTCCTTTCTGACCGTGCCTCTCTCTGACAGACAGTTAAACAAAACGTCCTTTGGTGAACAAAAAAACCAAATGCCCCTTGCATGGTTTTTGATGTCCTATTGTTGTTTGTTTTCATCTATAGCTAAATCTTAAATAAATTTCTTATCCAATGTTCCTCAAGGGACAAATATAATTAAATGGGAAAAGGGCCAAAAATACTCTTCAACTTTGATTTATTGTTTAAATTTATCCTCGCCGTTAAAATAAAGTTAATTTTATCCCTCGCCGTTAAAATAAAGTTAATTTTACCCCTCTTGTTATTAATTTCACCAAATTTACCCCTCATTAGACGGATTGACCCAAATTAACCCGAATTTACCTCTTTGACATATTTAATGGAGATTTGGGAGAATGGGTAAATGGTATAGGAGATTTGGAAGAACGGGGTCGGGTTATTTTAAATGATCGGGTTAATGAATTAAAATAAGGAATAGGTTTTATTTTTAAAATTCGGGTCAATCCATCTAATGAGGGGTGAATTTGATGAAATTAGTAACAAGAGGGGTAAAATTAACTTTATTTTAACGGTGAGAGATAAAATTAACTTTATTTTAACAGCGAGGGGTAAAATTAACTTTATTTTAACGCCGAGGATAAATTTAAACAATAAATCAAAGTTGGAGGGTATTTTTGACCCCCTAATTAAATTCATTGGCTAATTGCTAATTGGATATATATATATATATATATATATATATCCAACATTCATGGGTACTGTACCAGACCCTCTTTGTGCCTTCTTCTCAAATCACAACTAAATAAGAAAGGAAATGCCAAATAATTAAATAATACTACTTTATGGCTTCAAAATGTTCACATATATTAATTAAGTAGAGTTATAAAATGTAACTTATCTCTTGCATTAGATAAAAAGAAAATAATATACATAAATACTTCATAAAAGTATACTCCATACTTTTACCCTTATTATTAGTATACCTGATCAGAGCCATCTTATGCAAAAAGTAATTTTATATAGTGATAAAATCAAAAATTTTATTAAAAAATATCAAAATATAAAGAAATAAAATTAAGTAGAAGTTAAGATTCAATATAGTCTACCTTTTTCACTATCTAACTAAACCATGTAATTTTCCAACTAATGTAAATATTTTTTATTTCTTTTGAAGATTAGATAATTAGTTATGCAACTTTCCACTTTGGAAAAGTCATTTTTATAAGATTAGATAAATTCGTTTTAAAAACATGTTCTGCTGAGAAAGATATTTTCCCCCGCACCAATCATCTCTTGCGTTTTTCTCTCTCATCAGGGCCCACTTCATTTCTCGTTCGATTTTCTTTTAAGAAGAAATCAAAGTAAGTGGATTTTAAAAAAAAAAGTGCAAATCAAACTAAATCAATAATGTAGTTTTTTTTCTTCTTATCACTTACTATAATTTGATTTTTCCGCATATAATAATCACCATAATAATAATAATATAACAATATAATAATATGCTTTCAAGCGCATATTAGATTTAATTATACAGTAGTATATCGTTAAAAAAAATCAATTAGTCGATTTTAATTTGATATGAAATTTAAGAAAATAAATATATTTATAAAATTTTGTGTTTTAAGCTAAACAATATGTAGAACGTATTAAAACGTTATTACATTTTAGATCTTAACCTCACGTAAAAATCAAAATTAAAGATTTATTTAAAAAATATATCTTTTAAACTGAAAAAAAATTAAAATGAAGAGAGAATTGTTTGAAAAATCTCTCTCTATATATATATATAGCTTCTCCAAGAACAAAATAAAAATAGCATACATTATCTAAAAGTTTAGTCATTTTTAAGGTCATAGTAAAATTTTGCAACTAATTTCTATTGTGCACAAAGATAAAAATCTGGTTATGATATATTTAGATATTTTAACGATAATTAAAATTAAACAATGATGAATAATTAAATAACTCAATAATAAGTCACTTTGAACATGAAATAAATCGTTGAATTATAATCAAAGCAAAATTACAAATCAAACTTGAAAGTGAAGACAATAATTTGGATTATTATAAAAACAAACAATTGAATTACGGATTAAGAATTCAAATGATTAATATATATATATATATATATATATATATATATATATATATATATATTAAAAAATATATATATAAGACACACATGTGTGCGTACGTAATCATAATATTTTTAAAAATAAATGTTTATATAATTAATTTGGTTCATCTTTTTTAAAATTATATTTCACTTAAAAATCAAAATCAAATCAAAGTCTTATAAATTTCAAAAATCTAAGAATTAAATCAAACAAAACATTATCTTTTCTCTGATATGACTCAATCTTTTATTTGATTGGATTTTTCAAGTTTTTCGCGAACATTCCTGTGTAAGATGACATATTCCAACATTACTTTTCTAATATTTCCTTAGATCTTTTCTACGAACTTGTATGTTTTCTGACGTTTTTTTTTTCTCGTGATTAGATTTATTTTGGCATTATTTGTTATATTTAACGAAAGTCTTAATTTAAATAGTTTAGATCTCAAGTCATTGAGTGTATATATTTTAAATATTTATTTAAATATAGGTTTTTATTTATAAATATTTTTGTGTGGATAATATTAATCGTGACTTTATCCACAAATCACCTGTTACAATAACTAATCATTTATATCATTATAATTATCATCAAAATTACTTTCGTCAATCAAAGGCAAATTTATGTAGATCAAAGAGGGTCCCACACCACTCGATGGTCTAAGTTGAAATTATGTATATATATGCATATTTGTATATATATTTATGAAATGTGTAAATATTAAAAGTGACATGCACCCTTAAAAACAATAAAATTTAATGACAAATTAAATAACTCTCTCTAAATAATTTGTAAACTAATCTATTTAAATAAATTTACAAGTATATATATAAACATAAAATAAAAAAATTAAATAAATGATTTGAGGGATATTTTTGTCTTTATATAGACTTATCTCATGGTTAAATCCTATGTATTACTAATACCTCCAAATCGAAGGTATTAGTAATACATCATATAATGCCATGTAAGGTATATAACTAATACATAAGCCTAAATACTACCAAACATATTACTAAATAATATCATACATAATATACTATTTCTTTTAAAACTTAATTCCAACCAAACGATAACTGATAACTGTAAAATTACCTATTGATTTCATAAAGTAGACAATTATTATTGGACATTTTAAAACATATAATGGACAATTATTATTGGACGAAGAGAGTAATATTTAATTTATTTTTATTTTTATTTTTATTGTATACATATTTACGAATAAATACATTATGCACGTTCAAATGTTGGATTTTATTTTTATTTTAATCATTTTGTATTTAAATATAGAGACTATATTTTAAACATTTAAATATATATTATATTTAGATGTTTTAATCTTATAAAACCAAACAGGGCCTTAAGGGACCATGATTTTTTTCCCCTCGGTTACGAAGTTCATTGGGTTAATATTTATTTTACTTATTTACTAAATATTAAAAAATAAATAGCAAAACTCACCTATTTTTTAAGATAATGTGTTGTAGAATTTTTTTTTTTGTGAAAAACAATTTCCTTCGTAGCAATACCTATGTATACACAATTCCGTTTGATATAGTAGAATCTTTTATTTACTAAAAGAAAAATATAAATGATGAAATCAAAGTTGTAGAAAAAATAATTCATATTTTTAAAAGGGACAAATTATTGTTAGGAAAAGTTTTTGATATATACCATAATATTGTCATTTAGAGCTAATATATTCATAGTTATGAAAGTAATTCATATATATCCTACTATTATACAATTGACCCACTTATATCATTTTTCTCTTAAGAAAGTGAAAAAAGTAATTTTAAATTATTTTTCGTTTTTCTTTTATTGAAAAAAAAATAATTCATCTTGGGGTATATTTGATCCTTCTTACATATTTTTTTCCTTTGACTATTTTTATTCATTGACTAATTTAAATTTATTATTTTGATGGTTAAATTTATTTTTCACTTGTTTTCTTATAATTTATTATAGATATCCTAAATATGTTTTTTACCTATATAAAAACTAAATTACAATATAGCACCAAAAAATTAATTACTTTTTTAAAACTTTTTAATCTTTTTTCATCCATATTTTTTTCTTTCATTTCTCTTATATTTACACTAAAGAGTGAATAAAAAATAAAATAAAAATAAAAAATTTCAAATAATAATAATAATAACTAAAAAAAGTAAAAAATAATTATGTGTTAAAAAAATGAAATACATGATTTAAAAAAAAAAACTAAAAAAATGAAGCCAATCTTGTAATGATAAGAATATAAGTGAGACATATTATAACGGTAGAGGCAGATGTGCATCACTTTTGTAATGAGATTATTATATTGGAAAATTATGCGGATAAGCAAATTTATATTATTTAATTACTCATTATAGCTATAATTTGCTATAATTATCATTCGCGACTAACATTATATATTAATTACGTGGCTGAGTTTGAGTTTGTATAATTAGTCATGTTTGTATATGTATAATTCGTCAGGATATACAAATAAATATGTATAATATACAATTTTTTAGCCTATATACATATACAATTCACCTCTCTCCCACTCTCAGCCCTCTCTCTCTCGCCTCTCGCCTCCCTCTCTCAATCTCGCTCGCCTCTCTTGTCCCTCTCCCAATCTCGTTTGCCATTTATACAAATGTATATGTATAATATACAGTTATATACAATTATATATATATACAATTCACCTCTCTCCCACTCTCTGCTCTCTCTCGCTCGCCTCTCTCCTCCCTCTCTCGATCTCGCTCACCTATCTCCTCTCTCTCCCAGTCTCGCTCGCCTCTCTCCTCCCTTTCTCAATCTCTCTTGCCATATATACAATTACATATGTATAATATACAATTATCTAACCAATATACATATACAATTCACCTTTCTCCACTCTTTCCCCCTTTCTCTCGCCTCTCTCCTCTCTCTCCCAGTCTCGCTCGCCTCTCTCCTCTATGTAACATGTAGCTACAAATTGTAATTATCAAACTATAGCTATGGAGAATAATTAATTATTTTTAAGGGGCTATATGTGAAAGTTTCCATATTATATCAACTTTAAATAATAAAGTCAAGGGGTATATAATTATTAATTATTATTGAAATAAATATGTGGGAAATTGATTTAGACAAATTTGGAGTTGAAATAGTAGGGTGTGTTGTGATACGAAATTATCGGTGACACTATTTTGACCTTCTTCTCTCTTTCTCTTCTCCATTAACGTCAGCCATACAAATCCACCAATCTTTTTTCTATATTTATATTTCACTCTCCTCTCCCCTCATCCATCCAATTTATCTTTCCTCTTCACTGCATTTCAGGTTAGTTCTTCAATTCCATCTTACCAGATTCTACTCTGTTTTTTCAATTGATTCGTTTTTTCTTGTTTCCCATTTATCAGATCAGATTTATTTGCAAGATAACAGTTGACATTTGCTGATTTTGTGAAAAGTTTTGATCTTTTTACTGAAATAGAAAAATAAGGGTTGGAGAATGATTTAATTTAATGTTATTGTATTGTCATGGATGGGCTATTGGTTAGTCTCATTCAACTCTATATAGGGTGAAATTTCATTGACAAACCACTAATTTTATCTTCTATCTTGTTCTTGGTTATATTAATTATTGATACTAGTTATTAGGTAACTCTATTCACCAAAGGCTAAAAATCACCTCGTGTTTTGTCAGAAATCATGGTGCTTAATCCATTTCATTGACCACTAGGCTACAGCCTTGTTTTTCTTGGTCTTTGCCTTCTATTTTTCTCAGTAATTAATTTTTCTTCTTCTTTAAGTATGATGTGATGTTGTTCTACTAGTTAGCTTGGTGAATAGGAAGTTTGGGTAGTAAAACTCAATATCTTTGAGCTTACATGGAGTGATGGGGGCGGTGAGAATTCATATAGCAGATCACAACTTGCTTAAAAGTTGAGGTTTATTGTTTGTGAAATCCAATGGCTTGTTGCCTTCTGGTCCATTCAGATGGTAGTATATCATACTTTCCGCAAATTAGCATTTGGTGAAATTATAGTAGGAATATGCGGATGGACTTTGATCAGATGCCAGCTTATAAAATAGACATACTATGACTGTATTATCAGTAATACTTCTGAAAGAATATGTTGTCTGAAATGAATGGACCATAAATTGCAAAAGAAAAAAAAGGGTGTCATAGCTATTTACAATGATGTTCTATTCCATCAGCAACCAAGGACTAGCTACAGAGGAGCACTTTTCACTTCTTTTTCAATCTTGTTCATCTGTGGTTCTTTTACGTATAAAATAACACTTGTTTCTGCAGCTACGTGATTATTGTCAACTCTATCGTTGCCATTGTATAATTCCATCCAGGAAGAAATTAAAAAAACTATAGGATGTGTTACCAACTAGCTTCTAGGTTACCTAAGTTGCATTACTTGTGTAAGGTTTTTATAGTTGTTGATCCACAAGTACGGTCATGGCCTGACACAGTTCTCTAAGGATTTTTTTGTCAAATTAAATGGCCTGCAGAAGTTCTAAACAGATCGTACATTAAATTATGGAAATTTTGACTTCTTTTTAGGTGTACAAATGATGCATGCACAAACAATAGCTGATCCTGGAGAAGAGATCAAAATAAGTTTTGGCTATAACTTCACAGATGATTCAGGTGAGGAATCAGATGGTATTGACAACTGCCATGGAATTAAACTTCATAGAGCCAACAATTCCTTTTCTTGCCTGTCTGGTGCGGCTTAGCTTGGAACTAGCTCTTCTTCAAGCTGAGAACGATTTAATCAGGGATCTTATGTTGATTGCTCTTCAAAAGTGGAGAAGTCATGCGACTCATTTAAGATGAAGGTACTTAAGAGCTTGGAACTAGCTCTTCTTCAAGCTGAGAACGATTTCCTCCATATGGTTGAACAGGAAATGGATGACCGCCCTGACTTGGTATCAATTGGATGTTGTGTTTTAGTTGTGTTTCTCCATGGGAAAAACATGTATGTGCTCAACCTAGGTGATAGTCGAGCTGTATTGGCAACACATTCTGATGTCGTCAGTATTTCCAAGGATGAAATGTTGCAGGCTGTGCAGCTAACCATTAGTCATAATGTTGAGGATGAATCTGAAAGAACTCGACTATTAAAGGATCATCCTGATGATCCCTCAACAATCGTGGCTGGAAAGTCAAGGGAAGGCTAAAGGTCACTCGGGCACTTGGAGTGGGATATCTGAAAAAGGTGCAATTTCTATTTTGTTTACTTTATCTAATCAGTTTACACCTGCCTTGCTATTCTGAATACTAAAAGTTTTTATCGATCCTAAATGTTAACATAGGTAAGATTAATTTTCTTCTTATTGAGACGAATACTGAATTATTTCAAACAAAATTCATTTTTTGTTGTGATTGATACGGAATTCAAAGGTTTCGTTAGTGTACTCAATTATACATATTGATAGGCAATTCTTCAATAGGGCATAGCAATTATGTTGATACATTCTTTTTTTGTTCCTGCTTACCTATCAAAAGAGGATTTAAGAATTCATTATCTTGTTGCAGAAAACAATGAATGATGTCTTGATGGGCATACTTCGAATTCGTAATCTGATCAGTCCTCCATATGTCTCCGTACAACCTCATATGACTGTACACGAAATCTCAAGTTCAGACCAGTTTGTTGTACTTGGAAGTGATGGATTATTTGACTTCTTCAGCAATGATGAGGTTGTTAAGCTTGTCCATTCTTATATCTTATGTCATCCTTCTGGTGATCCAGCCAAATATCTAGTGGAGCAGCTCGTGATGCGAGCAGCAGATTGTGCAGGTACAATTTCGATGCGCTGCATCACTTCTCTGTCTCCATCCAACCACTTTAAACTTTCTTTTAATTTAATTTAATCGTATAATATAATCCATTAGACTACTATTTCGTCCGTCAGCACTTTTGAATGATGAAGTCAATGAAATCAGATACAAATCATAGAACTTAAGATTGTTTATTAGGTAGTAATTATTGAAGTGAGATCAGCAGAAGAATATAATATAAAGTCTTCTGTTTCCTATCTGCATTTCTTGATGAGCTAATTATATAAAATTGTTTTTAAATAAATTTTGAACAATTTGCAGGATTTAGTATGGAAGAGTTGATGAGCATACCAGCTGGTAGAAGAAGAAAATATCATGATGATATAACAGTAATTGTAATAATTCTTGGAATGAACAAACGTACCTCAAAAGCATCCACATACCAATAAGTTTGTTAATTAGAAGAAATTTTTTTTTGGCCTTATGTCCTCTTTTTTATTTTTCCCATTTGGTCTGTGGGGGATTATAGAAGGGGGAGTGGATTATTTTATTTGTAGTAATAGTGTTTATGTTTGTCATAACTTTTTTGAGGAGGACTTATTCCTCATCTTTAGCTATGTACAGTGTTTCTAATTTCTTTTTTTTGGCCTTAAATGAATTGGTTCTAGTGTACCTCTTACCTTACCTTCCCCCCTCCCCCTTCAAAAGAAAAAAACCCATCATATCTAGTGAAATTTCATAAAGTGGGGTTCGGGAAGGATTGTGTGTACTCAGACATTGAGGTAGTTATGTTGTTTTTAAAATATCCTCGCTCAAGCAAATTAAAACATTAATTAAAAGAAAATGATAGTAAAGAGAAACATGACAACTAATATCAAAGTAGTGTGGGAGCATGTATGCAATAAATTGCAACAACAAGAAGGTGCGATCACTTTTAAACATAAATTTAATTTGTGATATCAGATACCAAAAGTGGAAGACTACAAGAATAAGCTAATACTACGACTAATATGGTGCTCTATACTACTACAAAGCCAAATACATTAATAGGCTAGTAATGAAACAACTCTCAACTACCTCAAGCCCTTTACCCTTACTAACGATCATCATATCCTTCTATTTAAAATTTTATCTTAAGTAAACTGAACATGCGTCATAGTATGTCTAATCACCTCTCCACCATAAAGAAGATTTGAGAATTTTTAAAAATAACAACACTAAGTCTTGATCAAGAACGTAAAAGATTTAAATGAATATTTTTTTTAGAAAGAGGAATATGAAAGGGAGTTACATTCATGGAGCTAAAATAAATATGCATTGATTTGATTCCCCTTTGTAAGATGAAGAATCATATTGCTCAATCATCAATGGCTGAAAAAGGCTCTTATCAACCTTTGCCTTTTTTTAAAAAAATAAAATAAATGATTCTTGTTGTTGGGGTCAACTTGGCAGTTTTTCGACCTTTCGAGCATTGGAAAGTGTTTATCAGATATTGTCAACTCTGAGGTTGCTCGACATTGCTTTTTAATTAAAAAAATAATACCTATTAGTTACCACTAAGAAATAATTAAATTGATTAAGCAATAATGAATTAGGAATTCTATTAGTTTAATCTCATACCTTCTCTGTATTAAATGGTGTATGGGGAGGATAGAATATATGCACGCATTTTCTCTATTTTAGAGGTAATTTTTTTTTTCTATTAGATCCTCGGCTAAACAACTCAAAAAAGTATTGAAAGTGAAAGTATAGAAATATATATTAAGAAGTAACTAAACAAAATAATACAATAATTAAAGTATAAAACAATATCATAAAGCAACATAAATCAAAAGAAAGAAACTTCATGAACAATACTACGGCTATTTATATGGACGAACAATGAGACAATCTTGGCATATCTTGTTTAATCACCTCATTTCAATATTTTTTCGGTTCTACTACTTCCTCTCCTAAAATTATCAGCAATACATCAATCTCTCACAACTTCACATTGGGATATTTTTGCATCTACTTTTCACATGACCAAACCATTTTAAAATTGTTTCTCGCATTTTGTCCTCCATAAAACTCAATCTCACCTTGTACTGAATATCCTCACTTCTAATCTTATCTCTACCAGTATGGACATATATACAGTGCAACATACTCATTTATGCAACTTTCATCTTCTAAATGTGAATGTTCTTGATTGGTCAACACTTTGTCAATACAACATAGTTGGTCCAACTAGTACTCTATCGAAATCGCCATTAAATTTTGGTGGCAAATTCTTATCACACAAGACCACCAATGCGAGTCTCCAGTTCATCCACCCTACACCTATAAATAAGTGACATCCTCGTCAGTCTTTCCATCTTGAACAATCAATCCTAGATACTTGAAAACTTTCTCTCTTATCGGATGGACTATGTATGAGGCCTCACTTCCACATCAATCTCCTATGTTATTATTGAACTTACACTCCAAGTACTTTGTATTGGTACTGTTCGTCTTGAACCCTTTAAATTTCAACATTTGTCTTTAAACCTTCAATTTAATGTTAAATCTATCACGAGTTTTGTTAATCAAAATTATGTCATCGGAAATAACACCTTGTTCAATCTAAACCCTTTAAATTTCAAAGTTTGTTTTCAAACCTTTAATTTAGTGTAAACTCTATCGCGAATCTCGTCAATCAAAATTATGTCATTGATAAATAACATACACCTTGTCACCTCACCTTGAATTCGTCGTGTTAATCCAACTATCATTAAAATTAAAATAAAATTTGACAAATGGTTAATCCCTAATGCAACTCTATCAAATCTGGAAAGTACTCTCTGAGTCTCCTTCCGTTGTTCTTTTTATAAAATTGGCTCCACCGTACATGTCCTTAATCACCCTAGTATACACCTCAGGTACACCCTTAACCTCCAAACATATTTTATAAAACCTTTTTAGGACTTTGTCGTAAGCTTTTTCTGAATCAATGAATATTATGTGTAAGTTCATCTTCGTTGCCTTATTCTGATCCACCGATCTTCTTGCAAGATAAATGTTTTTATTTTTATTTTTGTGATTGATTGTCCCGATATAAATTCGAACTAATTCTTGAGAATATTCGTGCCCCTCCGCACCCTCATCCCGATCACCTTCTCTTAAATCTTCATAGTGTGACTTAACAACTTACTACTTCTATAATTGTTAGTATAATTTTGAATGACACTTGATCTTCTTAGTACAACAGAATCATGTATTACATATCAAAATTATGAGGTATCTTTAGGGTCTTTAAAACAACATTAAATAACTCAATCAGTCACTCCATTTGAGCTTAGACTCTTTTAAAATTTCATTAGCATCTCATCTGATTCAATCGCTCTACTCGGACGCATCCTACAAATAACATCTTAAATCTCCCCAACTATTATTGATCTTAAAATTAGTTATTCCTTATTTCTCATACAAATAAGTCCTTAGTGTAGTAGTGTATGTATATTGATGATATTATATGCATGCATACATATATATGCTATATTTTGAAAGAAAAATACTGTTATATTTTGAAAAACAAATAACTATTTTATCAAAAAGAGATATAATCTCACTATTATAATTTTTTTCCAAAAAGCATCTAAAGTAATAGTTCAACAACTTCATAATCATTTTCCAAACTTTCCCGTTTGACTTTTTGAACTTGTCTTCTAAAATTTCGAATATCTTTAAAGTGTAAATTTGAATTTTTAAACTTGTCTTTTAAGATTTTCAGATGTTTAACTTCAAAATCCGAATATTTAAAGGATGAGAAAGGAGAAGGAGAAGGAGCAAATTTTATTAAACTTCAAATAATTTTAAAATTGACAAAATTTTATGTAACTTATATATCTAAAAAGTGACTATTCAAGATCATGAAATTTGATGAACGAAACCATTTCTTTTTTAGTTTATTTGAAAATTTAAAGTTTGAAGTTGGAGTTGGAGTTGAAATTGTGCTATACCGTTATTTATGATCGTGAAATAAATAAATAAAGTAATTTATGTTTTAAAAAAAATTGTGTTCAAGTTAAAGCTGGAATTGTTTTTTGCTATATTTTTTTGCAAATAATTTTTAAATTTAATTGAATGTACTTTATTAAAATATGATTTATATTTATCTATTTTTAAAAACTAGCAAAATTATCTGACTTGACTAATTTTACCTAAATTATATACTATCAAAATAGGCTATAACACAGTAATTTCATGAAAATAATAGTCACATAATTATGTCATAAATTAGATTCCATATACAATTAGCTACTACACACTGTTATAGGGAAAAAAATCATTTTGTTTGAAATATTGTTAGTTAGAGTTGTATTTGTTTATAATTTATGCAAATAATATTCAGTCATTTGAATATACTTTATCTATAAGTATGAAATAAAACTTAAGTTACTTTTATAAAAAGTAGGGGTAAAATATATAAAATATATTTCTATTACGTAAAAGATTAAAAGATGATCAAGGGTAAAAATATAAATTTATACTAATAAAAATCTATTAAGAAAGATATCAAGAGACACAAATAATTCTAGAAATATCACTTTGTATATGAAGTTAATGATGATCAAAAATAGAAATGCAATTTTATACTAACAAAAATCTACCAAGAATAATAACAAGAAACTAAATAGTTCTAGAAACATCTTTGGTTAATGTTATTTTTATCAACTCAATTTGTTATCACTTTACATATTTTTATGAGTTATTGTGATATTATTCATTACTCTATTTAACTATTACTTTAATTAATTCCTAATATTTTTGTATTCATTATGCTTACAAAAAATGTCTACTTTAACTTAAAAATTCATTACTTAAAAATATTGTTGATTATTTTCACCTTTATTTTGACTATGATTAATATACATGAAAAGAAACAAGTATGCTAAAATTAATAATATATATAGATTGAAATTGAAGAATAAATAAAATTAATTTCAATATTTTTAAAAATATATATTTTAAAAGATGTTAAAAAGTAATTTTACAAATAAAATGAATAGGATGATATATTTGTATTTAAAGTAAGCTAAATATGTTTACTAAATTATAAAAGCGGTTCTTCATTATAATATACAATCAAGTTTGTACTTTTACTTGATTTAATTTTAAACTATTAATCTAAATATGTGAATTGATATAACTTTGATTTTAAAAGTTGAAGACGATGTAGGGTTATGATCATTTCATATATATTTTATTTTTAAAATTATAAATTGTATTTTTTAAACTTCATAATTACTTTTTTTCAAGTGGTAAATTTCCTGGGCAAGTTACATGATTTTTCTAAAAACTATAAATTATAAGAATTTTTATAGAACTAAGTCTATGACACAAATAAATAGACATTAACTCATTCTTCATTTCATTCACTCCTCAATTTTCTCCCCTCTCATGTCTTAAACCAAAAATTTTATCCCTTTATTTTTATTTGCGTCTTAAATAATATACACTCTGGTAAGACTGGGCAACGGGTCGGAATGGGATCACCGGACCGGAATGAACCAGTACCGGATCGGAACGGGATGAGTTGACCGATATCGGGATGAATCGGATCGAAATTATCGGGATGGATACTCGGTTCCGTCCCGTTCCACTATATACCGGGATGGAACCGAAACGAATCAAAATGGAACAGGATGGGATAAACGGAATGACACATCTAGTTATTTCAAAAAATGATTTTTTTGAATTACAAAAATATTAATATTTTTTTATTTTTCTAAGTTTAAATTAATAATTTTTAAATTTATAATGTAATTTTTTACTAAAGTTTATTTAAAGATATTTTTTGAAAAAAAATTACTTATTAAGTTTGCAAGTTAAGTATAATTAAGTTTTCAAGATTTAAATCTTTTGAAGTTTATAAGTTTTTACTTATTATTTGTTAATATGTGATAATTTATAAGTTGTATATATAATTTGTAATTTAAATAAATTAAAATATTTATAATTTTAAAAAATTAAATAAAAATAAGGTTAAAACAATTACACTAATTAAAAATATCAATTTGATTTATTTAAATTTGTATTACAAATTACAATTTTAATTTATAACTATTAGTAGAGTGCATAGTTTCATCTTTTATGAAGGATTTTGTTTCAACTAAGTCTCGAATGTAATACTAATGTAATACTAATAGGGGATAGTTGGGTTATTTGGGTAGTATTTATTATTTAATATAAAATATAAATTATAATTTATAAATGTATAATATAAATTAATTAATAAATGTTAATTAGTTAGAATCGAATCGTAATCAGAATAAACTGAGATAAATCGATACCGGTACATCGGTATCAAACCTCGATTCCGTTCCGTTCTGTTTCGTGTCCCGATTCAGGATATCTCGTTCCGTCCCGTAGGCAATCGAACCAGGACGAATCGGAATGGACCGGCACCGGTACATCCCGTTTCGTTGCCCAGCCTTACACTTTGGTATAGATTCTTATTAGGAAAATCAATAATGCAATTTCAAGAAGTAGATTTCATCAATTCTCTATATAATGACCCTACACACTTTTTTAAAATAATTATAAGGCAAAAGTATTTACTATTTCTTAGTGAACACATCACTTCTCAGACTTGTCAATATAGCTAATTTTCAGCAAAACTCAACTGCTCCACACTTTTCAAAAATCAATTAACATGTTAAATTCAATATCAATCACAATTACTCTTCTTAAAATGCTTAATTCAAAAGGAATGCAACCAGTGAGCAAGCTTTTTAAGAATAAAATTTTCAACAATTTCAGAAGCATGTTATGTCCTTTCCTTTGGTTCTCTTCAGACTTTTCAATTTAATAACGTTTTTTTTTGGATTGTGGAGATAATTTTTAAAGTATTTAATTTACTTGATTTCTCTTTTTATGTATAATTTTAAAACTTCACGTAACATATATGTCATTATATAATTTAATAAAAAAACATATATTTATTTATTATTATTATTTTATCATGGTTAAAATCATTTTAAGCAAGTTATATAAATTATTATACTAATTATCTCATGTTAAGTTATTGCAGTATATCTTATATTAACTTTTGTTGATATTTTTAAATTCTCTTTATTTGAGATAAAATATTTATTCATTGTGTTTATTAATTACTTTAGAATTTTTTTTCTTTACTACACAAAATTCTTTTCCTAATTTTAATAAATATTAAGACACAAAGTCATAACTTTTTTTCATCCTTTTATTACTTTGTAAAAAGTGAGGTGATTCGTTATAATTTTCATCAAGAATGTCATTATTTTATTTGTTAAAAACCTATTATGTTTTATTGTTATTCCTGTCATATTTATTTGAAAATATCATAATAATTTTTTTAAAAAAAATCTAATTAAATTTCTATTATAAAATTGTAATATTAAAATCGTAAACGAGCCTTTTATTATCTAATATATGTAATAAAAGTCAAAATAAAATTTTTGAATGCTTTGTAAGTCTCACATTCTTAAATTATATTTAAAATTTTGCATAGTTAAATATTAATTTTCGAATTCTATGTAAGAAAAAGTTAAAATAATTCTCATAACCAAACAGGTCCTAGTGCTAACAGCACGAATTTTTAGGAAGAGCTTATCTCATTTCTCGCAATAAGCCAAACAATTTGTGCCTTAACGATATTATCAATATTTTCTGACAAAAATGTATACCTCCAATGCAAATTATTTTATTACATTCTTCCTAGCTTACTAGTGAAGAAATCCACTTTCATTTCTTTATGCAGAACCGTCTCAATAAAATTTAAACTTAAAAGTTCATTTTTTTAAAAAAATATATAAAAAAAGTTTGAATTTTTAGCTGATATATACAAATTGAATAATCCGATAAATAATGTCTAAAATAAGTAGATAGTACATATATCAAGTAAAAATATAAATAATATTATTTTTAATGAAAAATATAATATAAAATTAAAATAATAAAATGCTCATTCAAAAATTGAGAATTGATACAATGATATTGAAATAATATTGACTTGTTCAATTACTCAATATACAAAAATATATTTTATTCTTTTTATAAGTAAAAAATAATAGATTTTGCATAATAAAGAAGGCTAGATTGTTTTAAAAATTTCAAAATATCCAATAATAAAAAATAAAAATTATGAAAAGAAAATAAATAAAAAGATAAATATAGAAACAATTATGTAAGTTCATATATATCATAAAAATATAAATAATACAACAAGATAGATAGCCAAAAAAAAAAAATACTACAAGTACTTAACGAAATTATTTCATTACTCTTTACTAATATATATATATATATATATATATATATATATATATATATATATATATATATAAAATTAAAACTATGAAGTATTATTTAGTTCTCTTATAATCGAGTCATCGTAAGTTTAGGGTAAGGTATATACATTACGTATTCTATTATATACTTAAACAAAAGCAATACAACGTAACTCGAGAGAGCTCTGACCCAACAGAAAAGACTAGTAGTACATTTTTTTTTCTTTTTCTCAGAATTTGACATTATCATTATCCTTAAACAAGATTGATCTTCCTGACTTATTTTTTAATTATAAATTATACATGGAGAATCTTTTTAAAGGAAATCTCCTGGCAAAATTCTATTCAAAGTCGATCCGACTTAATTTGACTTGATACAAAATTTAAAAATAAATAAATAGTTTTTAAAAATTATAATCTAAAACAAGTGATAGATATTTATATAGGCATAAATTATTTTACCAAGAGTTATATAAAATATTTTAAAATTATTTTTTATTAAATATAAAAATATTTTACTCTCTTAAAATTAATTAAAAAATAAATCGAATAAATAAAAAAAAGAGTTGCTACAAGAGGATTGAAAAAGAAGATTGGTCAACTTTTTAAAAGTCTATAAAGGTTCACAAAGATGTTGATTCCCACCAATTAGTGTAACAATTTTTTCTTTTTCTTCTTTTTTCTTTTCATTTCAAGTATTTACATTTTCTCTCTAAAGATCTTTGTTTGTCCTATTACCCATTTAGAAAACTTTGAAAGTCAGTCGTCTTTAAACCCCTTTTTTTATTTTTTTTTTAATTTCCATGTATTAGATATCTTAAACTTTTATGCATGAAGAAGCTAGTAAAAGTAAATATTAAAATTAATATTCCTTATTATGCCTATTTAGATGACATGTTGGATAGCAAATGCTAGGAAAAGTAATAAAGAAGAGAAAACTATTGGCCTCTCTTGTGAATATTCTCAATGGATAGCTGTGCATGCATAAGCTAAAATTATTCCAATTATATCCATCGACCTCTTTTAGTGCCTCTAAAGTTCATTTGCCTTTGAAAAAAAAAAAGAATTATATTCCCTTCATGTTGTGAGGCTACTTTTTATAACTTATATAAAGTGATAAAATGCATGCAAGTTTTCTCAATATCCATTTCACCATTTACTCTACCTACCGTTACTAAAACAAAAATAACTTTTAACGGCATTAAATATTAACACTAATAAAGAGTGTTAAAGTCTTTATTAGTATTAAATATTGACACTAATAAATTTTTCGAAAATAAATCTACTTATTTGATTGATATTCAATTTTCGCCTTTCCTGATCGAGCGAATTTCAAAATTAGAGATTCATTTAGGACTCAAAAGAGATGACAAAATTTCTCACTCTAGCGAGACTTTGAAGGGTTTCACAATATCTTCCCCTAAAAGGGTGGTTTTCGTTCGAAATAATGTTATAAAATAAGGATACGCTTTATAATCAAGTGGTCTATCTTCGTAATAGAAGAGGCATTTGGCGATAAGCTTATGTTTATTTGGAGAGATCATAATAAATATTCCTTCTACTGCTTTATTTCGATAGAGTCTAAGGCGTACTCGACAAACAAAAAAACAAAAAAAATTCAGATATATATCAATACATATATTTGGATAAAAATTATTGGTGAACTCAATCAAACTCATTACCAAACTTCAAGCCTTCTCCACTCTCCTAAAATAATGACCCTTCTTGTCATAAAAATTACAAACTTTTGTTCATGTGACAATCTAAAACGGTTAGTAATTAAGTTGAAACATAAAGTAGGGAGTAGTATGCAAGTATAGCACATTACATTTTCTACAATATGCTTACTAGTTATCTAAACTCTAAATACAGAAATAACATAATCTAATTATAACATAATTAAAACTCTAATTTCCTGCCAAAATTCGAATACTATTTTGTCTTAACATACAAAATTCCACATCAACTTTGATCACATGATATAGCAAGCATGAGGGTTTTCATCACTCAAGATCTCAAAAGAATCCAACGGTGTACATTGTTGCTTAGAATAAATATCAGATTGCATGTACGGTGATGATGGAATATAGTAATATGCCGGCGCACTGCTTACCATAGGATGTGCCGCATTGTAACTCACAACATAACTCTGATGCTGCTGAGGAACATAATAACTAGCATGTGGATGCTGATCGTACGGATTAGGATAAGGATGCTGAAATGAATGGCATTGATTCGCTTGATCCATCATTTGATTGGGACCCATTTTCGCAACATCTGATTCGCTACCTGGCGGTGCACTATTAGACCCTGCACTCGCATTTGGATTTGCATTGTTATTCCCACTAGTACTCTTCTTTTTCTTTTTCTTCTTTTTCTTAGCACCTCCTGCTCCTCCACCGGCGGCCTTTTGCTCCGGCGCCGGTAACCTCTCAACGACGGCGATATTTTCCGGCGGTCTTTCGACATCCATCGTAAAAGTCTCAACTCCGCCAAATCTCACACCATGTCTTGGAGGACCATGTTCAGCTGTTTTTTCATTATTATTATGTTCATCATCTTCTTGATCATCATCGTCGTCTTCGCTGTTTTCATTTTTCTTTGGTTTTTTCTCTTTTAATTTAGGCTTCGGCTCTGGCCATAACTCAGCACTCCTTCCATTTCTTATCAGCTTTTTAATCAAAGTGTCAGCTTCAACATTTCCAATCACTATGACTTTCTGTTGCTTTGGATCAATATCTGTTGTATAAACACCTTAAAGAAAAAACACAAAACACCCATAATTTATTATTCAGTTGATTTAGATATGCATATGTTCTGAAATTTACAATAACAGTTTCAAGTGACCGTGACCATATTTTAATTTATACATACATACATGCAGATTACTATTATAAGAGAGGGAGAAAAGGAAACGAACCTTCAATGCTTTGCAAGACTTTCTTGACTTTTCTTTTGCAGCCTGGACAATGGATGGAAACTTTCAAAACCCATGTCTGAAAAAAAAAAAAATATATTAAGTATACAAAAATATCAAAAAGGAAACTCGAAAGAGTAATTAATACTATAAATTAAAAGTATATGACCCTGTAGTGAAGTGGAGGAAGCTGAGGTGGTTGTTGTTCTTGATCAGGTGGAGAGGATGCCATAAGAATGAAAGATAGAAAGTAGTAGTAGTATTGATGGAAGAGAATTTAAGAGAGAGTGCAGTGTGTATAAAAGGCAGATAATGTAAGTTGAAAGTGACATAAGATGCTTCTGGACTTTGCACTTACTATGCTTTTATGTTTCCATGCACTAATCTTCTATACAAGAATTTATACCTTTGTTTTCTTCATCTTTTATCTCTATACCTTTTTGGTTCATTTTTTGAGTAAAAACTAATTGTTTATGATAAGAATATTTACCACGTGAGCGATCCCTCTTGTCATTAAAAGCGTTATTAATTTTGAACAAAAAGATATTGATTTAAAATTTTTTAGTAAGAAATAAGAAAATAGATATATATGAGTGGCTTACTTTAGGTCCTAATAATTTTTAAAGATGAATTTTATGCTTTTAATTTTACTAAAATAATATTGAACATTTTAAAAAAAAAAAAAATTCAAAATTCAAAAAAAAAAAAAAGAGAGAAAAGAATTATCTAACTTTTTACAAAAAATATTTTAAAATTATGAATTAACTAACTCAAATCTTTATATTCATAAATAAGGTTTTTATAACAATATCTAATATATTGTATTGCAAACACATAATTAATATCTTATCAACTAAATTTAATCTTTAGTTTTATATATCTATGTGAGGTTAACTAAAGACTTTATGTCATTCAATAATACTACCTTAATGATGATCTGGTGTTAGTTTTCACAAAGCTTTTGATTATGACAAAATAATAATAACCCGGGTTCATATATACATGTAATATACCAATAAGAAAAGAAAAAAAGTGGTTATATCGTTCAGATAAAAGGAAGAAAATGCGGTGTCCCACGTAGCAGATCACGTGATAATTAAAAAAGAGTTTTTTTAAACATAAATAGCGAGTCGAACAAATTCTAATTGAAAAAGGAATTAGTTTTTATAGGAAAAACTAATTTATTTTCTTATAGAAGTCTGCTAAGGTTTTTTTTTCAACATCTATAAAAGACAATGCAAGAGACGGAAGAAGATATTGAGAGTTCAAACAATCGGAAGAAAATAAGTTCTAGAGTTATGATTTCTTTTGAGGGTAGGGTGCATTAGTTCATTTTAAATCACTTTTTAGAGTTGTGAGAAAATTATAGCAAGAAGTGGATTTGACTTCTTGAAAATGGAGTCGTTGGGAGAGTTGGTTTGACTTCTTGGAGACGATTGTTTCCCTTCTTTGAGTAAGGTTTTCACGAGAACTTTCCTAAGGCAACATACAAGAACATGGTTCTTGTTCTAGGTTTAATTCAATTAAAACCAACAACAAAAAAACAACAACAGCATAACAACTCTAAATTATCAATTTTTGGGTGTATTCATATACTATATGGGCACGACCTATGCTAGTACGGGCCGAATATTTTATTGAAAAAATTATTTGTATGGGTATCTTTTCATAAATAATTATTGGGTTTAGTTATACTTTTATTTATTACTATTTATAACAATGTATGACAATACTATGTTAAATCTACAATATATATTAAAAGTGAATTATGTATGCAATATATATGTATTTTAACTGTTTTAAAAAAAGAAAAAATAATTTAGATGAGTACTTTTTTATAAATAATTACTTATTTTAGCGATACTTTTTATTTATCGCTGTTTATAACAATATATAGCAATACTATGTTAAACAAGACTTTCTGTATGAGGAATAAATGGTTGAAATTCTTGATCACGATGTCCGGAAGCTAAGGACATGTAAGACAAGTATCTGAGTAATTCGACGTTTCTGATATTACTTTACATTTACTTTAGCAGTCTTTCCTAGTTAATCACTCGGGAGAGTGATGGGTAAATTGGTATCTATTGTAATGAACTGATTTCCTTCATTAGGAAAAGCCTATGGGGAAAGAATTGAGGTCGGAAATTTTTTTGGTAGTAACTTGAATTTTCCCAACCTAGTTCATATTTAGACAAAATCAGAGTCTTCAAGGTGTAGGGAAATCTGGTAACAATCAGGTGAGTTAATTATGATTTTTGTTACATGAGTAGTTAGATATTCGTTGATGAATCTGTACGACTTTATGAAATCGTATTCGGGTGAGCAGAACTTCCGAAATCGATAGCGCGAAGGATATTTTCTGAGCGTTGTTGGTTAAAGGTGTGTTGTGAAATGTGGGTATTGGAATTATTTAAATAGCTCATTGGTTCCTTACAAGCCGCCGGGGCGGGATTTTTGCCGCTAGGGCGGGATCGTTGCAGCGGGGTGAGGGCCGATGTGGCGGGTTCGGCACGACTTAAGGTCGTTTATAAATCTCCTAAAAGACCTTATCTGCATTTTTTGACTTTTAGATCTAGGAGACGACCCCATACGTGTTCTTGACCATTTTTCACAATTTTTGAGACTAAAAGTAAGGTTTTAACTCTCCAAATTTATTTTTCGATCTGTAGAACATAATCTAGTGAGTCATTATTGATAGAAAAGGGTTATGATCTAGAATTTATAGTGGAAAAAATCTTAAATTGGGGTATTAGGATCTTGGGTTTGGTCTAAAATTATTGGGTTTGTTATAATCCAGATAATTAGATATTTGATTGTTGATCCTCCGTTAATTATAATTTTTAGACCACAAACAAGCGAGAAGAATCCGGAAAGAAAGTTTCAAGTGCCTTAGGTGATTCAAGCTTGGATTCGTGGTAGGTAATGGTTGTGATTCTATGATTTTGTGATAAAAAATGTTTGTTCTTGCTTCATAATGATACTTGTATGTATGCAAATGTTGCATTATTGATCACACTTGTCGTAAATGAGGAATTATGAATGATGATGAATGGTGACTTGATTGTATGATTATGAGAATGTACTTAGTGATTGTGATTGTGACTTGTTGAATGGATCGAGTGTTGCATTTCGATACACTAAGGGTGAGTCAGTTCTTTCAGGCTGCCATGGATCTTCATTGTTTAAGTCCACTCTTTTCGGACTTAGACTATTTGTTAAGGTGTTGTTTAGTTTCAGAGTTGTACCCCTTATTATTAGACTTGTCATTTGTAGAGTTTTAGTACAATGACTTTCAAGTTCTAGGGGTTGAATTTTCGTATTAGTTTGATTAGTTATTTGTTTAAACCTTTGGAGTTTATGGGGACTCCAATTTTATTTTATTTTAAACCTGTTTCTGTAGCTTTAAATGTGTATTACTTGGTTAAGTCGTTTAGTTGGGTTGTAGTTTTGATTCTCCCATCAGATAGTTAGTGTGGATATCAATCACGGTCTGGATCTTGACAACAATTTTTTCTAATTTTTATACACTTTACCAAATACTCCCTCCGTTTAAAAAAAGAAAGAAGACTTTTTAATCTTGTGGTTCTAAACTAAAGTTATGTCAAATGTACCAAAATGCTCTTTAATTTTTGTGGTCTTAAACATGCTACGTGGAAAGTTTAAGTTAAAGTGTTGCCAAAAAAGGAAATGAGTCGTTCTTTTGAAGCGGACTAAAAAGGAATTAGGAACATTTTTTTTGAAAGGGAGTAATTCGTAAGAATGTAGAGAGAATAAAGGAGTCCGGAGCCTAAAGGGTGAAAAATGTTAACAAAATTTCCAAAACGATATATAATTTTTTTTTAAAACCAAAATGGTAAAATCGCTTAGGAAGTAGCGATTTTGTCCGCCGAAATTTAGGAAAATCGCTGCTATATTTGTACGATTTGCTTTAAATTTTTTTTTTTTACAAGACAGCGATTTTGTAAATCATTTTTTTTAAATCATTTTTTTAATAAATTGTTGCAAAAACAACGATTTTATGTTAATTTTTTAGCGATTTACCAATTTACTTAATTTTTTTTTAATTTTTGATGTAAGCGATTTACCTATTTACGTTTTTTTTTTTTAATTTTTGAAGGCAGCGATTTACGAGTTTATTTTTTTTTTAATTTTTCCTTAAATCGCTGCACTTACGTAATTTTTTTTAATTTTTAGATAAATCGTTGCCAGTGCAGCGATTTACGATTTTTTTTTTAATTTTTACTGGCAGTGATTTACGTAATTGTTTTTTAATTTTTAAGTAGGCAGCGATTTACGATTTATTTTTTTAATTTTTAAGTAAATTGCTGCCAGTGCAGCTATTTATTGAAAAAAAAAAATTAAAAAAATTTGATTTACAAAATCGCTGCCTTGGCAGCGATTTGTTGTAATATTTTAAAAAAAAAGCAAATTGTATAAATCGTTGCTATAACAGTGATTTTCATAATTCCGACGGACAAAATTGCTACTTCCTAAAAGATTTTATCGTTTTGGTTAATTTTTTTTTATATACCATTATAAAAATTTGTTAATATTTTATATTAAGCTAAGAAATGGAGAATAAAGGGGGAAATATTGAATACTAGTATTCATGAGAGGTGCCTGCCGACAAAAGTTTGTAATTATGTGTTTGATTTGCAAAATAACATAAACCCCTCAATTGACACTAGAGGGAGCTGACCTTCCCCAATTTCAAAATTTGTTAATCCATAAAATCGCCCGCCCAACTCACATCCTCAATCAGCTCCTCCTCCATCGACTAATTTCCAATTTCTTTTGCTTTTACTTTTGTCTTTGGTTCTGGTTCTGATTCTGGTTCAGGTTCAAGGTCTCTAAACAATACCTTACCTAGAAACTAATCTTCGATTCCTATTTTTTGATGGCAGACTCTGATTCCACTCTACCTGTTCCTGCTTCTGCTGCTTCTCCGCTCTCTGCAGTACATTCTTCAACTCTCTCTAGTTCATATGTGAAATGGGTTTTTCTTATTTTCTCAGTTTTTCTGTTTATCTAACATCAAACTTATTGGATTTATTTTTTCTAGTTTGAAATTCTGACAGGGTATTTTCTGATTTGCTTTTTCCTTTTATGGTTTCATATTCGAATTTTTTGTTAAATTAGCGTCAAAATGTCGCCTTTTTTCATGGGGTTGCTTTGTTTGTTTGAAATCTGAACTGGGTATTCTCTTATTTGCTGTCTGCTTAACCCTTTATGATTTGATATGCGAAATGGGTTGTTTTTATCTTGAGAAAATTTTGTTAATAAGCATCAAAATATCGTCTTTTTTATGGGGTTGCTTTGTTTGTTTCAAATCTGAACTGGGTATTTTCTGATTTGCTGTCTGCTTTATCCTTTTATGGTTTGATATGCAAAATGGGTTGTTTGTTTCTTGAGATTTTTTTTTGAATTAGCATAAAATTGACATCTTTTTCATGGGTTGCTTTGTTTGTTTGAAATCTGAACTGGGTATTTACCTAATTTTTTTTTTTTTGATCTGTAATTGGTAGAAGAAGGAGAATGTGGTGCCGGCTAGCTCCAAAATTAAGGTACATATTTTCTGTTCCATTTATGTAAAAGGTTGGGATTTGGCTATTGATTTCTGTTATGTTTTACTGATAGGAATTGACCGAGTCAAGGCAAGAGCTGCTCAATAGGATTCAGAGCTTGAAAACAGTAAGCTCATGTTACTAGTATTGCTAATCTGTCTATTTAGTTTGTTGCTGTTGATGGTAGTTTACTATTTGGCTTCTTTGATGTCTAGGATCTTCAAAGCTGGAGATATAAGTTGGATGGCCAAGTAAAGGTCTATCGAGATGTAAGTACATCCTTCTTTCGTTTCCATAGGTGTTAATGGATTTAACAGACTTAGCGTGAAGTAAATCAACTTTACTGTGTACTTATGATTCATATTTAATAGTTTTGCCAAATCATGAGGTCCAAACTTTGGAGTTGGTAGGCAGTGATAGTTGGTTTGTTGCTTGGTTTCTCTAGTGTATGCAGAGGCGAATTTAGGATTTTCAGTATATGGGTGCACCAGTAAACTAAAAAAAGAGAAAACAATGCATAATTGATCTCTTGTCCACTAGATAAATAACTCAACGTTCCACCTAGTGCACCAACTAGGCTTCTTGTTGCATAGGTGTCAACAAATAATGTTATACCAATTTTTAGAAATTACATAAATTACCTAGTTTAACAGAGACCACAGGGTCACTGCCCCATTTTAAACATGTAAGTTCACTCCTGAGTGTATGTGAAGCTTTACTTCTATATTCCTGGATTTAGAATTGCTAGTTTGGTAAGTGCAGTAGAAGTATGGAGCTGCCGATGAGAATCTTTCATTTGACATTTTAAACAAATTCTGGTTGTAAAGGTTGTATTGGAATTTAAAAAATTGTCGGATTTCAGTCGGCCTCCGAAATTTGTGTATTCTTGGAGAGCTAAAACACCTGATAGCTTTTTCCTGGAAATGTGAGATGATTGGATCAGCCGTTGCATTTAGAAATATCAATGTGAGACAAGAAATTTGTGAAAGGCAGGAAACACAGGCTAGGAGAAAGGTCAACATAACAAAAGAAACAAGGATATAAGTTACTCCTAGTTGGTGAAATTTCATTGTGATAAAGCCAAAAACTTTGTCCCTATCATTTGCAACTGATTCAATTGATTGGAGTCTTGGAGATGGGCGGACTATGTTTTTCTTTGCTTATTCATTTGAGATGTATCTGACCAAGAAAAGAGAGGCAGAGCCCCAAAACAGCCCCATCCCCACCCCCCTGCTAGCAGCATTCATGCGAGGCACAAAAATCTGCTTGGTAGATGGAAGAAGGCTCCTCTCAAATAATATTTGTTCTCAGTCTATTTCGACTTTTATACATGGAAGGCTTGTGCTTCTTAATCTTATTCAGCAACTTAGAAGTTTCTATTTTTCCTCCCTTCTACCAGGAACTGTCGGATCTCAAGAAATCATTGAATGTTGAAGTGGAGCAACTTAGATCTGTGAGGAATGCTCTAGTCAGTATATTTTTCATGATCTTTTGAGATTCAATTGAGTATTTAATAAATCAATCATTTTTGAACCAGGAATTTCAAGAGTTAAAAACTACTCTTCAGCAACAGCAGGAAGATGTTACTACCAGCTTAAGAAACTTAGGGGTGAGTTATCTTATGCTTTTTACTCCCCCATTGTTTCATTTTACCTGGCCCCTATACTAAAAATAGATGTTTCATATTATTTGTCTATTTTAGTAAATCAAGAGAGTTTTATTACTTTCTTCCCGTTCTAGCCTTAGTATTAAATAACTAAATAAAGTAGTGGACAATTTAGAGCTTCAAAGCATCATTAACAATGTTAGTTTAATAACATACAACTGTATTTTGAAGTCTTCATAAAGGGGTCTGTTAGGTCAACAAGAGTCAAGTAATATGAAACGGAGGGAGTAACTCTTTGAATTATGGATTCCACTGAGTCCCATCCTTAATTCGTGATAACATTAACATTATACTTCTTCCTTCCATTTTATGTCAGTGACCGAATCGACCGATAAACTGAACCGATAAAAGTGTTATTGGTTTGTTGTTATTGGGTATTGGGTTAACAAGTTTTTAATGGTTTTATAAAAGAAATTATTGGGTTATCAGTTCGGTATTAGTTTTTAATATTGGGTTATTGGGTAAATCGATAACCCATTAAGACTAGTAATTTACTACTTTTACTTGTGCATAAATATTATACATTAATTTCATATATTTGTCTTTTATCCTTCAATTTACACTTCACAATGACTTTGACTTCACAATTTCACATTATACAGAACGTTAAAATCTAAAGTAAGAACCTTATTCTTCTTAATTTACACTTCATGTTTGTTATTATTTTTCTATTTTATGAGCATTTGTAAAGTTACATTATTGTGTTCTCGCATCAAATTTATTAGAAAAGTCATATATTTGTTTTACAAGTATTTTCTTATTGGTTAAACTGGAAACCGGAACCGTTAAGGACCAAAATAGATAAACCGAAAACTGATAAAAAATATCTTATTGGTTTGGTTATTGCCTTATTGGTTTAATATTTAAAAACCGAAAAACGATAAACCGAACCAATAATACATAAAATCGAACCAAACTGACCGATGCACACCCTATCAGTGACCATCCATAGATTTTAACATATTAATTTGACTTATCTGTAATACTTGTAGAAGTGGTAGAGAAATAGTTAAGTAGTGGTTCAAAACTTTGGCTTCATAGGGAAAATGTTTCATAAATGTTTAGAATATGAGCTTTATAATTTGTTAAAATTCTAGTTGTTAGTAAAAGGGTGTCAAGCATCTAAAATGTAATGAGTGTCATATTAAATTGGACTGAGGGAGCATTTGTTTTACTTTAAATTGCAAAGAAATTCTGATTTTTATTTGTGTAACTACCTACAGCTTCAGGATGCCTCTGAAGAAACAAAAGAGGCTGAAGATGTGAAGCCTGATATCAATGAAGAAGATACTGCTCAGGATTTGCCAAAGGACAACAGTAAAGACACCGAGGAGTAGGTTGAGTTACGTGCATCCTTTCCCTAAACGTTCTCATCTTCTTCGATGAAATATGGTTGGGCATTGTGTGCTAGGTTAAGAAGTTCTCTTATTCTCATTCATGATGAGATAAAGTCTTTCATTGAATTAGCTAGGTTTGGTGAATGACTTCCTTTCCTCCCAGCTGTTACTTCAAGGATACTAGTTGTACTGCTATTGATTTACAATTTTCATGAGGGGTAATATGATGGATCATTTAATTGATTTATTACACGAAAGTCACTAAACTATAGTATCTTGTAATTTAGAAGTCACTAAAATAAGGGAAGTATCAAACTAAGACGTTTGAATGGGAACTTTGACAATGACTTCAGGAATAATAATATAGTATGACAAACTAATAATATTGTATAAAGCGAGAGAGGCGAGCGACAGGAAGCGAGAGAGAGGGAGAGTGACGAGCGAGAACATGAGGGAAAGAGGACTAGCAAACAGTTTGCTATGAAACACAAATAGATCAAAGGGTAGCTACTATAGTTATTTTATATTATTAGTTTGTCATACTATATTATTATCCCTTAATAATTTATGCAATGCATTATATTTAAAATTTGCATTGGATTAAATAACTACAAAACTATCCTCAAAGCCTTTTTGAAACATTTCCTAACATTTTCTTTTCTTTTAATTTTTTTTGTTGCCATGTGTTTTTATTTTCATTTATTTTTCTATGTCTTTTAATTTGTTGGTGTCTTAATAGACTTTATGGACTCTTAATAATATTTGTCGTAAGAAAATAATAATCTAATTTCAACATAATTTAATAAAAAAAATTACTATTGTGGTGATAAATTTGATAAAAAAAATTCTTTTCCAATTTTTCACAAAATATATTTTGACTCAAATAGCACAACTATTTAATACTCCCTCAGTTTTAAAAAAGGATGGCCTAATTTGACTTGGAACGAAGTTTAAGAAAAGAAAGAAGACTTTTAATCCTGTGTTCTAAATTAAAGTTATGTCAAATGTACCAAAATATCCTTCAATCTTGTGGTCTTAAACATGTCACGTGGAAAGTTAAAGTTAAAGTGTTGCCAAAAAAGGAAAGGGGTCATTCTTTTTGAAACAAACTAAAAATAAAATGGGACATTCTTTTTGAAACGGAGGGAGTATTATTTTTGAAAAAAAAAGAAGAAGAAGAAGAAGAGGAGTTAATGATGTTTTAGCAAAGAACTTTGTTGCAACTTGCAAGAAAGTGTAAAAATAAATAAAGTGTGTAGGATATTTTTGTAAACATATATTTTCAAATAGACATTATGCAAGATTTGTTATTTCTAATACATCAAACCAAACAATAAGAAATAATGCTTGCATAACTAATGCAAGCATTACTAATGCAAGCATTACTAATGCACCCTATTTTGCATTATTCTTATACACTCTACCAAACGACCCCTTATAATTATACAATACAAATATTTCTATGCCAAATCTCTTTTGTTTTCTCGTTCTATACAAATTCAAATTGTATATGATTTCTCTCTTTCTCGTTTTATACAATTCGATCCAATTGTATATTCCTTGCACAAGTCTCTTTTTGCTTTTCTCTCTTTCTCGTTTTATACAAATTCAAATTGTATATAATTTCTCTTTTTCTCGTTTTATACAATTCAATTCTGTCTTTCTTGCTTTCTCGTTTTATACAATTCAAATTGTATATAATTTCTCTCTTTCTCGTTTTATACAATTCATTTTATACAATTCGCTTCAATTGTATATGTATAGTGAATTATACATATATAAGTTTGCTATGGAGCGCAATTGAGGTTTTGGCTAAATTCATCCCTCAAGTATAGCCAAACTTAGAGTTCATCCTCATGGTATAATTGTGACAAAAAAAATCCTTCTACTATCCCAAAACTTAAATAAACATCCTTTCTGTTAACTACTGTTAAAAACTAACAGAAAAAAACATGTGCCAAGCACATGACATACCCAAATCCCCATATACTGTACTATTGATTTCATCCCAAATCCTGCTCGATCAGCTTCCAAAAACAAAACTTCATCTGCTTTTGAACTTGAGCAACCAGACAAGTGCTTTTTCAATAGAACTAAAGCTAGGGTTATTTTCTATCTTCTCTTCCCTTGCCTCACAAACAAGGTAAAAGAAATAGTCATTGAAGAAGTTTTGGTTTTACAATTACTGTAGTATTTTTATTTTTATTATTTCTCAAACTGATCATCATTTGCATTCTCAATAACATCAGATTTTGTAGGTTGAAAAACAAGAAACAATACGAAGAATGTTGGCTCGAAGTTCAACTGACAGATCAGTCACACCCAACTATGGTATTGTTGATATTCAAAACCTTTAAGCATTTGTTAGTATCATCTATAACAAATTTTTCAGTAACTTGTACATGTTATGAAATTAGTTTTATTGAACTTGTTCTTCTTTCTCGGCTTTATATATTTTATATTTTTATATATAAGAACGACTTCTATATTTGTGTAGATTTTGTTTCAGAGGCATCCCTTTTCACAATTAAAGTACATCATGGAGGATCATTTGTGCGTGGTCCGACAAGAGGCTACATAGGTGGAAAAGTTGAATTTTTTGACTATGTACACAGAACAATGATAAGCTTATCAGATTTTAAAAATATGGCCGAACAATGTGGTTATGATAAGGAGTCTGTGGTGTTTTGGCACAAGTATGGTTTAACCCTTTATAAGGTTCGATTAGTTGGTAGCAACATTGAAGTAGCTAAACTTGCTACTTGCATTCCAAAGGACAGGATAATTGAGATATATTTTGAACATTTGAATTTCTATCATGATGATCATCAACACTGCGAGAAGACGGGAATGGATTCTTTGCCAATAAGTGATACAGAAGCAAATAGTGATGATTCTCATGATGATAATTTTGAAGATTTTGATTATTCATTAGAGGAAGATGATATGTTATTTTCTAAATATATTGATCCTTCTGCTGAATCTTTTGGGATCAATATAAATCAGAGACATGAGAAAAATGATGAAAATCAAGATTATGTAAATGAAAAGATGCAGAATGTGAAGGGTGATTCAAATTGTGTAGATTCTGATGATACAGAGAGTTTAAATGGTGATTGCGATTCTGAAAATGAAAATTTTAACTTTCCAAAGCACAATCCAAAAACGGATGCCCTTACTCCCAATTGGAGTTGGGAATGATATTCAGTAAGAAGAAAGAATTCAAAGAAGCCTGTCATTGCAAATCAAGCCAAAATAGGAAAGTCAATTGAGTGGATCAAAGATGACAGAAGAAGAGCAAGGGCCAAATGCAGAAAAAATGGTTGTAACTGGAGGATATTGGGTTCATCGATGCAAAGGGACACATATTTTCAAATCAAGACGTTTGTCCCCAATCATACTTGTTTTGGGTGGAATTATAACAACAAAAATATCACTTTCAGTTGGATTGCAAAGAGGTATGTTGATAGAGTTAGATCAAATAAAAATTGGAAAACATCAGAATTCAGAGATACATTGAGTAGGGAATTACGACTACATGTAAGTATGCATCAAGCAAGAAGGGCAAAGGAAAAGGCTATTGCAATGATTGATGAAGATATAAATGTTCAGTTTAGTATATTATGGAATTATTGCAATGAAATTGTTCGAATCAATCCTGGGACTTCTGTTTTATTGAAAGTAACTTCAAATGAGATACCTAACAAGTTGATGAGATTTCAAAGGTTTTATATTTGTTTTGCAGCATGTAGAGTAGGATTCAAGGCTGGTTGTAGGAAGATTGTTGGGGTCTATGGGTGTTGGCTGAAGGCCACCATGTATGGGGCACAATTATTATCAGCGGTTACTTTGGATGGAAATAACAACATCTTTCCAATAGCTTATGCAGTAGTTGAGAAGGAAAATAAGGAAACATGGCGTTGGTTTTTAACATATTTAATGAACGATCTTGAAATGAAGAGAAATACTTGTGGACTTTTATGTCAGATAAGCAAAAGGGACTTCTTGAAGCTTTTGAATTAGTGTTGCCTGATGTGTCTCATAGATTTTGTGTGCGACACTTGCATAGCAATTTCAAGAAAGCTGGGTTCTGTGGAAGGGCACTAAAAAATGCTCTTTGGAAGGCAGCTTTAGCAACAACTATTGACAGGTTTGATGCTTCTATGGCTGATTTGTTTGAGTTAGATAGAGATGCTTATACATGGCTTTCTACGAAATTGCCTAGTGAATGGTCAAGATCACATTTCTCTCTGCTTCCGAAGTGTGACATTCTTTTGAACAATCAATGTGAGGTGTTTATTCTTGATGCGAGAGATAAACCAATTATTAAACTTTTGAAAACCATTAGGCATTTGCTCATGACAAGAATTAACTCAAATAGGGAGAAAGCTGAAAAGTGGAATTTGGGTGATATTTGTCCTACAATTAAGAAGAAGTTGACCAAAATTATGGAGGATGCTGCCACTTATATTCCTAAAAAGTCGAATATGTGGAACTATGAAATGATTGGACCTGTTGAAGGTGATATTTGGGCTGTGAATTTATATAAGAGGACATGTAGTTGTAGGCAATGGGAACTTTCAGGTATCCCTTGCAAGCATGCTATATCATCTATTTGGTTGAAAAATGATGAAGTTTTAGACTATGTCGACGATTGTTACAAAGTCGAGACATATAAAAAAATTTATGAAGTTCCGATATTGCCTATGAATGGTCCTGATCTATGGCCGAAGTCACAGAATCCTCCACTATTGCCACCTCTATACTTGAAGAAGACAAAGAAAGGAAAGAAACCAAACTTAAGAAAGAAAGAAGATAATGAGCCGGGAGCTAGCAGGATGAAGTTAAAAAGAAAACAAAAATCAGTTCATTGTAAGAAATGTGGTAGGCCTGGCCATAATAGTAGAACTTGCACTCTTTTATCTGATGCCGTTGAAATTCATCCATCGGGCTATCCTTGTAGTTTGGACTCCATCGTGATTGAGAGAGCATCAAGTTATCATAATGTGGAAAAGCTACCTGTAAGAGTGTTCAAATATTCTGATCTAAATTTCAATTATTTATGTTTTTTAATATAGTATATAAATGCAAATATGTAATATTTTCATTTCTTATTTCACGTTAGAAAAGGCAAATCTCAAGTCGACCATCAAAGTCATATTGTTCAGACATCTCAAAACGGCAGGAACAATTGAATAAATTACTTCTTTTTTATTTATTAGTTTTTTTTGTTCTTGTGTATCAAACTGGTGATATGCTACTGATTTTTGCTGTTCATTTAGTTATTCTGTTAATTTAGTGGTACTAGACGTTGTTTCTATTTATTTTAATTGTTTTTTAATTGTTTTGCTGGTCTTTTTATGTTGTTTTTCTTATGTTTTGCCAAACAAATTGTTGTTTACTATTGGTTTATCAATTTTTCTGTTGTATTTACTATTTGTTTTGCTAGTATGGTGTTGTTTTGCTGATTTTCTTGTTGTTTATATACTGGTTTATCAATTTTTTTGTTGTTTTCTTGTGTGTTGCTATGGTTGGCTAAATAATTGTTATTATTTTACTGATTTTTATGCTATTTTTGTACTGATTTATCAGTTTTCATAATCGTTTTTCCCTGTTTTTAATTAGCCGCCTTGATGTTTTCTTGAGTGTATTATGGTGCAAGTTTTGGTTCTATTTTTCAGGTGAAATATTAGTCTTTTTTGCTGGTTTAAATTGCTATAATGCTCAAGGTGGAAAAAAGAAGAAAAAACAAATGCTTTTAGGCAACTCAGAGTACTTTCATTGCTCTTGACAAACACACAAAATACGTTGAATACGAAAAACTCAAAGCGAGACTGATCCAATATAAAACGACTAGTTTTACTACAACTCCAAATTCTCATATGCTCTCTTTTCAAAGTGAGACCAATCCTCCTCTTGTCGGTATACTTCTTTTTCAGAGGCGGTGCATTTCTTTGAGCTCTCAACTAGGCACATTAGGCTTGTCTTGATTCCTCTTTGCTCACATAGGAGAATTGATCTGTATGACTCCAAGGCATTCTATAAGAGTTGGTAATATGCCCTTCCTGGAAGTGGGTTGTCCATTTTCTTGGTGTAGAAAAGTATGGAGTCCATTCTGTGTAACTAGGATCAACAGTAAAATTATAAATGTCAATAATGTCGCACATGAAAAGTGCTAATTCTATTAATTTCATACAATTCCTTTGACAACTCTACATTATACAATAACTAGGAACAAAGGTTTCGAATTTTCTTTATCATTGCATTGAAGTCTCTATGGATGACATTTCTAATTATAACCACCTTATCGAGGGTTGAAAAATGATGTTTCTAGCTGCACCTCGCAAAAGTAAGCAAAAATCTCTTCACGCGAACATGTTTGGTGTATTTCTTATGAATATTTTTTGTCTCGTATAACTGCATCTGTTATGCCGTAATTTTACTATCTTTAGAAAAATCACTTTTTGAAATATTTCTAAGTATAAAACAATTTGAGAAAAATACTTAGAAAAGAGTCGCCACTTAATTTTTTAAAGAAATTAAGAAAACTTAATTTAAAAGATTTTAACAGATTAAATCTTAATAAATTGAGAGAAAATGGGTAAGAGGTTCTTATTTACGCTTCAAGAAGGTTTTTAAGGCATTTGAAGCGTCCGCTAACATGCGGTTATCCTACGACTTAGGTTAATTATTTTGATTATTTTTTTAAAAAAATATTTAATATAGAAATAATATTATTAATTTACAACACTCGAATAACTTGAAAAAATAATAAAGAGAACAAATTTTTTATTTATTTATTTATTTTATTTTTTTAGAAAATGGAATCTTAATTGAAACATTTGAATATAATGCAAGTGATTAGAATTTTAACAAGACTAGATTTGTTAAAACTTATTTGACGCGTTTTTTAAAATAATGTTTTAAACAAAATTGGTTAATTAAAGCATAGAGACTATTTTAAGTTAATTGAAGGTCAAGTAAAAATTTCAAATAAACAAAAATCAAGTGTTAACAAAAATGAAATTTATTTAAACATACTAACATAAAGAATATAGTTCATCTCTTGGGGAATTAATTAAGTTATTTAATAATTCTAAATTTAGAGTTAATAAAAAAGATAATAATAATAACAATTAAATAATAAAGGAGTAAAGGAGAAGATGAATTTGAGCCCCCTTTTGGGCCAATTTTGCTGGAAATTGGGGTTTTAACCCAATTCCCGTTTTTGTATACACTTGTCGTATATCAGTGTATATCGAATGTATACGATTCATTTTTGGGCCTGCCAATTATGTATTTTCGCTGAAACGTGCCCCCTGTATTTCTTTCCTGCATTTTTATATTTTTTGCACCTGTATATTGTATTTTCCGACTGTATATCAGTGTATACAGCCGGTATATCGACCTGTTCTTCAACTTTTGGGGGGGCTGGAAAATTAATTTCCAGCAATGACTTTACTGCTTTCGACCTGCATATCATGTTTTCCAGGGGCTGGACGACTCGTAAATGCGAGGGAGATAAGTCCGTCATGGACTCAAAGCGGATCATGCAACAAAAAAATAATCAATAAATTAACACTTGAGATAAGGGAAACAATTAAAACAAGACTTAATTAAAATAGGAGTTACTAAGGCACTTCAAAAACCAAATGCAACAAAAACCAACCATTACACCTAAGATTAACAACCAACAAGCTTATGAAATTAAGAGCAACAAATACTTATGTGTGTTAGAATTTGACAAGTTAGAAAAGAGAATTTAAAGCATTTATGCTAAACTGAAAATATGCCCAGAAAAAATGAAAAAGAAGAAGATGACGATACCTTTTTTCGGACAGCAAAACGGGACTAAGAGCTAGAAAAAGCAGCAACTTCACTACCACAACGACATTCCGATGAACTCGAAAAATTGAAAATTATATTATTATTATTATTATTATTATTATTTTTGAACTCTTGACCTTAAACTTTTGAAGACATTTGAGGCATGTATTATTAGATGGAAAAATCTCCCTATCAATTTCTTCTTTTCTCTTCTCTAAAAAAAATTCCCCTATCAATTTTTTTTTTTTCAAGAAAGATCCGATCTCCTCTAACTTTTTTTTTTCTTCCAATTTTTCTCCCTCCTCCAACACTAAAGAAGATGTGGGTTTATATAGAGGGATTCGGGGTCGATTTGGGAGTGATTTTCAAAAAAAAAAAAAAATCAAATTCGTGTGCCTTTTTTTCAAGGCAATGATGAAGAGGATGGAAAAAAAATTGAATTTCACGAAAAGGGGAAAAAGGGAATAGGACGCGGCTGTTGCAGATCCGATTTTATCGGGATTTTTGCTAGATCTGCGCAGTGATTTTTCTTGTTGTTAGGTGAAGAAGATGAAGTAATGGGGTCGGGTCGGTTTTGTTGTGTATGTATGCTGTTGGTGGGTTGGTCATTGAAGAGAGTGGGCTGGAAATTTGTTAAAAATAGGGGCTGTAGAAACGTGAATTGGGCTAAAAAATGGCCCAAATTGGGTCTGATTTGTTGGGATTTAAGAGAATGAAATTGGGCTGGGTAAAACTATAAAGTTGGGCTGCTGGGAATTGGGAAAAAGGGGCCCAAGATTTGATTTTCAAATGGGTTTAAGGGAAATGGGTTATGTCTTGGAATTTCAAGAAATAGTCAAATTAAATTTAATTTAGGGAATTTGACTAAAATTTAAGAAAGATGAATTAACATCAATTAATTAACGATCTTCTTAATTTGAACAAAAATAAAATAATTAATTTAATCGTAAACTATTAATTCAAAAAATATAAACTATAAATTAGCTAAACTAATTAATAAAATATTTAAGTAAAACTAAAATATTTTTGAGATGATTTTCAAGCATTAATATAACAAATATATGCAAAATCATATAGAATATGTAAATTATTTTTTAACATTTTAAAATTTATAATAATGACGAAATTACTTAAAATAACTCGAAAAATATTTAAAATTTTATAAAGTTAATTATTTCAAATCGTTTAAAATTTAAGAGGCTCGATGACTAATTTATATTGTGGAAGGCCAAAATTGGGTGTCAACAACTGTCCCTCGTTTGACTTGGATTGATGCAAGAAATTCGAGGAAAATGAAATTGACCAAGCCAATTTTGACCGACCACATTATTCATCTTTAGGAAAGGAATTTTGGTACGGACTTTAGGAATTATGGTCGAACCCTGGAAACGAGTTTCCTACATATCTTAGGCTATATGAGAATTCAGGCCACTTGTAGTTCAGTACGCTTGATTTAAGCTCGACTTTGAAAAAAAAATCAAAAGTCATCTCGATGCCGAATTATGGAGGTACGAAGATGCTCGAGAGTAAGATTTAGGACAGAATGTTGGAGAACAGCCGAGTTTTCAACATTGAGCTCGCCTACATATCCTTAAATCATAGGAATCAGGTTGTTTGTAGTTCGACTCAATCGATTGAAAAGGGAATCTATTATGTTAGATAACCTTTGATTCTGGACAAGTTACAAAATTAAACGAGTATGAAAAGGAGGCTTGTAACCTCTTAGTCATGAATGTGGTGCACTTCACACCCATAATTAAGAACTCACATGGACATAATTTCCAAAGCTCTCGGCGCATTGTCACTCAGATTGGAAACTTGCTTCCGGTAGACCAAAATTTCCAAATGCGAGACCGAAACTGACAAAACCTAAAGAAAAACCCACATGCCTTCTGATAGGGGTGTGGTTTGATTGTGGTGGAAGTCGCTCCTCTGCTCGCGTCCTAAGAGTTTGACACTCCTCTTTGGACTATATCCCAGTTCGCTGCTAAGAAAAAGTTCCACGATGTGCTGCATCCATTTTGATGTCGTTCGCACCTGTGGTTTGTTTTTGGAGAATTCATCCTTTCGGATGCTCTCGACAAAGACTGAGATAAAACTCGTCAGCATAAAAACTCAATTAAAAAGGGAGACAGTGTCTTTTACCATGTCGACACTTAATTGTTCTCCTCGACTTATAACATCAACTCAATCAGTTTGACGTAAAGCAAATAAAGCTTATGTCTTATGTATGTAATGCAATCTTCAATGTGTTCTTCATTTGATGTTGAAATAAATAAAAACAGATGCAGTGCTGATATTTATCTTGATGTCGTCTTTGATGTTCTTCTTGATGTTTAATAAAATGATGCAGTTGATGCCGATGAGTGAATATTTTCTTCAGATGCACGATTTCCTTTCTGGCAGTGCATGATTCCTTACGGGGCAGGTGTATCTTCCCGCGATGTATGAATATTAACTCGCGATGCATGACTTTCCGCAATGTATGAATATTAACTTGCGATGCATGATCTTCTGCGGGGCATGAATATCTTCCCGCAGTGCATAAATTCCGCAAGGTATGAAATCTTCTTGCGATGCATAAATTTCAGCGAGGTATGAATTCTTCTCGCGATTAACTTGTGATGCATAAATATTAACTCGCGATGCATGAATATTGACTCTCGATGCATGATCTTCTGCGGGGCATGAATATCTTCCCGCAATGCATAAATTCGCAAGGTATAAAATCTTCTTGCGATGTATGAATATTAACTCGCGATGCATGATCTTCCGCGATGCATGAATATTGACTCGCGATGCATGATCTTCCGCAATGCATGAATATTGACTCGCGATGCATGAATATTGACTCGCGATGCATGATCTTCCGCGATGCATGAATATTGACTCTCGATGCATGATCTTCTACGGGCATGAATATCTTCCCGCAATGCATAAATTTCGCAAGGTATGAAATCTTCTTGCGATGCATAAATTTCAGCGAGGTATGAAATCTTCTCGCGATGTATGAATATTAACTCGCGATGCATGATCTTTCGCAATGCATGAATATTGACTCTCGATGCATGATCTTCTGCGGGGCATGAATATCTTCCCGCAATGCATAAATTCCGCAAGGTATGAAATCTTCTTGCGATGCATAAATTTCAGCGAGGTATGAAATCTTCTCGCGATGTGTACTTTTCTGCGAGGCATGAATATCTTCTCGCGATTAACTTGTGATGCATAAATATTAACTTGCGATGCATGAATATTGACTCGCGATGCATGATCTTCCGCAATGCATGAATATTGACTCGCGATGCATGATCTTCCGCGATGCATGAATATTGACTCGCGATGCATGATCTTCCGCGATGCATGAATATTGACTCTCGATGCATGATCTTCTGCGGGGCATGAATATCTTCCCGCAATGCATAAATTTCTGCGAGACATGACTATCTTCTTGCGATTCATAATTTTCTGCGATGCATAAATTTCTGTGAGGTATGAAATTTTCTCGCGATGTATGACTTTCTTGCGGGGTATAAATATCTTCACGCGATGCATAAATTCCGCAATGTATGAAATCTTCTTGCGATGTATAAATTTTTGCGAGGTATGAATATCTTCTCGCAATATATAAATATTAACTCGCGATGTCATCCTTGGTACCAAGCGAAGATGGTGCTTCCATTGAGTGACATAGTGATCTTCTGGGTGCCTTTTGGATAATCATATCGTCTCAATTGAAAATATCAGTAAAATGATTTTCCAGATAGTGCATTATCTTGATCGACAATAAAATAAATGGCCCCTCCGAGTAATGTATTGTCTTGATCGATAATAAATAAATAACCTCTCCGGGTAATGTATAATATTATGTTTGACATTACGATGCAACTGACGTCTTTTACGAAAATCATAAACTCTTCCTTGAGATTTCGTTTGATTCACCTTCGAATCCAGCTAGACGTTCCTTGCAAACTTCATGTTGTTGACTGAAATAAACAAATCATATTCCCAAGTTTCCGCCCTAAGCGATATAACATGAATCCTGCATTTAGGAAAACTGTCGATTTTGGGACAGTTTTCTCTTCCTTTGACTTCCCCATATTCATCCATCGGAAGAAATTTGCTGGTATCAAAGCGAAGCTATCAACCTGCGTCCACCAAAAAATTGTTAGTTTTAAAAGGACTGATCTGTGTCGATTCTTCAGTTGTCTGCTTCTTGTCCTGCTATCTCCGGTTGATCTTCCTGATCTCCCAACTCTTGATAGATAAGAAAAAATATTTTATGCCAAAACAAATGAAACATAAAAGGAAAAACTTTAAGAAAATAAATTTTCGAAAAGTAATTTTGAAAAAGGTCACTGCCAAGTGTTATGTCACGTCGGGCTTAGTGAACTTATTCGAGTCTGATGACTGGAGGTATATTTAATTATTCGCTGGGGAGTATTCAAAGTCACTCTGGACTTTTCGATAAACCCATGTTTGAAATTTTGAGGCCATCCTCAAAATTTCTGTCCCAGTTAATTGTCTTGTTTATCTTTCAACTGTAGCCAAGTAAATCATGGAATTTTCGAGGTCATCTCAAAAATTATGTCCCAGTTGCAATTTTGAAGTATTTTTAGTCTTAACTTGTTGAGGAAAAATCTTCTTCTTGAGAATTTTTGAGTCCCTCTCAAAAATTCTGTCCCAGTTTCTATCGTAAAGAGGAATAGAAATCTTACGGGACATATGACCGAACCCTTGTGGCGCCTACGTATCCCGTTGAGGCAGGAATCAGGTCAAACGTAGTTCCCCTCAAGGCTAACAACAAAAGAAATTTTTACAAAGAAACCGACCGAGGCCGACACAGGCCGCCTACGTATCTCATTCTTGAGAATTCAGGTCGAACGTAGTTCAAATACAAAGAAATATTAAAAGGGGTAAATGGAGTGACCGGAACAACATTTGGCAACCAAGTCGGGTATTGCGTCACCTCCACTAATCGATACTTAATCTGTTTGTTAATCTCCTCTTTAATCTTTAGACTCAACTCGGGCTTGAACTTCTAAACTTTTGCTTCACCGGATCGAACCCTGGATTAATCGGCAGTTTATGAGATCAACATCGGTACTCAACCCTTGCATGTCGCCGACTTCCCAAACGAACGCATCAATGTATTCATTGAGTAAGTGTATTAGATCCTTCTTCTAAGTTTCATTCTAGTGAACGCTGATTTTGGCATGTTTAACGTACTCTTGATCTCCCAGATTTACAGTCTCAGTTTCCTCTAAATTCGGCTTGTGCTGATTTTCATAAATTTTTCAGCAACATATTCCGGTACCTCATTTTCCTCTTCGTAATCATCCACCTTGTCGTCACCTACCTCACTTTGTTAGTTCAGCTCGTGACATGACATGACATTGGTAGATTTAAAACTTTATATTACTAAAACCATAAATAGACAAAGTTAAGTAAATAACCAAATTTTAAATAAAGAGGCTTTCATTCAAAAGGGAAATAATGCGAACTTTGGCTATGGCAAAGGGCCATTTTGCCTTTTTCAAACATCACGAGGGAAATTTAAAATGCACGCGATTAAGAAAATGCAAAATGTTGGGTCTCGGGCTTCTTCCGGACTACCACCGATTTAAATATGCATTAAATGATGCTCTTCTACCAATGAGTTAGGGGAATCAGGATCGGCGTGGAGGTCTAATTCTGCAGCATCTCTCCTGGTTCAGCATCACGGATACCGGTTAGCTCGACCTCTTCCTCAATAACAACATCAATTTCCTCGAAAAGGCCGCAGATTCCTTCCCCAACGTCGTCAGGGACGATTGGAGTTATCACCTTTGTCATACACCAATCGTCGTCTGTCTCTATCATATTCACATTGCTGCCTCCGTGATTTGGCAAAGGATTGGTGTTCACATTAGGTGCAGCTGGTTGTAGAGAGACCACCTCTTGGTCGATTAGATCCTGAATTTTGTGCTTGAGGTTGATACAGTCCTGCAGTATCATGCCCAACGTTGTTGGAATGAAAGCACATCTCTGATCTGGCCTATAGAATTTCGAATTGATATCCACGGGCTTAGGCCCCACAGGATGGATATATCCGGCCGCAGCTAGTCGTTCGTACACTTCGTTTCAACTTTCCGCGAGCGCGGTAAAATTCTTGCAGGTTTCTTCTCGAACCGAGGTCTAGGTGATCATAGCTTCTCTTGTGGGGGAGGCTCTGTTGATAAACTCGGTTGTTCGGACGTGGAGTTTTGACCTCTGGGATATGAATTGGCTTGGTAGTTTGGCAATGAAGCTTGGCAATTCGGGTTAGGATTTTGATATGGTGGAGCTTGGACTTGATATGCAAGAGGGGGTGCTTGGTAGCTCGACTGCACATTGGCACAGTTGGGAGCAATGCCTTGGTAGTGAGGAGACAGAGCTTGGTAAAGTGGAGGATGACTTGGTATGTGGGAGATGGATTTTGGTAAATTGGAGGTGAACTTTGGTAGATTAGAGGAGGATTTTGGTATACTGTAGGGGAT
>CM040618.1:103667108-103689356 GCA_022817965.1 Solanum lycopersicoides
TATTTTTCTGACCAAGCTTGGTAAGAGTTTTGGAGAAGGCGAGGTAACGACCTTTGAAATGGAGTACGAAATCTTTGTCTTGGGTTTTTCTCGCCCTCATATAAAACACACCACGTCTTCTCTCTTTTTTTAAACAACCCTGAAAGATCCGCGCGATTGCGCTACAGGGCCTATTTTTCTTGATTTTATAACCGTCCTCGATTAGTTCCTCACCAAAATTGCCTATCTCGCAAACTTTTGCCCCAACAAGCAATATATATCGTCATAATACTCCTGGTTCTTGCACCCGCACAAACACTTCAACGATTTCTTTTTCAGACATGGGTGGCCTCACCCTGCCGCTTCCTGTTCTCCACCTAAGCGAATTCTCTATAGCTTTTCGTTGATTCTGTTTCAATTTTGCTGAGGAACATAATAACTAGCATGTGGATGCTGATTCGTACGGATTAGGATAAGGATGCTGAAATGAATGGCATTGATTCGCTTGATCCATCATTTGATTGGGACCCATTTTCGCAACATCTGATTCGCTACCTGGCGGTGCACTATTAGACCCTGCACTCGCATTTGGATTTGCATTGTTATTCCCACTAGTACTCTTCTTTTTCTTTTTCTTCTTTTTCTTAGCACCTCCTGCTCCTCCACCGGCGGCCTTTTGCTCCGGCGCCGGTAACCTCTCAACGACGGCGATATTTTCCGGCGGTCTTTCGACATCCATCGTAAAAGTCTCAACTCCGCCAAATCTCACACCATGTCTTGGAGGACCATGTTCAGTTGTTTTTTCATTATTATTATGTTCATCATCTTCTTGATCATCATCGTCGTCTTCGCTGTTTTCATTTTTCTTTGGTTTTTTCTCTTTTAATTTAGGCTTCGGCTCTGGCCATAACTCAGCACTCCTTCCATTTCTTATCAGCTTTTTAATCAAAGTCTCAGCTTCAACATTTCCAATCACTATGACTTTCTGTTGCTTTGGATCAATATCTGTTGTATAAACACCTTAAAGAAAAAACACAAAACACCCATAATTTATTATTCAGTTGATTTAGATATGCATATGTTCTGAAATTTACAATAACAGTTTCAAGTGACCGTGACCATATTTTAATTTATACATACATACATGCAGATTACTATTATAAGAGAGGGAGAAAAGGAAACGAACCTTCAATGCTTTGCAAGACTTTCTTGACTTTTCTTTTGCAGCCTGGACAATGGATGGAAACTTTCAAAACCCATGTCTGAAAAAAAATATATATATTAAGTATACAAAAATATCAAAAAGGAAACTCGAAAGAGTAATTAATACTATAAATTAAAAGTATATGACCCTGTAGTGAAGTGGAGGAAGCTGAGGTGGTTGTTGTTCTTGATCAGGTGGAGAGGATGCCATAAGAATGAAAGATAGAAAGTAGTAGTAGTATTGATGGAAGAGAATTTAAGAGAGAGTGCAGTGTGTATAAAAGGCAGATAATGTAAGTTGAAAGTGACATAAGATGCTTCTGGACTTTGCACTTACTATGCTTTTATGTTTCCATGCACTAATCTTCTATACAAGAATTTATACCTTTGTTTTCTTCATCTTTTATCTCTATCCCTTTTTGGTTCATTTTTTGAGTAAAAACTAATTGTTTATGATAAGAATATTTACCACGTGAGCGATCCCTCTTGTCATTAAAAGCGTTATTAATTTTGAACAAAAAGATATTGATTTAAAATTTTTTAGTAAGAAATAAGAAAATAGATATATATGAGTGGCTTACTTTAGGTCCTAATAATTTTTAAAGATGAATTTTATACTTTTAATTTTACTAAAATAATATTGAACATTTTAAAAAAAAAAATAAATTCAAAATTCAAAAAAAAAAAAAAAGAGAAAAAGAAAAGTTATCTAACTTTTTACAAAAAATATTTTAAAATTATGAATTAACTAACTCAAATCTTTATATTCATAAATAAGGTTTTTATAACAATATCTAATATATTGTATTGCAAACACATAATTAATATCTTATCAACTAAATTTAATCTTTAGTTTTATATATCTATGTGAGGTTAACTAAAGACTTTATGTCATTCAATAATACTACCTTAATGATGATCTGGTGTTAGTTTTCACAAAGCTTTTGATTATGACAAAATAATAATAACCCGGGTTCATATATACATGTAATATACCAATAAGAAAAGAAAAAAAGGGTTACATCGTTCAGATAAAAGGAAGAAAATGCGGTGTCCCACGTAGCAGATCACGTGATAATTAAAAAAGAGTTTTTCTAAACATAAACAGCGAGTCGAACAAATTCTAATTGAAAAAGGAATTAGTTTTTATAGGAAAAACTAATTTATTTTCTTATAGAAGTCTGCTAAGGTTTTTTTTTCAACATCTATAAAAGACAATGCAAGAGACGGAAGAAGATATTGAGAGTTCAAACAATCGGAAGAAAATAAGTTCTAGAGTTATGATTTCTTTTGAGGGTAGGGTGCATTAGTTCATTTTAAATCACTTTTTAGAGTTGTGAGAAAATTATAGCAAGAAGTGGATTTGACTTCTTGAAAATGGAGTCGTTGAGAGAGTTGGTTTGACTTCTTGGAGACGATTGTTTCCCTTCTTTGAGTAAGGTTTTCACGAGAACTTTCCTAAGGCAACATACAAGAACATGGTTCTTGTTCTAGGTTTAATTCAATTAAAACCAACAAAAAAAAAAAAAAAGCATAACAACTCTAAATTATCAATTTTTGGGTGTATTCGTATACTATATGGGCACGACCCATGCTAGTACGGGCCGAATATTTTATTGAAAAAATTATTTGTATGGGTATCTTTTCATAAATAATTATTGGGTTTAGTTATACTTTTATTTATTACTATTTATAACAATATATAACAATACTATGTTAAATCTACAATATATATTAAAAGTGAATTATGTATGCAATATATATGTATTTTAATTGTTTTAAAAAAAGAAAAAATAATTTAGATGAGTACTTTTTTATAAATAATTACTTATTTTAGTGATACTTTTTATTTATCGCTGTTTATAACAATATATAGCAATACTATGTTAAACAAGACTTTCTGTATGAGGAATAAATGGTTGAAATTCTTGATCACGATGTCCGGAAGCTAAGGACATGTAAGACAAGTATCCGAGTAATTCGACGTTTCTGATATTACTTTACATTTACTTTAGCAGTCTTTCCTAGTTAATCACTCGGGAGAGTGATGGGTAAATTGGTATCTATTGTAATGACCTGATTTCCTTCATTAGGAAAAGCCTATGGGGAAAGAATTGAGGTCGGAATTTTTTTTGGTAGTAACTTGGATTTTCCCAACCTAGTTCATATTTAGACAAAATCAGAGTCTTCAAGGTGTAGGGAAATCTGGTAACAATCATGTGAGTTAATTATGATTTTTGTTACATGAGTAGTTAGATATTCGTTGATGAATCTGTACGACTTTATGAAATCGTATTCGGGTGAGCAGAACTTCCGAAATCGATAGCGCGAAGGATATTTTCTGAGCGTTGTTGGTTAAAGGTGTGTTGTGAAATGTGGGTATTGGAATTATTTAAATAGCTCATTGGTTCCTTGCAAGCCGCCGGGGCGGGATTTTTGCCTCTAGGGCGGGATCGTTGCAGCGGGGTGAGGGCCGATGTGGCGGGTTCGGCACGACTTAAGGTTGTTTATAAATCTCCTAAAAGACCTTATCTGCATTTTTTGACTTTTAGATCTAAGAGACGACCCCATACGTGTTCTTGACCATTTTTCACAATTTTTGAGACTAAAAGCAAGGTTTTAACTCTCCAAATTCATTTTTCGATCTGTAGAACATAATCTAGTGAGTCATTATTGATAGAAAAGGGTTATGATCTAGAATTTATAGTGGAAAAAATCTTAAATTGGGATATTAGGATTTTGGGTTTGGTCTAGAATTATTGGGTTTGTTATAATCGAGATAATTAGATCTTTGATTGTTGATCCTCCGTTAATTATAATTTTTAGACCACAAACAAGCGAGAAGAATCCGGAAAGAAAGTTTCAAGTGCCTTAGGTGATTCAAGCTTGGATTCGTGGTAGGTAATGGCTGTGATTCTATGATTTTGTGATAAAAAATGTTTGTTCTTGCTTCATTATGATACTTGTATGTATGCAAATGTTGCATTATTGATCACACTTGTCGTAAATGAGGAATTATGAATGATGATGAATGGTGACTTGATTGTATGATTATGAGAATGTACTTAGTGATTGTGATTGTGACTTGTTGAATGGATCGAGTGTTGCATTTCGACACACTAAGGGTGAGTCAGTTCTTTCAGGCTGCCATGGATCTTCATTGTTTAAGTCCACTCTTTTCGGACTTAGACTATTTGTTAAGGTGTTGTTTAGTTTCAGAGTTGTACCCCTTATTATTAGACTTGTCATTTGTAGAGTTTTAGTACAATGACTTTCAAGTTCTAGGGGTTGAATTTTCGTATTAGTTTGATTAGTTATTTGTTTAAACCTTTGGAGTTTATGGGGACTCCAATTTTATTTTATTTTAAACCTGTTTCTGTAGCTTTAAATGTGTATTACTTGGTTAAGTCGTTTAGTTGGGTTGTAGTTTTGATTCTCCCATCAGATAGTGTGGATATCAATCACGGTCTGGATCTTGACAACAATTTTTTCTAATTTTTATACACTTTACCAAATACTCCCTCCGTTTAAAAAAGAAAGAAGACTTTTTAATCTTGTGGTTCTAAACTAAAGTTATGTCAAATGTACCAAAACGCTCTTTAATTTTTGTGGTCTTAAACATGCCACGTGGAAAGTTTAAGTTAAAGTGTTGCCAAAAAAGGAAATGAGTCGTTCTTTTGAAACAGACTAAAAAGGAATTAGGAACATTTTTTTGAAAGGGAGTAATTCGTAAGAATGTAGAGAGAATAAAGGAGTCCGGAGCCTAAAGGGTGAAAAATGTTAACAAAATTTCCAAAACGGTATATAATTTTTTTTTAAAACCAAAATGGTAAAATCGCTTAGGAAGTAGCGATTTTGTCCGCCGAAATTTAGGAAAATCGCTGCTATATTTGTACGATTTGCTTTAATTTTTTTTTTTACAAGACAGCGATTTTGTAAATTATTTTTTTTAAATTATTTTTTTAATAAATTGCTGCAAAAACAACGATTTTATGTTAATTTTTTAGCGATTTACCAATTTACTTAAATTTTTTTTAATTTTTGATGTAAGCGATTTACCTATTTACGTATTTTTTTTTAATTTTTGAAGGCAGCGATTTACGAGTTTATTTTTTTTTTAATTTTTCCTTAAATCGCTGCACTTACGTAATTTTTTTTAATTTTTAGATAAATCGTTGCCAGTGCAGCGATTTACGATTTTTTTTTTAATTTTTACTGGCAGTGATTTACGTAATTGTTTTTTAATTTTTAAGTAGGCAGCGATTTACGATTTATTTTTTTAATTTTTAAGTAAATTGCTGCCAGTGCAGCTATTTATTGAAAAAAAAAAATTAAAAAAATTTGATTTACAAAATCGCTGCCTTGGCAGCGATTTGTTGTAATATTTTAAAAAAAAAAAAAGCAAATTGTATAAATCGTTGCTATAACAGTGATTTTCATAATTCCGACGGACAAAATTGCTACTTCCTAAAAGATTTTATCGTTTTGGTTAATTTTTTTTTATATACCATTATAAAAATTTGTTAATATTTTTATATATATATATATATATATATATATATATATATATATAATATATGCTACGAAATGGAGAATAAAGGGGAAATATTGAATACTAGTATTCATGAGAGGTGCCTGCCGACAAAAGTTTGTAATTATGTGTTTGATTTGCAAAATAACATAAACCCCTCAATTGACACAAGAGGGAGCTGACCTTCCCCAATTTCAAAATTTGTTAATCCATAAAATCGCCCGCCCAACTCACATCCTCAATCAGCTCCTCCTCCATCGACTAATTTCCAATTTCTTTTGCTTTTACTTTTCTCTTTGGTTCTGGTTCTGATTCTGGTTCAGGTTCAAGGTCTCTAAACAATACCTTACCTAGAAACTAATCTTTGATTCCTATTTTTTGATGGCAGACTCTGATTCCACTCTACCTGTTCCTGCTTCTGCTGCTTCTCCGCTCTCTGCAGTACATTCTTCAACTCTCTCTAGTTCATATGTGAAATGGGTTTTTCTTATTTTCTCAGTTTTTCTGTTTATCTAACATCAAACTTATTGGATTTATTTTATCTAGTTTGAAATTCTGACAGGGTATTTTCTGATTTGCTTTTTCCTTTTATGGTTTCATATTCGAAATTTTTGTTAAATTAGCGTCAAAATGTCGCCTTTTTTCATGGGGTTGCTTTGTTTGTTTGAAATCTGAACTGGGTATTCTCTTATTTGCTGTCTGCTTAACCCTTTATGATTTGATATGCGAAATGGGTTGTTTTTATCTTGAGAAAATTTTGTTAATAAGCATCAAAATATCGTCTTTTTCATGGGGTTGCTTTGTTTGTTTCAAATCTGAACTGGGTATTTTCTGATTTGCTGTCTGCTTTATCCTTTTATGGTTTGATATGCAAAATGGGTTGTTTGTTTCTTGAGAATTTTTTTTGAATTAGCATAAAATTGACATCTTTTTCATGGGTTGCTTTATTTGTTTGAAATCTGAACTGGGTATTTACCTAATTTTTTTTTTTTTTGTTGATCTGTAATTGGTAGAGGAAGGAGAATGTGGTGCCGGCTAGCTCCAAAATTAAGGTACATATTTTCTGTTCCATTTATGTAAAAGGTTGGGATTTGGCTATTGATTTCTGTTATGTTTTACTGATAGGAATTGACCGAGTCAAGGCAAGAGCTGCTCAATAGGATTCAGAGCTTGAAAACAGTAAGCTCATGTTACTAGTATTGCTAATCTGTCTATTTAGTTTGTTGCTGTTGATGGTAGTTTACTATTTAGCTTCTTTGATGTCTAGGATCTTCAAAGCTGGAGATATAAGTTGGATGGCCAAGTAAAGGTCTATCGAGATGTAAGTACATCCTTCTTTCGTTTCCATAGGTGTTAATGGATTTAACAGACTTAGCGTGAAGTAAATCAACTTTACTGTGTACTGATGATTCATATTTAATAGTTTTGCCAAATCATGAGGTCCAAACTTTGGAGTTGGTAGGCAGTGATAGTTGGTTTGTTGCTTGGTTTCTCTAGTGTATGCAGAGGCGAATTTAGGATTTTCAGTATATGGGTGCACCAGTAAACTAAAAAAAGAGAAAACAATGCATAATTGATCTCTTGTCCACTAGATAAATAACTCAACGTTCCACCTAGTGCACCAACTAGGCTTCTTGTTGCATAGGTGTCAACAAATAATGTTATACCAATTTTTAGAAATTACATAAATTACCTAGTTTAACAGAGACCACAGGGTCACTGCCCCATTTTAAACATGTAAGTTCACTCCTGAGTGTATGTGAAGCTTTACTTCTATATTCCTGGATTTAGAATTGCTAGTTTGGTAAGTGCAGTAGAAGTATGGAGCTGCCGATGAGAATCTTTCATTTGACATTTTAAACAAATTCTGGTTGTAAAGGTTGTATTGGAATTTAAAAAATTGTCGGATTTCAGTCGGCCTCCGAAATTTGTGTATTCTTGGAGAGCTAAAACACCTGATAGCTTTTTCCTGGAAATGTGAGATGATTGGATCAGCCGTTGCATTTAGAAATATCAATGTGAGACAAGAAATTTGTGAAAGGCAGGAAACACAGGCTAGGAGAAAGGTCAACATAACAAAAGAAACAAGGATATAAGTTACTCCTAGTTGGTGAAATTTCATTGTGATAAAGCCAAAAACTTTGTCCCTATCATTTGCAACTGATTCAATTGATTGGAGTCTTGGAGATGGGCGGACTATGTTTTTCTTTGCTTATTCATTTGAGATGTATCTGACCAAGAAAAGAGAGGCAGAGCCCCAAAACAGCCCCATCCCCACCCCCCTGCTAGCAGCATTCATGCGAGGCACAAAAATCTGCTTGGTAGATGGAAGAAGGCTCCTCTCAAATAATATTTGTTCTCAGTCTATTTCGACTTTTATACATGGAAGGCTTGTGCTTCTTAATCTTATTCAGCAACTTAGAAGTTTCTATTTTTCCTCCCTTCTACCAGGAACTGTCGGATCTCAAGAAATCATTGAATGTTGAAGTGGAGCAACTTAGATCTGTGAGGAATGCTCTAGTCAGTATATTTTTCATGATCTTTTGAGATTCAATTGAGTATTTAATAAATCAATCATTTTTGAACCAGGAATTTCAAGAGTTAAAAACTACTCTTCAGCAACAGCAGGAAGATGTTACTACCAGCTTAAGAAACTTAGGGGTGAGTTATCTTATGCTTTTTACTCCCCCATTGTTTCATTTTACCTGGCCCCTATACTAAAAATAGATGTTTCATATTATTTGTCTATTTTAGTAAATCAAGAGAGTTTTATTACTTTCTTCCCGTTCTAGCCTTAGTATTAAATAACTAAATAAAGTAGTGGACAATTTAGAGCTTCAAAGCATCATTAACAATGTTAGTTTAATAACATACAACTGTATTTTGAAGTCTTCATAAAGGGGTCTGTTAGGTCAACAAGAGTCAAGTAATATGAAACGGAGGGAGTAACTCTTTGAATTATGGATTCCACTGAGTCCCATCCTTAATTCGTGATAACATTAACATTATACTTCTTCCTTCCATTTTATGTCAGTGACCGAATCGACCGATAAACTGAACCGATAAAAGTGTTATTGGTTTGTTGTTATTGGGTATTGGGTTAACAGGTTTTTAATGGTTTTATAAAAGAAATTATTGGGTTATCAGTTCGGTATTAGTTTTTAATATTGGGTTATTGGGTAAATCGATAACCCATTAAGACTAGTAATTTACTACTTTTACTTGTGCATAAATATTATACATTAATTTCATATATTTGTCTTTTATCCTTCAATTTACACTTCACAATGACTTTGACTTCACAATTTCACATTATACAGAACGTTAAAATCTAAAGTAAGAACCTTATTCTTCTTAATTTACACTTCATGTTTGTTATTATTTTTCTATTTTATGAGCATTTGTAAAGTTACATTATTGTGTTCTCGCATCAAATTTATTAGAAAAGTCATATATTTGTTTTACAAGTATTTTCTTATTGGTTAAACTGGAAACCGGAACCGTTAAGGACCAAAATAGATAAACCGAAAATTGATAAAAAATATCTTATTGGTTTGGTTATTGCCTTATTGGTTTAATATTTAAAAACCGAAAAACGATAAACCGAACCAATAATACATAAAATCGAACCAAACTGACCGATGCACACCCTATCAGTGACCATCCATAGATTTTAACATATTAATTTGACTTATCTGTAATACTTGTAGAAGTGTAGAGAAATAGTTAAGTAGTGGTTCAAAACTTTGGCTTCATAGGGAAAATGTTTCATAAATATTTAGAATATGAGCTTTATAATTTGTTAAAATTCTAGTTGTTAGTAAAAGGGTGTCAAGCATCTAAAATGTAATGAGTGTCATATTAAATTGGACTGAGGGAGCATTTGTTTTACTTTAAATTGCAAAGAAATTCTGATTTTTATTTGTGTAACTACCTACAGCTTCAGGATGCCTCTGAAGAAACAAAAGAGGCTGAAGATGTCAAGCCTGATATCAATGAAGAAGATACTGCTCAGGATTTGCCAAAGGACAACAGTAAAGACACCGAGGAGTAGGTTGAGTTACGTGCATCCTTTCCCTAAACGTTCTCATCTTCTTCGATGAAATATGGTGGGGCATTGTGTGCTAGGTTAAGAAGTTCTCTTATTCTCATTCATGATGAGATAAAGTCTTTCATTGAATTAGCTAGGTTTGGTGAATGACTTCCTTTCCTCCCAGCTGTTAGTTCAAGGATACTAGTTGTACTGCTATTGATTTACAATTTTCATGAGGGGTAATATGATGGATCATTTAATTGATTTATTACACGAAAGTCACTAAACTATAGTATCTTGTAATTTAGAAGTCACTAAAATAAGGGAAGTATCAAACTAAGACGTTTGAATGGGAACTTTGACAATGACTTCAGGATGCAAAATCTGATCTACATATTTTTATGCTTGAGCTGTAAAGACTCTCAAAATCATTATGATTCTCTGAGGGGTTGGAGGTTTGAAAATGGACTCCATGTTAACCCAATATAATCGGTCCATAAATTATTAAGGGATAATAATATAGTATGACAAACTAATAATATAAAATAACTATAGTAGCTACCCTTTGATCTATTTGTGTTTCATAGCAAACTGTTTGCTAGTCCTCTTTCCCTCATATTCTCGCTCGTCACTCTCCCTCTCTCTCTCGCTTCCTGTCGCTCGCCTCTCTCGCTTTATACAATATAATTGTATAAATTGTGTTTCTAATTGTACAAAGCGAGAGAAAATTGTATAAACGCATGTAAATACATGTATTTTCGTCCTATACACTTGGGGGTCGTTTGGTAGAGTGTATTAGAGAAAATAATGCATGCATTAGCTTAATGTTTTAGTAGTACCTTGTTTGGTACACTTTTCTAACCTATGCATAACTAATGCTTGTATTACTAATATACTCTATTGTGTATTAAAGAGTGTATTACTAATACCATCTATTTCTATGCATTAGTAATGCAATGGGTTCTAATGTATGCATTAACATTATAAAAGACACAATTGGCCTTAAAAACTTTTGTTATATCCTTTCCACCATATTTGTGGAGGATATTTTTTTTTTAAAAAAAATTCTAAAAATATTATGCAATGCATTATATTTAAAATTTGCATTGGATTAAATAACTACAAAACTATCCTCAAAGCCTTTTTGAAACATTTCCTAACATTTTCTTTTCTTTTTTTTTTTTTTTTGCCATGTGTTTTTATTTTCATTTATTTTTCTATGTCTTTTAATTTGTTGGTGTCTTAATAGACTTTATGGACTCTTAATAATATTTGTCGTAAGAAAATAATAATCTAATTTCAACATAATTTAATAAAAAAAATTACTATTGTGGTGATAAATTTGATAAAAAAAATTCTTTTTCAACTTTTCACAAAATATATTTTGACTCAAATAGCACAACTATTTAATACTCCCTCAGTTTTAAAAAAGGATGGCCTAATTTGACTTGGAACGAAGTTTAAGAAAAAAAAGAAGACTTTTAATCCTGTGTTCTAAATTAAAGTTATGTCAAATGTACCAAAATATCCTTCAATCTTGTGGTCTTAAACATGTCACGTGGAAAGTTAAAGTTAAAGTTAAAGTTAAAGTGTTGCCAAAAAAGGAAAGGGGTCATTCTTTTTGAAACAAACTAAAAATAAAATGGAACATTCTTTTTGAAACGGAGGGAGTATTATTTTTGAAAAAAAAAGAAGAAGAAGAAGAGGAGTTAATGATGTTTTAGCAAAGAACTTTGTTGCAACTTGCAAGAAAGTGTAAAAATAAATAAAGTGTGTAGGATATTTTTGTAAACATATATTTTCAAATAGACATTATGCAAGATTTGTTATTTCTAATACATCAAACCAAACAATAAGAAATAATGCTTACATAACTAATGCAAGCATTACTAATGCACCCTATTTTGCATTATTCTTATACACTCTACCAAACGACCCCTTATAATTATACAATACAAATATTTCTATGCCAAATCTCTTTTGTCTTTCTCGTTCTATACAAATTCAAATTGTATATGATTTCTCTCTTTCTCGTTTTATACAATTCGATCCAATTGTATATTCCTTGCACAAGTCTCGTTTTGCTTTTCTCTCTTTCTCGTTTTATACAAATTCAAATTGTATATAATTTCTCTTTTTCTCGTTTTATACAATTCAATTCTGTCTTTCTTGCTTTCTCGTTTTATACAATTCAAATTGTATATAATTTCTCTCTTTCTCGTTTTATACAATTCATTTTATACAATTCGCTTCAATTGTATATGTATAGTGAATTATACATATATAAGTTTGCTATGGAGCGCAATTGAGTTTTTGGCTAAATTCATCCCTCAAGTATAGCCAAACTTAGAGTTCATCCTCATGGTATAATTGTGACCAAAAAACATCCTTCTACTATCCCAAAACTTAAATAAACATCCTTTCTGTTAACTACTGTTAAAAACTAACAGAAAAAAACATGTGCCAAGCACATGACATACCCAAATCCCTATATACTGTACTATTGATTTCATCCCAAATCCTGCTCGATCAGCTTCCAAAAACAAAACTTCATCTGCTTTTGAACTTGAGCAACCAGACAAGTGCTTTTTCAATAGAACTAAAGCTAGGGTTATTTTCTATCTTCTCTTCCCTTGCCTCACAAACAAGGTAAAAGAAATAGTCATTGAAGAAGTTTTGGTTTTACAATTACTGTAGTATTTTTATTTTTATTATTTCTCAAACTGATCATCATTTGCATTCTCAATAACATCAGATTTTGTAGGTTGAAAAACAAGAAACAATACGAAGAATGTTGGCTCGAAGTTCAACTGACAGATCAGTCACACCCAACTATGGTATTGTTGATATTCAAAACCTTTAAGCATTTGTTAGTATCATCTATAACAAATTTTTCAGTAACTTGTACATGTTATGATATTAGTTTTATTGAAGTTGTTCTTCTTTCTCGGCTTTATATATTTTATAATTTTATATATAAGAACGACTTCTATATTTGTGTAGATTCTGTTTCTGAGGCATCCCTTTTCACAATTAAAGTACATCATGGAGGATCATTTGTGCGTGGTCCGACAAGAGGCTACATAGGTGGAAAAGTTGAATTTTTTGACTATGTAAACAGAACAATGATAAGCTTATCAGATTTTAAAAATATGGCCGAACAATGTGGTTATGATAAGGAGTCTGTGGTGTTTTGGCACAAGTATGGTTTAACCCTTTATAAGGTTCGATTAGTTGGTAGCAACATTGAAGTAGCTAAACTTGCTACTTGCATTCCAAAAAACAGGGTAATTGAGATATATTTTGAACATTTGAATTTCTATCATGATGATCATCAACACTGCGAGAAGACGGGAATGGATTCTTTGCCAATAAGTGATACAGAAGCAAATAGTGATGATTCTCATGATGATAATTTTGAAGATTTTGATTATTCATTAGAGGAAGATGATATGTTATTTTCTAAATATATTGATCCTTCTGCTGAATCTTTTGGGATCAATATAAATCAGAGACATGAGAAAAATGATGAAAATCAAGATTATGTAAATGAAAAGATGCAGAATGTGAAGGGTGATTCAAATTGTGTAGATTCTGATGATACAGAGAGTTTAAATGGTGATTGCAATTCTGAAAATAAAAATTTTAACTTTCCAAAGCACAATCCAAAAACGGATGCCCTTACTCCCAATTGGAGTTGGGAATGATATTCAGTAAGAAGAAAGAATTCAAAGAAGCCTGTCATTGCAAATCAAGCCAAAATAGGAAAGTCAATTGAGTGAATCAAAGATGACAGAAGAAGAGCAAGGGCCAAATGCAGAAAAAATGGTTGTAACTGGAGGATATTGGGTTCATCGATGCAAAGGGACACATATTTTCAAATCAAGACGTTTGTCCCCAATCATACTTGTTTTGGGTGGAATTATAACAACAAAAATATCACTTTCAGTTGGATTGCAAAGAGGTATGTTGATAGAGTTAGATCAAATAAGAATTGGAAAACATCAGAATTCAGAGATACATTGAGTAGGAAATTACGACTACATGTAAGTATGCATCAAGCAAGAAGGGCAAAGGAAAAGGCTATTGCAATGATTGATGGAGATATAAATGTTCAGTTTAGTATATTATGGAATTATTGCAATGAAATTGATCGAATCAATCCTGGGACTTCTGTTTTATTGAAAGTAACTCCAAATGAGATACCTAACAAGTTGATGAGATTTCAAAGGTTTTGTATTTGTTTTGCAGCATGTAGAGTAGGATTCAAGGCTGGTTGTAGGAAGATTGTTGGGGTCGATGGGTGTTGGCTGAAGGCCACCATGTATGGGGCACAATTATTATCAGCGGTTACTTTGGATGGAAATAACAACATCTTTCCAATAGCTTATGCAGTAGTTGAGAAGGAAAATAAGGAAACATGGCGTTGGTTTTTAACATATTTAATGAACGATCTTGAAATGAAGAGCAATACTTGTGGACTTTTATGTCAGATAAGCAAAAGGGACTTCTTGAAGCTTTTGAATTAGTGTTGCCTGATGTGTCTCATAGATTTTGTGTGCGACACTTGCATAGCAATTTCAAGAAAGCTGGGTTCTGTGGAAGGGCACTAAAAAATGCTCTTTGGAAGGCAGCTTTATCAACAACTATTGACAGGTTTGATGCTTCTATGGCTGATTTGTTTGAGTTAGATAGAGATGCTTATACATGGCTTTCTACGAAATTGCCTAGTGAATGGTCAAGATCACATTTCTCTCCGCTTTCGAAGTGTGACATTCTTTTGAACAATCAATGTGAGGTGTTTAAAAAGTTTATTCTTGATGCGAGAGATAAACCAATTATTAAACTTTTGAAAACCATTAGGCATTTGCTCATGACAAGAATTAACTCAAATAGGGAGAAAGCTGAAAAGTGGAATTTGGGTGATATTTGTCCTACCATTAAGAAGAAGTTGACCAAAATTATGGAGGATGCTGCCACTTATATTCCTAAAAAGTCGAATATGTGGAACTATGAAATGATTGGACCTGTTGAAGGTGATATTTGGGCTGTGAATTTATATAACAGGACATGTAGTTGTAGGCAATGGGAACTTTCAGGTATCCCTTGCAAGCATGCTATATCATCTATTTGGTTGAAAAATGATGAAATTTTAGACTATGTCGACGATTGTTACAAAGTCGAGACATATAAAAAAATTTATGAAGTTCCGATATTGCCTATGAATGGTCCTGATCTATGGCCGAAGTCACAGAATCCTCCACTATTGCCACCTCTATACTTGAAGAAGACAAAGAAAGGAAAGAAACCAAACTTAAGAAAGAAAGAAGATAATGAGCCGGGAGCTAGCAGGATGAAGTTAAAAAGAAAACAAAAATCAGTTCATTGTAAGAAATGTGGTAGGCCTGGCCATAATAGTAGAACTTGCACTCTTTTATCTGATGCCGTTGAAATTCATCCATCGGGCTATCCTTGTAGTTTCGACTCCATCGTGATTGAGAGAGCATCAAGTTATCATAATGTGGAAAAGCTATCTGTAAGAGTGTTCAAATATTCTGATCTAAATTTCAATTATTTATGTTTTTTAATATAGTATATAAATGCAAATATGTAATATTTTCATTTCTTATTTCACGTTAGAAAAGACAAATCTCAAGTCGGCCATCAAAGTCATATTGTTCAGACATCTCAAAACGGCAGGAACAATTGAAGAAATTACTTCTTTTTTATTTATTAGTTTTTGTTTTTCTTGTGTATCAAACTGGTGATATGCTACTGATTTTTGCTGTTCATTTAGTTATTCTGTTAATTTAGTGGTACTAGACGTTGTTTTTATTTATTTTAATTGTTTTTTAATTGTTTTGCTGGTCTTTTTATGTTGTATTTCTTATGTTTTGCCAAACAAATTGTTGTTTACTATTGGTTTATCAATTTTTCTGTTGTATTTACTATTTGTTTTGCTAGTATGGTGTTGTTTTGCTGATTTTCTTGTTGTTTATATACTGGTTTATCAATTTTTTTGTTGTTTTCTTGTGTGTTGCTATGGTTGGCTAAATAATTGATATTGTTTTAGTGATTTTTATGCTATTTTTGTACTGATTTATCAGTTTTCATAATCGTTTTTCCCTGTTTTTAATTAGCCGCCTTGATGTTTTCTTGAGTGTATTATGGTGCAAGTTTTGGTTCTATTTTTCAGGTGAAATATTAGTCTTTTTTGCTGGTTTAAATTGCTATAATGCTCAAGGTGGAAAAAAGAAGAAAAAACAAATGCTTTTAGGCAACTCAGAGTACTTTCATTGCTCTTGCAAACACACAAAATACGTTTAATACGAAAAATTCAAAGCGAGACTGATCCAATATAAAACGACTAGTTTTACTACAACTCCAAATTCTCATATGCTCTCTTTTCAAAGTGAGACCAATCCTCCTCTTGCCGGTATACTTCTTTTTCAGAGGCGGTGCATTTCTTTGAGCTCTCAACTAGGCACATTAGGCTTGTCTTGATTCCTCTTTGCTCACATAGGAGAATTGATCTGTATGACTCCAAGGCATTCTATAAGAGTTGGTAATATGCCCTTCCTGGAAGTGGGTTCATTTTCTTGGTGTAGAAAAGTATGGAGTCCATTATGTGTAACTAGGATCAACAGTAAAATTATAAATGTCAATAATGTCGCACATGAAAAGTGCTAATTCTATTAATTTCATACAATTCCTTTGACAACTCTACATTATACAATAACTAGGAACAAAGGTTTCGAATTTTCTTTATCATTGCATTGAAGTCTCTATGGATGACATTTCTAATTATAACCACCTTATCGAGGGTTGAAAAATGATGTTTCTAGCTGCACCTCGCAAAAGTAAGCAAAAATCTCTTCACGCGAACATGTTTGGTGTATTTCTTATGAATATTTTTTGTCTCGTATAACTGCATCATCATTGCTAATTTCCTCTCCAAAGTGCTTCTCAAGAGGTCTCCAAAGTTTCCAACGACTGCGCATTTTCTATATTGTCGAGTGCTATTAGCTCTTTATATGAGTTATATGAGAAGTTAATTTCAACCCTCAGTTAAGACGCATTTTCTGAAGGTTAAACTGAAAGTGGGACAAAGCAAACTATATTTTTGTACAAAAATGAAACAAGAGTCTGCACGTGAGCTATATGGAGATTTTGGAAGGAAAGTCATGTGCTTGGCACATGTTTTTTTCTGTTTAACAGTAGTTAACAGAAAAGATGTTTATTTAAGTTTTGGGATAGTAAAAGGATGTTTTTTGGTCACAATTGTACCATGAGGATGTACTCTAAGTTTGGGCTATACTTGAGGGATGAATTTAGCCAAAAACTCAAGCGCAATTATGCAAACTTTACTATAGCATACAAATATTAATTTTATGTTTGTTATATGTGAAAGTTGCCCAATTATTAAACCTAAAGTAATATCATATATATTTGTCAATTTTGATTAGACTTTAATCATACATAAAAATAAAATAAAAAATAAGGTGGGGGAATAGAAAAACAATTAGTTAGCAAGCAGACACTTCCCAACATTATTTGTCATTAGGAGCGTACAAAATTGAATTGAAAATCAAATCAAATCGCAAATTGAGTCAAATCGGAAAAAAAATTCCGATTAGTGATTTGGTTTGACTTGGTTTAGTATTGGAAAACCCCCCGACTATATTTGGGTTGGTTTGGTTTTAACTAAGAAAAAATAACCCGACATTATATATGTAATTTTAAAATTTTATTTTATATATAAAAATATTTACTTTGATATCATTTTAAAATATTTCTTATACTATTTCATAGTTTTTATCTTTTAATATATTATTTCAAGTTTAAAACTTAGAACTCGGAACGGTCCAATAAAGATTATAGTTCATAGATGTTGATAATTACAATAAAACTTAAATCAAAATCAAATTAATACTAATGCAAAAAGAAAATCAATTCAACACTAAGAATGACAATAATATTGAATATTTGTTCTTTAGTTTTACAATGATTTAGACAATTTAAATACATAATCTAATTTTATTTTTCCTTAAATATTTAGTAATGTAACTAATACTTATTAAACTTATTTTAGCATGATTTAGTACTTTTAAATTATGATTATTTTTATTATGACTTTACAATATTTATTTTATATGATAATTTCATTATTATTATTTATTTATTATTTTGTATCATCAATACTCATCTCATATATTGTGTTAATTTTTTAAGAAACACCTTAGATAATTGTATTTTGGTTGGACTAAAGAAATATTTGGAGCACAAGTTAATTATATGTTTGTATGCAAACTTTACCGGAAAAATCCAAAAATCTGAAAAAATCCGAGGTTTAGTTTAAAAATTTGACACAATGGTTTGGTTTAGTATTTGAAAATCCCGAACCAACCCGAGGTTGAAAAAACTCGAAAACGAATTTTATTAGTTTGATTTGATTTATAAATTTAAATTTTTTACACAAATAATTTAATTTAATATTTAAAAAATTTGAATTAACCCAATCACGTACACCCCTATTTATCATAATGTAAATTTTCCTTTCAAGAGAGTCTTTTGTGACGGTGAAGAAAATGAAATCAAAATGGGAAGAGCAAAAAACTGAATCATGCTGCCAAAGTTAATTATATTAAATCCCCACTAAATTAAAAAATATATATCATGTATATCTAATTATAAAATATTTGTATATAATTTGTCGGTTCGGTAAATCTCTTCAATTTTTTTTGAACAAAATCAAAACCAAATTGAACCCAACTAATTGATTTGGTTTGATTTCACCCAAACTGTGAATACCATTAGGGGTTATTTGGTAGCTGGCTAGATTTATACAGGTACTGATAATGTGGGTATTAATTATACAGGTACAATAATGTAGATATTGATTATGTAAGTATTAGTAATGTGAATATTAATTATGCGTGTATTCATTATACAAGTATTAGTTATGGAGGGTTAAATTATATGGATTTTAGTTAGGCATGAAGTATTCCTCTGGATGTTGGTTTTTTATATTAAAAATTAGTAAAATTTTATATTTTTAAGGGAAAATGCACAAGTACCCCCTTCAACCTACGCTCGAAATCTCAGAGACACACTTATACTATACTAAGGTCCTATTATCCCCCTGGACTTATTTTATAAGTAATTTTCTACCCCTTTGGGCCTACGTGGCACTAGCTTGAGAAAAAAAGTCAACCAGCGTTGCGTCCACAAGATAGTGTCACGTAGGCCAAAAAGGGATAGAAAATTATTAATAAAATAAATTTAGGGGATAATAGAACCTTAGTATAGTATAAGTGTGTCTCTGAGATTTCGGACATAGGTTGAGAGGGTATTTGTGCATTACCCCTATTTTTTAAATTAAAACATGTCCTTATAATTATACCCTTTTCTTTTTTAACTTTGTATTTAAGTCAAAATATTTCTTAAACTAGAAGAAGAAATAATTAGTCAAGTGGGAGTAATAAGGTAATATTGTCATTTTAACTTTTTATTCATGTATTAGTTATGCATAAATTTTCTTATAACTTATACATGTATTAGTTATGAGAATTTCAAAATTGTCAAACAACGTTCTATTAATTTTTATACATGAATAATTTTTTCCTTATCCATCTACCAAACGTCGTATTAATTATATACATGAATAACATTTTTTTTATTCACCTATCAAACGTCGTGTTAATTATATACATGAATAACTCTTTTCTTATCAACCTATCAAATGTCGTATACGTTATACGAACTCTAATACATGGATAAAAGTTATAGGGACTCTAAATAAAAATTATAGGGACTCTAATACATGAATACATAAAAATTATACGAACTCTAATACATAGATAAGACTTGTATTATACAACTATCAAACGGCCCATTAGTCTTCATAGTCACTCAAAATTTGTTTATCGTAAAAAAGTGGCTCAAGTTGAGCTTTCATGATTATTATCCTCAAAAATATGAATTTACAATTGCCATATCATTAAATAAGAACCAAAAATTAAATTTTTGAAAATTTGATAATAGAAGTTAACTTTGACAAAGTTAAATGACTTTTGAAAGCCAAACAAAGTTGCATGACTATGGATAACCTTTGTCTAAAAATATATAGTTATGGGATAAAAAAATAGTCTTGCAATAAGAGTTTGGTGTTTTGTTTGGTTGATATGTTTGGAATAGCTTATCCCATCATTTATAACATAGTGATGGGATAAGTTATTTCATATATCGGATGTGATAAGTTATCCCAAATAACTAACCCTAGGATTAATCTTGGGATAACTAGTTCCCAACCAAACGACAATGCAAAATTTAGTGACTATAAAGGCCAATTATCCAGTGACATTTAAACTTCTAGCTCTCATATTTAACTCCAAATACGAACTTTATTTTTCAAAAATCAAACAAGTATATTCTTTGAAAGAAAAAAAATAAATTAAAAAAAGTCAATCTTTCGGTGTTGAGATTAAAATTTTATGGACTCAACAAGACATGATTGATTTCAATAAGAATTTTTGGAGGTTACTCAATCCTGTTATCTAGTTCATGTCTATATAAAGAGTTACACTATATTTTCTTGAAAAGTCATTTCAAAATACTCCATGAACTCTTGAGTCTTAAGTATTTATAAAGATCAAAATCTCAAAATAGACTCTGAAATATTCATAAAGAGATCAAAATATCTCAAATATCTCATAAACTCTTAGGTATTCATAAAAACAAGATCTCGATGTTTTGGTTATCCATAAAGAGATCACAAAGACACCAAATATTGTCTTTCCCAAAGAAATATCAAAATTCCATAAACTCATGGGATATACATAAAGAGATCAAGATGTGTGGCCTCCTACATTCGAGAAACCCGCCTCTAATGGTCCTCGAATCATTAGAAATCTTAAAAGATAAAAGAATCAAGGGATCAATAGATTTATACTCACAATATTTATGAATAAAGTTATTTCTTCATATTTTTGTGATTGTAATTCATTTTCTGGCAGTTTAAAATTTGATGCAAACAGTGCCGACTCTTGCCTATGAATATTTAGGCCAATGTCTTAGGCCCCCAATTTTTGGGCCTCAAATTTCTATAAAAAAAATCATGTTTAATTTTTTTATGAAAAAAGACAATTATTTGTAATAAAAAGGTGTGTGTGTATATATATATATATATATATATATATATATATATATATATATATATATATATATATATATATTCTTTGCTAACACTCACATTATTTATCTTTTTTTTAAATTTTTATGCATTCTATTTCTTCAAATCTTTGATAATTAGAGTAATATTCTGTCAAAATATGAATCAATATCGGAAAGTCTTGAACAAAATAAATTACAAATATTATTTTATTTATTCGTAACTTTTCATATTACAGTAGGATATACCAAGTTAACAACTTTTTGAATCAAATTCTATGATTCTAATTCTAATCTTTATTTAAAATTTATCAACTTATTGCTTATCGAACTATAATATCAATTCATATAGTAAGTTTCTCAATAAAATGATGTTTTCAGTGTTAAATTGATAAAATATTGCTTCAAAATAATAATTAAAAAAAGTATTTGAAAAAAAGTATTTATAAAAAAGATATTAAGTAATAATTTACATCTAAAAATTTAGAAAAATAAATAAATACAAATAAAATTTATTTAAAGTTTAGACCTCTAACTAAAATTTCGCTTTAGACCTCGAATTATATTGAGCCGCTCCTGGCTGCAAACGAATTAACACGTCTAGTAGGACCAAGTCTGCCCTTCATCTCCTCTTTCACAAATCATCTTGCAAATCTGAAACCCCAAAACTATAAATGTGAAAGAATGAGTACTTCAAGTCTCATTTTTGAGTTTCATCAAGTCTACATTCCGATAAATCCTGAAGCAGTAAATATCATTCTTCCACATTTGCAATTTTGTGGCTTTAGATCCAAGGATTTGATTTGTACGGAGAGACGAGATGAGAAGGGCAAATTTGGTCTCATTAGGCGTGCCAATTTGTTTGCAATAAATTTTAAACATATGAAAAATAAATTAACCATAAACAAAATATAAATATAAAGAAACATGATTTTGTTGATAAATATGTGGATACATATCCGTGTCTCCCTTGATTGTTTTCTCTCCTAATATTTTTACATAAGTCGAGGGCGTTAGTGCCATATTTCTCTCCTAATATTTTCCGTAATTCGAGGATTGTTAGCGACATATTTCTCAAACTAAGATGATTAGAACTTGATCTTCATATTTCATGAGAGCCGTTAGTGACGTATTTTTCAAACTAAGATGATTTGAGTTTGATTTCTTTATAAATATTTTATGAATTTACAGAATATAAATACCCAAGCGTTTATGGGATATTTTGTACTTCTTAATGAAATAAAATATTCTCTGTGTCCCATTTTATGTGACACTATTTTCTTTTTGGTCAGTCCAAAAAATGTCACATTTTCTTATATGGTGAGTATTTAAA
>CM040618.1:103690075-103728340 GCA_022817965.1 Solanum lycopersicoides
TACAGTATAATTCTTTTTTACCCTTGTAGTCCACTTACCTAAATACATTAATGAGGAGAGAGAAAAATGAGTTAACTTTTTTGAAGGGCAATTTATAAATATTTTTAAAGTCTTCATTTTTATAAATTCAGTGTCCGGTCAAATATTGCCACATAATGAAACGGAAGAGATATATTTTTTAATAGATATGAGCTAGAATTTTAGGGTTAAGTAGCCTCCAAAAATCCTAAACTAAAATAAAACTCCTTGTAGACTCTCAAATTTCAATATGTAGGATAAATACTATTTCATAGTTTTTATCTTTTAATATATTATTTCAAGTTTAAAACTTAGAACTCGGAACGGTCCAATAAAGATTATAGTTCATAGATGTTGATAATTACAATAAAACTTAAATCAAAATCAAATTAATACTAATGCAAAAAGAAAATCAATTCAACACTAAGAATGACAATAATATTGAATATTTGTTCTTTAGTTTTACAATGATTTAGACAATTTAAATACATAATCTAATTTTATTTTTCCTTAAATATTTAGTAATGTAACTAATACTTATTAAACTTATTTTAGCATGATTTAGTACTTTTAAATTATGATTATTTTTATTATGACTTTACAATATTTATTTTATATGATAATTTCATTATTATTATTTATTTACTATTTTGTATCATCAATACTCATCTCATATATTGTGTTAATTTTTTAAGAAACACCTTAGATAATTGTATTTTGGTTGGACTAAAGAAATATTTGGAGCACAAGTTAATTATATGTTTGTATGCAAACTTTACCGGAAAAATCCAAAAATCTGAAAAAATCCGAGGTTTAGTTTAAAAATTTGACACAATGGTTTGGTTTAGTATTTGAAAATCCCAAACCAACCCGAGGCTGAAAAAACCCGAAAACGAATTTTATTAGTTTGATTTGATTTATAAATTTAAATTTTTTACACAAATAATTTAATTTAATATTTAAAAAATTTGAATTAACCCAATCACGTACACCCCTATTTATCATAATGTAAATTTTCCTTTCAAGAGAGTCTTTTGTGACGGTGAAGAAAATGAAATCAAAATGGGAAGAGCAAAACACTGAATCATGCTGCCAAAGTTAATTATATTAAATCCCCACTAAATTAAAAAATATATATCATGTATATCTAATTATAAAATATTTGTATATAATTTGTCGGTTCGGTAAATCTCTTCAATTTTTTTTGAACAAAATCAAAACCAAATTGAACCCAACTAATTGATTTGGTTTGATTTCACCCAAACTGTGAATACCATTAGGGGTTATTTGGTAGCTGGCTAGATTTATACAGGTACTGATAATGTGGGTATTAATTATACAGGTACAATAATGTAGATATTGATTATGTAAGTATTAGTAATGTGAATATTAATTATGCGTGTATTCATTATACAAGTATTAGTTATGGAGGGTTAAATTATATGGATTTTAGTTAGGCATGAAGTATTCCTCTGGATGTTGGTTTTTTATATTAAAAGTTAGTAAAATTTTATATTTTTAAGGGAAAATGCACAAGTACCCCCTTCAACCTACGCTCGAAATCTCAGAGACACATTTATACTATACTAAGGTCCTATTACCCCCCTGGACTTATTTTATAAGTAATTTTCTACCCCTTTTGGGCCTACGTGGCACTAGCTTGAGAAAAAAAGTCAACCAGCGTTGCGTCCACAAGATAGTGTCACGTAGGCCAAAAAGGGATAGAAAATTATTAATAAAACAAATTTAGGGGATAATAGAACCTTAGTATAGTATAAGTGTGTCTCTGAGATTTCGGGCATAGGTTGAGAGGGTATTTGTGCATTATCCCTATTTTTAAAATTAAAACATGTCCTTATAATTATACCCTTTTCTTTTTTAACTTTGTATTTAAGTCAAAATATTTCTTAAACTATGTAGAAGAAGAAATAATTAGTCAAGTGGGAGTAATAAGGTAATATTGTCATTTTAACTTTTTATTCATGTATTAGTTATGCATAAATTTTCTTATAACTTATACATGTATTAGTTATGAGAATTTCAAAATTGTCAAACAACGTTCTATTAATTTTTATACATGAATAATTTTTTCCTTATCCATCTACCAAACGTCGTATTAATTATATACATGAATAACATTTTTTTTATTCACCTATCAAACATCGTGTTAATTATATACATGAATAACTCTTTTCTTATCAACCTATCAAATGTCGTATACGTTATACGAACTCTAATACATGGATAAAAGTTATAGGGACTCTAAATAAAAATTATAGGGACTCTAATACATGAATACATAAAAATTATACGAACTCTAATACATAGATAAGACTTGTATTATACAACTATCAAACGGCCCCTTAGTCTTCATAGTCACTCAAAATTTGTTTATCGTAAAAAAGTGGCTCAAGTTGAGCTTTCATGATTATTATCCTCAAAAATATGAATTTACAATTGCCATATCATTAAATAAGAACCAAAAATTAAATTTTTGAAAATTTGATAATAGAAGTTAACTTTGACAAAGTTAAATGACTTTTGAAAGCCAAACAAAGTTGCATGACTATGGATAACCTTTGTCTAAAAATATATAGTTATGGGATAAAAAAATAGTCTTGGAATAAGAGTTTGGTGTTTTGTTTGGTTGATATGTTTGGAATAGCTTATCCCATCATTCATAACATAGTGATGGGATAAGTTATTCCATATATCGGATGTGATAAGTTATCCCAAAGAACTAACCCTAGGATTAATCTTGGGATAACTAGTTCCCAATCAAACGACAATGCAAAATTTAGTGACTATAAAGGCCAATTATCCAGTGACATTTAAACTTCTAGCTCTCATATTTAACTCCAAATACGAACTTTATTTTTCAAAAATCAAACAAGTATATTCTTTGAAAGAAAAAAAATAAATTAAAAAAAGTCAATCTTTCGGTGTTGAGATTAAAATTTTATGGACTCAACAAGACATGATTGATTTCAATAAGAATTTTTGGAGGTTACTCAATCCTGTTATCTAGTTCATGTCTATATAAAGAGTTACACTATATTTTCTTGAAAAGTCATTTCAAAATACTCCATGAACTCTTGAGTCTTAAGTATTTATAAAGATCAAAATCTCAAAATAGACTCTGAAATATTCATAAAGAGATCAAAATATCTCAAATATCTCATAAACTCTTAGGTATTCATAAAAACAAGATCTCAATGTTTTGGTTATTCATAAAGAGATCACAAAGACACCAAATATTGTCTTTCCCAAAGAAATATCAAAATTCCATAAACTCATGGGATATACATAAAGAGATCAAGATGTGTGGCCTCCTACATTCGAGAAACCCGCCTCTAATGGTCCTCGAATCATGAGAAATCTTAAAAGATAAAAGAATCAAGGGATCAATAGATTTATACTCACAACATTTATGAATAAAGTTATTTCTTCATATTTTTGTGATTGTAATTCATTTTCTGGCAGTTTAAAATTTGATGCAAACAGTGCCGACTCTTGCCTATGAATATTTAGGCCAATGCCTTAGGCCCCCAATTTTTGGGGCCTCAAATTTCTATAAATAAAAAATCATGTTTAATTTTTTTATGAAAAAAGACAATTATTTGTAATAAAAAGGTGTGTGTATATATATATATATATATATATATATATATATATATATATATATATATATATATATATATATTATATTCTTTGCTAACACTCACATTATTTATCTTTTTTTTTAAATTTTGTATGCATTCTATTTCTTCAAATCTTTGATAATTAGAGTAATATTCTGTCAAAATATGAATCAATATCGGAAAGTCTTGAACAAAATAAATTACAAATATTATTTTATTTATTCGTAACTTTTCATATTACAGTAGGATATACCAAGTTAACAACTTTTTGAATCAAATTCTATGATTCTAATTCTAATCTTTATTTAAAATTTATCAACTTATTGCTTATCGAACTATAATATCAATTCATATAGTAAGTTTCTCAATAAAATGATGTTTTCAGTGTTAAATTGATAAAATATTGCTTCAAAATAATAATTAAAAAAAGTATTTGAAAAAAGTATTTATAAAAAGATATTAAGTAATAATTTACATCTAAAAATTTAGAAAAATAAATAAATACAAATAAAATTTATTTAAAGTTTAGACCTCTAACTAAAATTTCGCTTTAGACCTCGAATTATATTGAGCCGCTCCTGGCTGCAAACGAATTAACACGTCTAGTAGGACCAAGTCTGACCTTCATCTCCTCTTTCACAAATCATCTTTGCAAATCTGAAACCCCAAAACTATAAATGTGAAAGAATGAGTACTTCAAGTCTCATTTTTGAGTTTCATCAAGTCTACATTCCGATAAATCCTGAAGCAGTAAATATCATTCTTCCACATTTGCAATTTTGTGGCTTTAGATCCAAGGATTTGATTTGTACGGAGAGACGAGATGAGAAGGGCAAATTTGGTCTCATTAGGTGTGCCAATTTGTTTGCAATAAATTTTAAACATATGAAAAATAAATTAACCATAAACAAAATATAAATATAAAGAAACATGATTTTGTTGATAAATATGTGGATACATATCCGTGTCTCCCTTGATTGTTTTCTCTCCTAATATTTTTACATAATTCGAGGGCGTTAGTGCCATATTTCTCTCCTAATATTTTCCGTAATTCGAGGATTGTTAGCGACATATTTCTCAAACTAAGATGATTAGAACTTGATCTTCATATTTCATGAGAGCCGTTAGTGACGTATTTTTCAAACTAAGATGATTTGAGTTTGATTTCTTTATAAATATTTTATGAATTTACAGAATATAAATACCCAAGCGTTTATGGGATATTTTGTACTTCTTAATGAAATAAAATATTCTCTGTGTCCCATTTTATGTGACACTATTTTCTTTTTGGTCAGTCCAAAAAATGTCACATTTTCTTATATGGTGAGTATTTAAAGGTATAATTCTTTTTTTACCCTTGTTAGTCCCACTTACCTAATACATTAATGAGGAGAGAGAAAAATGAGTTAACTTTTTTGAAGGGCAATTTAATAAATATTTTAAAGTCTTCATTATTTCATAAATTCAGTGTCCGGTCAAATATTGCCACATAAATGAAACGGAGAGAATATATTTTTATAGATATGAGCTAGAATTTAGGGTTAAGTAGCCTCCAAAAATCCTAAACTAAAATAAAACTCCTTGTAGACTCCTACAAAATTTCAATATGTAGGATAAATTATTAGGTAAACTGATAGAAAAGCTGTTATGATCTCCAAAATATTAAAATTTAAACAAATTGTTATGTAACTTTCCTAAAATTAAAAAAACTAAACCAATATCATAAATTAATTTATTCAAATGGATATGCATGTTTGGTAAGACATCCTTGAATTGTAATGCCATGTATAGGTCCCAACACAATACAATTACAACCCGTGAAGTTTGCAGTGGAAGAATTTGACAAACCTTTTATGCTCACGGGCTTCTAACTCATGGTTCTCCTCATTCCACCCCTACCTACCTTTTCCCTCGAAGAACGTCAGCTTCAATAAGTAGTACTCCCTCCGTTTTAAAAAGGATAACCTAGTTTGATTTGGAACGAAGTTTAAGAAAAGAAAAAAAGTTTTTTAATTTTGTGGTTCTAAATTAAAGTTATGTCAAATGTACCAAAATGTTCTTTAATTAATCTTGTGGTCTTAAACATGTCACGTGAAAAGTTAAAGTTAAAGTGTTACCAAAAAAAGAAAGAAATTTTTTTTTTTATAGAGATATTTTTTTTAAAACGGATGAAGTATTTTTTTATTTTTTTTTATTGAAATTGAGGTGTATAATTAAAGGAGAAAATGAATATATTTTATGTTGTTAACTTTATCATCTAAATATACCATGTAATCCCATAGGTTTTTGAAGAGGACATATGTTCACAAACCTTATCCTTAAGTACCTCGTGGAAATAGATCAAGAAATTGGTTTGATAGACTCTTAGCTTGAATAAAGTTTTTTTAAAATAGAATGAAAAAGAGAATACAAAAATGAGAGCGTCAACAACAACAAAATAATGTGAAATGGAGAATAATACAGCATACAAAAGAAACAAGAATCACATGTGATAATTAAAATTGAAGAACAAGAAACTACGAGAATAGTGCTAATACTACTGGTAAGAAAGAAAATCAAAGTGCGACCACCAAGCCTATCGCTTAAGAAAGTCAACGCTCGACTACCAACTAACTTCCTACTCTAATCCGCTACATTCAAACCCAGATATCTAAGGTCATATCCTCGGTAAACTCAAGATGTGTTATGTCATGTCTAATCACCTCCCTGAAATATTTCTTCGGTTCTACCTTTACCTAGATCACCTGACCCCAACCATTGCCAACCTCTCACACATGCTCACTGGGGCGTCTACGCAAAAGAAATTTCAAATTTTGAATTAAAAATGTCTAATAAAAATATTTTATCATGTGTTTAACTGTTCAATTAAACAAATTGTAATTCGAGTGTCTAAATGAAATTTACGAGTAAATCTATGGAGGTGTATATATAGTAAGCCTATATATATATATATATATATATATATATATATATATATATATATATAATGACAAAGACAATACGAATTCATATATAGTAATATTCTAACGTGATTAGAGTTAAGGCATAGCTATTATTGTTGTTTTATGTTTTTTGACCCCACAAGCTATCAAAATCTCTTTGGTTCCTCAGCTTATAAATTCAACAATTTAACTTGCAAACTCCACATACACTTTACTTGAAAACATGCCTATGAAAGGAAGCAAAGTTTTGGGTATGGTAGTTCTAGGACTACTACTTATAGTAGAATTTGCAAGTGGAATGAGTATCTGTAACATGGACGATGATGGTTTGACATCATGTAAGCCATCAGTAACACAGCCAAATCCAGTGGAGCCATCTGCTTCTTGCTGTGAAGCTTTGTCAGGTGCTGACTTGCAGTGTTTGTGTTCTTATAGGAATTCATTTGTGTTGCCCTCTCTTGGGATTGATCCTGAACTTGCCTTGGCTCTTCCTACTAAATGCAATCTCACTTCTCCTTCTAATTGTTAAGAAAAACTAAATAGAGGTCTTCCATTTCTTCCCTAGTACTACACCCCTAGCTAGCTTCTTAATTAAACTACTTTAATTTTGTTATTGTAATTCAATTTGTCTTTGATTTTGAGACCTCTATCCATTTGAAAAGGAGTTTTACGATCTCATTTGTCTTCGTTAAGATTAATATGTTTGAGTCTGTATAATTAATATGTCGGCTCTAGATGTGAACATTGAATGATCAGGATATTTTGTTTTTCAATATTTCAATGTGCATAATTTATTTATTTCTAAATATACTAATTCAAATAAAAAGTAATTGAATATTTTTTAAAAAAATATTATTTGATAAAAAATGTAATATTGATGTTCGGTGGGGATGGTGGAGATGATTTGTAGTGGTGTGGTACTGGTTGATGTTAGTGGCTAGTGTTGATGATAGTAATAGTAGCACAGGTGGTATTGAGACTCATACCATAAACGTGAGAGAATTGAAACTGAATTCTTATTGATCAAAAAATTGTTTCTAATACAATAATGCACTACTATTTATATACAGAGATTCAATGCAACAAACTAACTACTTCAATGTGCTAACTAACTTTCTAACTGACTAATTTACACGTAAACTATTAGTAAGCAATTAGCTATAGTTTAATTAACTAACTAAACAATCAATCAGTGTTATTAACCAATTCCAATATTCCTCCTCAAGCTAGCTGTATTGAATAAGTTCAAGAATCCTACCTTGCTAATTAAGATATCATGTTGAATTCTACCCAATGCTTTGATCAGTACATCTGCTTGTTGATCTTTTGTATGTATGTATGTATGTAGTCCTGATTAATCCTTTCTGCCCCTTCTCTCTAATAAAGTGACAGTCAATCTCAATGTATTTGATTCGTTCGTGAAATACAGGATTAGCAGCAATTTGTATGGCTGCCTTGCTATCACAATAAATGGTAGCTGGTCCTGTCAGTTTTACTCCCAATTCATGAAACAAATTATTAACCCAAACAATCTCAGCAGTCAAGGTAGCCAAACTCCTATATTCTGCTTCAGCAGAACTTCTAGACACTATATTTTATTTTTTAGATTTCCAAGATATTAATTAATCACCAAACTTCAATATAAAATCAGTCACAGTCTTCTAGTATTTGGACATGCAGCCCAATCTGCATCACATAATCCTGTAAGTTGAGGTCTTGTATATGCACTCATCAGCAACCCTTTTCCTGGTTCTGTTTTGATGTATCTAATTGCCCTCAATGCTGCCTCACAATGCGATCTTTTTGGCTTCTGCATAAACTGGCTCAAAGATTGTACTGCAAATGCTATATCTGACCTAGTATTAGTTAAGTACAACAACTTCCCAACAAACCTCTGGTATTTGTTAATACCTGGAAATAAATCATCAGTAATGACACTGCCTTCATCAAATTCCACACTAGTTAACTTCATGTTGCATTCTAGTGGTGTCATTGCTGGTTTTGCAGCAGCTAAGGGGGACAGCGGTATCGGAACCGGACCGGTAAGTTTTGGAACCGGGACGAAACCGCCACTGTGCCAATCGGAACTGTTTCGGAATCGGGACCGAACCGGACCGGTAAACCGGTAATTTGTATGTATTTCATCCCGATCCGGAAGGGAACCGATAGTATACCGGATCAGACCAGACCGGTAATCGGGATGGACCGACATTAATTAAAAAAATTAATTTAAATTATTTAAAACTTAAAGATTTAATTTTTGTAATTGAATATAATTTTTATCATAATAATTATAAAATTAAAAATTTAAATTTTAAACTTTAAAAGTTAAAAAAATTTAAATTTTCAAACTTTAAAGTTATAAAATTTAAATTTCAAACTTTAAAAGTTTGAAAATTTAAATTTCAAACTTTAAAGTTATAAAAGTTAAATTTCAAACTTTAAAAGTTTAAAAATTTTAAATTCAAACTTTAAAGTTATAAAATTTAAATTTTAAACTTTAAAAGTTTAGAAAATTTAAATTCAAACTTTAAAGTTATAAAATTTAAATCTCAAACTTTTAAAGTTTGAAAATTTTAAATTCAAACTTTAAAAGTTTAGAAATTTTAAATTCAAACTTTAAAGTTATAAAATTTAAATTTCAAACTTTTAAAGTTTGAAATTAAATTCAAACTTTAAAGTTATAAAATTGAAAATTGACAATATTAAAAATTAAATTTAATACAACAATAATAAAACAAATTAACACGAATAGCCTATATTTTTATTAATATTTATTTGATATTACAATTACATTTACAAAAATATTAGTAGAGTATTAAAAGATTTAATCTACACAGCCACCTTCTAGTAAGAGTTCTATTTGAATTAAATCTTGAATTATCATACTCTTACTAATCGTTGGTGCCACCATATAAATCCTTTCGTAAATCATTCAACATTTCTCTAGTAACATGTTCGGGAATTGGTTAAATAAATAGATCTTCCATTGCTTCAATCCCGTCGTCACTATAATCCTGCATTATTTCATCAACGTCATCTTGAAATTTGGTCGGTAGTGGTTCACGACCCAAATTTCTTCTATCGACATTAATCCAATCTCGAAATAATACCGATATCTCCAAGCTATTGGCTGCTAGTGAATGCCTATGATCTCCAAGTTGAAACCTTGCTGCACTAAAGACGCCGTCCGAAGCTACTGATGACGCTTGCATAGCTAATATATCTCGAGCCATCGGTTGTAGTTTTGGAAATTATTTGCCTCGATTTCTCCACCATGCTAGAATATCTTCAGTAGGTTCTGTATTTTGATTAATATAGGTATCAAAATCATTTCTATTATCGTGAGAAAGTTCAAGATAATCATATAAATAAGCATCAATATTATCTTCATCAAATCTACTCCTAGAGCTTTGAGGTTCATGTTCACGTGATAAATTTATATTAGCATTATATAAATCATACAATTTTCTAGCTTCAAATTTTCTACTATCTTTAACTTGTTGACAACTAGGAATTTCTTCTAATACATTATCAATATCTAAGTTAAAATAAAAATTTTCAACCATTTTCAATGCACCTACATCTTTATAATGAGGATTTAACAAACATGCGGTTAAATAAATTTGAGGAATAGGAATATAATATTTTTAAAATTTTTGAATTATTTTTTCAATGGTTTGTTGAAATCTTGGTTTTTTTTAAAATTGATATAATTTAGAAGAAATCCTACAAATATCAGGCAAAACAGTACAAATTGATGGACTATAAAGTACAGATATTCTTTTTGTAGTTAAGTAAAAAACTTTTAGGAAATCTATAAGTTCATTTATATCACGTCAATCACTATCATCGAGTCTATATGTCATATCTGAATTATGAGCATTCCAAACCATTTGTAAGGGTATTCTATATTCATAAGCGACTACAAGCATTTCATATAAAGTATTCCATCTAGTAGCCACTGTTTTTGAAATTTTTTTAGGTGAAAGATTATTTTCAAAACAACGATTTTAAATATCTTTACGCCTAGACATAACTTGACATTTAAATATAAAATGACATGCATTTTTAACTTTGCTACATCCGTTATCATACATATGTACATCATCTCTAACCATCAAATTATATATATGTGCAGTACACATAATATGATAATTATCACCATAGAAAGGATAAATAGTAGGTTTTAAATATTAACAGCAACATTATTACTTGAAGCATTATCTAAGGTTATACTACTTATTTTATCACATATTCCATAGCTTTGTAAACTATCTAAAATAGTTTGAGCAATATAACTACCGTTTTTTTTGCATTTGACAACATTTATAACCTAAAATTCTTTTTTGCATATACCAATTTTCATCAATCCAATGTGCAGTAACAGTCAAATAATTGTTACCGTTTACACTATGACCATATCAGAAGTAATATCTATTTTATAAGTATTATAATAAAATAAACAACGAAGATATTGAAAATGTTGTGCATGATAATCAAATACAACCTTTTTTATTGTATTTCTAGCAAAACCTTTAAATTTGGATTATATGCAATTTGAATATAATGTATAAAATTGGGATTTTCAGCAAAACTAAATGGCAAACCCATAACACATATCATTTTAGCTAGTTCTTCAAGATCTTTTTCTCTACTATATGAAAGTGGTAAACTAGAGCCAGAAACATTAGACGGATTTAATTGTGTTTGTACCATGTTAGAGCCGCCTACTCCTACATTTTCAGGAAGGGAGGTACTATTTTTTTAGCTTCCGTTACCGCTTTAGCATGCAAAAATTCATTTTTACAACAAGGCATTAAATGACTACTCAAATGTCCCGTCCCGTCCCGTCAGATTTACCAACAGTTTTATGATTTAATCTATGTTTACATTTATTACAAATAAATTGTGTTTTATCTTTATTTTGTGTCATAAATTGCCAAACAACTGATTTTTTAGCACGTTCTACCTTAGACTTAGGATGTACGGGGGGAACAGGGGCAGGACAACGAAAGGGAGCGGGACTAGGAGCGAGGCTGAGAGTATTAGTAGTCATATGTGGCACAGTTTCATCATCATCATCATCAAAAGTAGGCGTATCAGTATAATCATCAATATCATTATCATTATCATAATCTCGAGGCAATTTCTCATCAAAATTACCAAAGAGACGTTGTAAATGTTCATGATAAAGATCTAATCCTGAATTACTAGCAATATTAAAAATCGTATCATCAACATGTGTATAATCATCCGTATTTATTCTTAATATAGTAGATTTTTTAGTTTTTGATCTAGAAGAACTACCGGTTTTTGCATTATCTGAGGATGTAAAGTTACACATATTTTTAACACGCTCAATTGCACTTTTTTTACCCTTTCCTTTTTGAACAACATTTTTACCAGAATCCATATTAAAATGTTAAATGTGAGATTATATATAATACGAAAATATATAATGCAAATAATAAATCACAAAATAAATAAATAATTACTTAAATATAAATGAAATATGACCGCCGAAAGCCGAACGTGGAAAGTTGAAAGTTGAATTTTGAAGCTCCAAATCCAATTTCCAAAGACCAAATAAGGCAACACCGGAATTTAAGATATTATATATTAGAGAATTAGATATTAGAAAGTAGAGAGTTGAGAGAGTAGAAGATGAATAGATGATTTTGTGATTTAAAAGAATAAAATTTAGGGGTATTTATAAGTAAAAAAATGAGTTAAAGTGTAATTTTTAAAACTTTGACGTATTAAAAAAGTTAGGGGGGTAGGGGGTGTAAGTGGCTGAAAAATGGGTTAAATAGCCGTTGGGGGCCCACTAGCTGTTACCCAACAGCTATAAACGGACATATTTTTTTTAAAAAAAAAAAAAAAATTTGACCGGACCGGACCGGTAACGGATCGGGACTTACCGAAATCGCGACGGACCGATAAATCCGGTTTTTATCCCGTTATCTGTTCCGAAACTGGACCAAACCGATGTATACCGGGACTAACCGATATCGAACCGGACCGGGACGAACCGGACCGATAACCGGTAAAATCCTGGTTTCGCTGCCCCCCTTAGCAGCAGCTAACCCTACCTCAGAAATCATTTCTAGAGCATACTTCCTTTGATTCATGACTATTCCTTTACTTGATCTCAGAAATTCAATCCCTAAAAAATACCTCAATTCTCCTAAGTCTTTAATCTTGAAATGACTGTGCATCACATGTTTGGTTTCTTCTATCAAACTGACATCATTTCCTATCACCAAAAGGTTATCCACATAGACCAAAACAATAACAATTCCATCATCTCTTCTCTTGGTGAATAAAGAATAATCCAAGTGCCTTTGTATATAACCTGAATTGCACAAAGCATTAGTAAATTTTGCATTCCATTGTCTAGATGCCTGTTTAAGGCCATAAAGAGACTTGACTAGTTTGTGAACCATGTTTTCTCCCTGCATCTTGAACCCTTTAGGCAACTCCATGTACACTTCATTAAACAAATCTTCTTATAAGAAAGCATTGAACACATTCATTTGATGAATGATCCAATGCTTAGCATCAACAAAAGCCACTATAACTCTAACGGTCACTATTTTTACCACTGGTGAAATGTCTCTTGATAATCAATACCTTCAGTTTGATTGTATCCCTTTGCTACCAACCTAGCCTTGAATCTTTCAATCTTTCCATCAACTTGATATTTGATCTTAGAAACCCACTTACATTCAATTGCAGACTTTCCTGTTGGCAGCTTAACTACTTCCCAAGTACCATTTTCCTCCAATGCTTGGATCTCCTGCTTTACTGCATCAACCCACATTTTTATCTTTAATAGCCTCTTCATAGCTTCTAGGCTCAGTTTCAATAGAGAACTTGGATAGATATAATGCATAAATAGGAGAAATATCTTGGTATGACATGTATTTCCCTAGTGAATAAAGCTGAGCAGTATCTGAGACCTGTGTAGTATAATCTTTAATCTATATGGGAGGTTTGAATTTCTAAGAGATTGTCTTGGTTTTTCAGTAATAATATCAGGTACTGAAACATCAACATTGTTCTTTGCACCTTCATTCATCATATTTGTGTCTCCAACATTTTCATTATCTTCATTCCATGCACTGTCATTATGCATATTAATATCAGGAAATGTTTGTTCATGTGGGAATACTGTTTCCATGTCATTTATCTTATCATTCAACTCTTCATGATCATCATCATGGTGTGTACCCAATGAAGGATTAGGAAACAAAGACAACTGTCTAATAACCATTTTGTGAAATGGAAATATATTTTCCTTAAAGATTACATCCCTGCTTACTACAAATTTTTTGTTGTTCAAGTTATACATGAGGTACCCTTTCTGAGTAGTAGGATAACCCAAAAACACACAAGCATCAGCTCTTGGTGAGAATTTGTCTCATTTAGGCAATCTGGTAACATAACCTAAGCACCCAAAAATTCTCAGATGATTAAGTCACACCTTGGCATTGTGAAACACCTCATAAGGTGTCTTCCCTTCCAATATTGTTATGGGCGGTCTATTGATTAAATAGACAGCTGTAAGAATACATTCACCCCAAAATCTTATAGGTATATGACCATTAAACCTGAGTGCTCTAGATACTTCAAGTATATGTCTATTCTTTCTTTCTGCAACTCCATTTTGTTGTGGAGTATGCGGACAACTACTTTCATGAATAATCCCATGAGTGATCAAAAAATCAGTACAATCTTTATTAAAGAACTCTCCCCCATTATCAGACCTTATTCTTTCAATGTGCTTATTAAATTGAATTTTAACAAGAACACAAAAAGACTGTAAGATAGAGAACACATCACTTTTCAATTTCATCAAATATACCATGTCATTCTGGACTTATCATTAACAATAGTCAAGAAAAATTTGTAACCATTATGTGTTGACACATGGTAAAGTCCCCAAACATCTAAATGAATCAATTCAAATATACTACTAGTTTTTGTAAAACTCAAAGGAAAAGATAGTCGAGTCTGCTTTACAAGTGGACATATAGAACATTTTTTACAGACATCATATACAATATTTGAAGTCAAAGAAAATTGTTGTAACACCCTGACTTAAGGATGCCCTAACTTGTTATGCCATAGCAAAAACTTGTTCAAATTTTCACTGTTGTGTGTCATCATTATCATCTCATTATTCTTACCTTCTCCATGTGGTGTTTGACTGGGGAGATAGTAGAGTCCATCCACCTCCTTACCAATCCCTTTCACCTTTTCATTGGAGTGGTCCTAAAAAACAATAAACTCGGGAAAGAAATTAACTGAGCAATATAGTTGTTTTGTTAACTATGACACTGAGAGTAAATCGAATTTGAATGTAGGAACCACCAAAACATTCTTTAACAAATATCCTTCTGGTGTTGTACAACTTCCTGAATGTGTGACAGACAATTTTTCCATTTGGTAAGTGAACACTTCTATTTAAATGATCTAAAAAGTTGCAAACAGAGTGTAATCTATTTAGGTTATGAGTCATATGATAGGTTGCTCCTAATTCAATTATCCAGCTCTCATTCACAGTGCAATTTACAGACAATGTTGTAGAAATAGGTCCAGATATACCTGCCATATTTGCTGCTATATTGGTTCCTGAAGTTCCTGCTTCCTCTTTATCCAACATATGCAGAATTTTCTGATATTGTCCTTGAGTGAAAGTAGGTTAAGCTGCTAGTGCTGAAACCTCTTGTGATCTCACTCCTTGACTCTCCTCTTTTCTACAGATTGGTGCAAACTCATCTTGCATTGACATTATTCCTCGATCAACTCTCACCTGATTTGCCTTCATGCCTTGTGTCTGTCCTGTGCCATTTTGTTCATATCCTGAATTAAAATTTTCAGGTTGTTTCTTCTTAAACTTCCAGTCAGGTGGATAGCCATTCAACTTGAAACATTTAAGTTTGACATGACCCTGCAACTTGAAATAATCACAGATCTGATCCTAGTTTTTCTTCTTCAATTGTGGAGATCTCATATTATTCCTCTGCATATTTCCTCTCCCTGCATAAAGAGCAGTAGGCTCCATTGTTTCCCTTCTTGATTGTGTACTTGTAGTCATCCTCTGACCTTCATCTGCCACTATCATAGCATACGCCTTATTAACATTTGGTAGAGGGTTCATTATTAAGATTTGGCTGCGAGCTTGACTAAACACTTCATTCAACCCCATAAAAAATGCAAACCTCAAATAAGCTTGTTGATTCACATAAACTCTCGATTTATCACAATTACATGATGGTGGAGGCACAAAAGCATCGAATTTATCCCATAACAACCTCAATTTTGTAAAATAACCAGAAACAGTCAAGTTACCTTGATGTATTGTACAGATCTCTCTACTTAGCTGGTAAATTCTCGATTGATCAACCTTGTCAAATCTCTCATTGAGATCACTCCACACTGTAGCTGCATCATCAGCATACACGATCCCACTTAGTAATTCCTTAGATACTATATTCATGATCCAAGCAAACACAAAGCAATTGCACTTCTCCCACTGTTCCTCCAACTCCAGCTTATAGTCACTCCTCTTACATGTTCCCAATCCTTCGCGCAAGCTACGGCCTAACGACCCCCTTGTTGTGTTGCATTTTGTGATCTTTCGCTTCAGAAGAATATAAATAAATCAAGATTTTGACCAGGCACGTATCGAAGGAGCAAAGGAGGAGGTAGCAATAACATTAGCAGAAGCAGCAGGAAGAGAACGAAATTGAGCTTGTTCTCGAATCAGCACTAGAAATCGAAGATGGAAGATGATTTCCAAAACCAACTTTACTCTTTGCTCGAAGATTAATTAGCGTAGATCGACTCCATAATGATTAATCATCTATGCCTGTGAGTTGTACTATAGTTAGAACACATCCAGGATTATCAGATGGATGTAAGTAAAGAGGATGATTCCTCTTCTTCTCAATCGCTTCCAAAGTTTCAACATCATGTGTTGCAGACGTATCTCCAATCGATGTCGATTCTCCAATAGTCATTCTTTTTCCTCTGCTTCCACAAAGGATCTATAATGACGGACTTCTTCCTATGTTTCCACAAAGGATCTACAAGGATCTACAATGGCCGACTTCTTCCTCTGCTTCCACAAAGGATCTACAATGGCAGAAATCTAATATTTGTAGTTGAATCGAATCTCGAGTCACAGCTCTGATACCATATTGAGATTCATACCATAAACGTGAGAGAATTGAAACTGAATTCTTATTGATCAAAAAATTGTTTCTAATACAATGATGCACTACTATTTATATACAGAGATTCAATGTAACAAGCTAACTACTTCACTGTGCTAACTAACTTTCTAACTGACTAATTTACACGTGAACTATTAGTAAACAATTAGCTATAGTTTAATTAACTAACTAAACAATCAATCAGTGTTATTAACCAATTCCAATAGGTGGTTGTTGTTATAGTGACTGGTGTGATGATGACGATTGATAATAGTAATGGTGGTTATGGTTATGATGGTGAAGTTGATTGATGTTAGTAGCTAATAATATTGATAATGGTAGCTAAAAAATATGAGATAGTTGATGATAGTTGTCAGCAATGCTCGTTGTGATGGAGCATGGAGATGATTGATAGTAGGGATTGAATACAGTGGTGGTATAATCAAAATAGCACGGGATCATGAGAAGTCTAATAATTGCAAATTTCGGACGATAATAAATTTGAGAGAAAAGATAAATATAGTTAAAGAAGCGTAATTTTAAACTGCTATTGTATTATGTATTAGGAAAAAAATTATGTATTTATTAAAGTTCAAAACTTCTCTCAAAGTAATTGATAGATATGAAAGAGTTCCTTTTCACCAATAAATAGGAAGGAATTAAACTCGAATGTTTATGCGAAAGTAGACATACGTACTTTTATGTTTGATCGGATATATTATCATCACCAATTGCCTTAGTGAGTTCTTACAAAATCATAATGAATTTTTGTATTTTTCATAATAACTACACATTTTTATCTAAGGAAATTCTTTTAATGTTTCTGTGGTGTGTTTTAGTAACCTCAAGTCATCTCTTTTATAGAGCAAATAATATATCATACTGACTTTATTATTAAATTTTAGTAATTGAATTAATTACAAATTATATAAAGATAATTACATTATATTGTAGTTTAAAAAGTTACATTGTATAATTAAAAGATAAGTGTCAAAAACACATCTAAACTATACCTTTCTTTTGAGTTTCATACCTAAACTATTGAAAGTTTGAGTTTCATACCTAAACTATCATTTTTTAGTTTGAGAAACACACCTCTCTCTTTTATACCACTCTCATCATGGTATGTGTAATACACTCTCTCTCTTATATTTTAAAGAATTTCCACATCACACTCCACATGGACAAAATATTCAACCTTGACAAAAAATAAATAAATTACTAGTATTAGATAAAATTACAAATTAAAACTATTATAAAAAAAAAAATATTTTCTTTATAAAATAAATTGTAAAATATTTTTCTTACCCCACACCATTTGTTAAAGTTTTTTATTTTGTTTAAATTTCTTTTATAAAAGTATTTCATTTTGTACTTCATCTCCTCCCCCTCATCAAATATTAATTTAGATATTATTTTATTTTCTTAAAAATATAATTTTACCCATCCTACTTAACCCTTCGCTTTCAAAAATTTTTCCCAGTGTTTAGATATACATATCGAAAATAGTTTTTACTTGTCGCCACAAGACTTTTTATATTTTTTAGTTATTTATGTTATATTCGGTACACTAGTAGAATTTTTTTCTAAAAATATATGTACGTATATATCTAACACAAAATAAAAAAAATGTAAAATAAAAATAAAAATTAGGAGTGGAAAATTAAATAGGATGAGGTAGATTTTTTAAATAAAATAATATCAATTTCTATCGGAGGGGGAGGGGGGGACGATGAAATATGAAATTTTTAAAAATATTTTATAAATGATTTTTTTTTAGAAAAAGGATGAAAATGTCGTAGGGGGTGAGGGTACGTGGAGGAGGTGGTGGAGTGAGTTAAGAAAAATAAATTAATTTTTTATATGGATAGTATCTTTAATTTTTAATTAATATTAAACTTTTATTATTTAATTTTTATCTAGATAAAAATTTTATCTATGTGGAATGTCATGTGTCAAAGTTTTTTCATATAAAAGAGAGAGTGCACTACACACACCACTGAGGTGTGTTTCTCAAACTAAAAAGTGATAATTTAGGTATGAAACTCACACTTTCAATAGTTTAGGTATGAAACTCAAAAAAAGTAAATAGTTTAGATGTATTTTTGACACTTATCTCATAATTTAACTAAAGTTTTCAATGCTTATTCAAATTGAATTCATTTCTATAATAGAATTTCACTATTGTTAACAATATATTCTTATTAAGTTGTCTTTCACAACCCACTTCAAAGACACATCTTATTTTTGCTACTTTCTACCATGAAAAATAGAATATACCCAATTTTCATTTCTTTGTTTTATAAAGAGTTTCTTACAAAATTCATAGTGATACTACAAGCACCATACCCAGAGGCGGAGTCAGAATTTTCAATAACGGTTCAAATTTTTAGAAATAGATAGCTGAAGGAGGTTTGACATCTACTATATATACATATAAACTTATTTTAACCATATATAAATAATATAATTTTCCGCCGAAGAAAATCAAATGAACCCCATTGTATGAAGATAGCTCCGACCCTGACCATACCAACAAACAATTTGGATTATAATTTCTAGAGGAAAGAATTATGGAAATACAAGGTTGCGGAGTCTCTATAAGTCATCTTACATAGGACATTAGCCTCACTCGGATATTACCAACTTGTGAATCATTGATTTCATACGTATGTATGTATATATAACTGAATGATTGATAATAATTCATGATTTTGAAGAAATTTACATATTAAATCATTTATTTATCTTCATTATTGGAGCTACTATAAAGTCCTATTGATATTTCTTTGAAGGAAATCATTGTTGAAACTCCATGTTTCAGAGTTTGAAAATTGCATTTTCAAAAATAAGCTCTCTATCGGGTGAGTATTGTTGTGAAAGATCAATTACGTATTGAAGAGCCTAATTATGAAATTTTGGGTGATTTGATATAGTTTTTGAGATGTTTTTGGATGAATCTGATCTTAGATTCAAGAAAGAAGATTAATTTTTTTTTTTGTGTAATAAAGTATAATATTATATATTAATTGTATATGGGTATATAAATATATGTTATAATTTTTTATAATATTTAGTATTGGGTGTAGCGTTGTATATCAAGTTTTTAAATATATATATATATATGGGAAAATTGTATGAAAATAGCAAAGTATTAATTCAAATTAAATGTTATAACCATAGTTTCGTTTAATTCTGATCCATAGCAAACACTTTGTCATCGCCTCTCTCCCAAGATTTCTTGCTCGCCACTCTCCTGATCTCACTCGCCAGTTACTCTCTTGTCTCTCTCACTTTACACAAACACAAATGTATAAATTATGTTTGTATTTATATAAAACGTGAGAAAACTGTATATATACATATTTTCTCATTCGTCTCTCTCCCCGTGAATCTCGCTAGTCACTCTCCCTTGCCTCTCTCACTTTATATAAACACAAATGTATAAATTGTGTTTGTATTTGTATAAAGTGAAAGAAAACTGTATATACAAATATAAATACATATATTTTCGTCCTACACACTTATAAATATACAAATATAGATCTTTCCCTATTAGTTATCTTTTGCCTTTCTCTCTATTTCACTTTATACAAACACAAATTATACAAATCGAAATGTATCATTTGTGTTGTATAGAGAGAGAGATTTGATATACAAATGTTTTATTTCGATTCAATTTTATACAAATTCAAATTTTATGCATATATACAATTGAATTAAGGAGCTGCCAATTATTTATACAAATAGAGGCTGCCAATGATTTATCTAAATGAGATGTTGCCATCACTTTATATAAATCTGATGCTCCAGAGCAAACATAAAGTTTGCTATGAGCGATGATACAAACTATATCTATAACATACAAAGATGAGTTTTATGTTTGCTACACCTAAAATTTACTCTATTTTATATTCCGAATTGTGTTTTGGGCTAAAGATTTGTAATGTAAATTTTTTGAGCTAAAATTAGCAAACTAGTCAAATAACTTAACTTAATAAGTAAAAACCTCCATACTTTATAAATATTAGTAAAAATGTCAAAATGTCATTATTTTAGAAATGATTGTGTATTCTAATTTACTACCTATTTTATTTTATTTTACTTACAAATTTTTCAATTAATCCTCTCTCATGTGTTTTTAAAGATTTTCTCTCTCATATTTTCATCTTCCAATTCTTCTCCATTGAAATCTCTCTCTTTTCTTCTTCTTTTTTTCCAGAAATTGAAAAATATATTTATAAAGATATTTACACAATTTCTTTTATTAAAATATGAGTCTTTACCCATTTTTTAATATTTGTTTTATGATTTTATTTTTGTTTAAATCTTCCAAAATTATTGTTTGTAGTTGAAATCACTCTCCATTGACAGAATTTAAGAGAATTACTAGAGGTATTCAACTTAATCAACAATGTTCTATTTTTCAAATATCACAATTTTCTACTTAGAACACAAATGACGATAATTTTGTATTTTAATTTGTTTATTTTCTATTTCTATATCACTTTTTCTACAAATAAGTTCTATTTTTTTATTTTATTTTGTATTCATCATAATGGTATACCAACAAAGTCACATTTGTATTTCAATTGAAGTGAGTATTTATTGTGTTCATTTTGTATTTCAATCTTAATTTTCAATGACAACAAGTTTGTATTCCTTTTTTTATTATGTTTTCATCATAATTGTATACCAACAACTTTTATATTTTATGTGTTTACTTTACAATTCAAATTAAAATTGAATATCATATTGTGGTGAGTATTTTATTGTGATCATTTTGTATTTAACTCTCACATTGTATTCAGAAAAGTTTGTATTTTTTGTGTTCATCATAATGATATACCAACAAAGTTAATTTTGTATTCCAACTGATGTGAATATCTATTGTGCTCATTTCATATTTTAGTCTCAATTTCAATGACAACAAGTCTGTACTTTTTATTATGTTTTCATCATAATTGTATATCAACAAATTTTGTATTTTATGTGCTCACTTTACCATTTAAATTAAAATTGATATTTTACTCTCATCATGAAACTAAAATTGTATCCTAGTGATCTAAATTGTATTACATAACTGCCAAATATACTATACTTTTATTTGTATTAATTTAAAGGATTGTATTCCAATATAATCTAATCATTACATATGAATACGATTAAAGAAAGATACATGATTATAGAAAAATAATAGCATACATAATGAAAATGTTACAATATGTTGAGGTTGATACAATATTCTAAAAAATATAAATTTAAAAAACGTGATTTAATCGAATTCATTTCAACAGAAATTGAGTATTATCAATGAAAATTTAAAAATCGATACTAGAAATTTGATGAACAAGTGGGATGAGTTCTCTGTGTTTATTTTTTTTTTTTAATTTGTATTTACTTTTGAATTTTTGTAACAGATGAAACTTTTAAGCAATTGTTCCTTCTTAAAAAAAATTATCTCCCCTACATTTCTCCTTTTTATTAGTTAACAATTATATTCTTTAAATTAAAATAAATAATAAAAACTTAAATAAGATACATAATAAACTAAAATTTTGACATTTTTACTAAATATAAGAAAGTGTTGACAATGATTTCTATTAAATGTTAAACTATTGACATTTCAAAAAAATTCTCATACTTTTACGCAATGAAAAAAAAATGTTTGATTCTATATTTTTTAAATTACAATTGATCCAAGTACATAGGTTGTCAAAATGGGCCAAGGTTTTTTAAACTTTACCAAATTTAGCCACTAGCCCGTTGAAATCTCTGTTTCCTCTCTCTTCCCTATACACTAACACACTTTCTCTCGGGAAGGTCTATTAAAAGGGTCAAAGAAATTTGTCAATCAAGTAAAAGTCCTTCAAATTTTAAAAATTAGGTAGAAGTGACAAAAAAAAATATTAGGTTAAAAAATATTTTCATAATAGTCCCAAACTTTTTACTTTTACACTTTAATTCAACAACTGTCGTAGTTGTCGGGACAACTTCTTTAATTGTCCGACAACTGTCATAGTTGTCAGAACAACTTCTTTAGTCGTTCGACAACTTTTAACAGTTGTCCAAGCAACTTTAGAAGTTGTCCAAACAACTTCAGTGGTTGTCCAGACAACTACGAAAATGACTTAGTTTAGTCCTTTTATTAATATTAAAAATAAAAAATAAAAAAAAAGGTCTCACTTGTCTTATTTTTTTAATTAAAAACTTGAAAGGCACTGTGAGCTCATTTTTCCCTTTCTCTCCTCCCATAATTCATTATCTACCCATCTTTCTGAAATTCTCAAATGTGATTTTATTATTACAAGAATTTGGTGATAGTAAAAGGAATGGTCATATATGTATATATGGTTGAGTAATTGCTAACGACCCATACTTTTGAATATATATATATATCATATATATATATATATATATATATATACATGTTTTACCTCCATTGTTAAAGACTTAAAAGTTACTATGAAATACTATAGACATTTTGTTGAAGCAATAGACAATCATTGTTGAAGCTCGAAGCTTCAAAATATTGAAGATTGAATTTATGTAAATAAGTGAGATTGTTGCAAAAGATCATTTACATGTTGAAGAGCCTAAATATGAATTTTTGAGTGATTTGATATAGGGTTTGAGTTGCTTTTAGATGAATATGGTGCTTGGATGCAAGGAAGAAAACGAAATTCATGTTTTATATAATTGTGTAAAACACTCTCTCTATATATATATATATTATTTAGGGGTTGTGCTTCATTGGTTGAATTATTTTTAAAAAAATGTCTAACACTCAATCTTAGAAGGTCAGTTTTCTAGAAAAATCCATTAAAATTGGCCTTAAAGGTTAGTAAGCTTATTTACGTAAAATTTCAATATTTTACACTCGATCGATCATGATACTATTAAAAATAGTTACATCCTGAACATAATATTTAATTTCTAATTTTTAAAAAGGGAAAATTACGCAACAAAATAAATTTATACTATTTAATTACTCATCATAGCTATAGTTTGCTATAATTACAACTCATGACTAACATTATATATTAATTACGTGGGCTGACTTTGAGTTTGTATAATTAGTCACGTTTGTATATGTATAATTCACCAGAATATATACATACGTATGTATAATATACAATTATTTAACCTATATACATATACAATTCACCTCTCTCCCACCCTCTCCCCTCTCTCGCTCGCCTCTCTACTCTCTCTCTCTCTCAATCTCGCTCGCCTCTCTCCTCCATCTCCCAGTCTCGCTTTCCCTATATACAAATGTATATGTATAATGTACAATTATATACACATACAATTCACCTCTCTCCCACTCTCTGCCCTCTCTCGATTGCCTCTCTCCTCCCTCTCCCAATCTCGCCGCCTCTCTCCTTCCTCTCCTAGTCTCGCTCATCTCTTTCTTTCTCTCCCACTCTCGCTTGCCATATATACAAATACATATGTATAATATATAATTATCTAACCAATATACATATACAATTCACCTTTCTCCCACTCTTTTCCCTTCTCTCTCGCCTCTTTTCTCCATATAACATGTAGCTACGAATTGTAATTATCAAACTATAGCTATGGAGAGTAATTAGACTATTTTTAAGTGGCTATATGTGAAAGTTGCGCCTTTTTAAAATATTTTTTGAATCAAATACTCTACTTATTTGATCAGGTCAATTTTTTAAAAATGATTTCTTATCAGTTTTATTAAAAATTGACCTTGTGAAGATGTTATTTTAATCTTTTGAAACAATTTATAAGAATTAATCTGCTATCAACTGTCGATAATATTGATTTTCTTTAAAAAAGAAATTGAACTCATAAGGTATGTTCTCACATGTTATTCCTTTTGGTTGAAAAACCTATCCATGTAATCACCTTGTATATGTATTGTGTTTTACGAAAAAATAAGGGAAAATTAACAAACAAGTCACAATCCCTAATATAATTAGTAAAAACATTTACACTTTAAAATAATTATTGAAAATGTCAAAATGTCAAAACTTTAGAAAGTAATTTGTATCCAAATTTATTTCTCAAAACAGTCCAACATTGAATCAAATTCTACATTCATTACCCATTTACACTTCTTCCTATGCTTTAATACCATTAAATTTATTTTTCATCTCACTTTTCAAATTTTTTTCTCTTCCATCAACTTTTCAGTTTTCACCATCCCCAATCATTCAGTTTTCTCTTCTTCTTTTTTCTTTCATCAAAATTTCACCATTATTCTTTCTCATTGTTGAAGAAGAAGTAATTATTCAAGTTCATAACAATTTGTTCAGATCTATCAATTAATCAAGAAATCTTTCAATTGATAAAGGTATTTTTGAAGTCATTATTTATTTTGCGAGATTTTGTTTTCAAAATCACATTATGTTGAATTTTCGGATTGTATGTATTGAGGATTTTTCGTAATTTTTTTTAATTTTTATGCGAGTTTGTTAACATACTCATCAAATATTTATGTATTTCAGATTTTTAGTATTTTAAATAAAAAATTTTGATCTTTTTTATGATTTGTTTTTATATTTTAGATTTAGTAAAATCTACATTAGCATTTAGGTATTGAGTTGTTTCGCTAAAGTATTTGAAAGTATTTTGAATGTTCTGTAGTTTGTGGTCAAATTTGTTTCTAGGCAGAACACATGAGCGGCCCCTTGAACTTGCACGCTTTTTTCGTTTAGATACCTTAACAAGAGGCCATTCCTATTGAACACTTAAACCACTCAAAAAGTGTAACTATCAAACACACGTGACTGACTTGTCACCTGTCGTGTGAAGCACGCCTTTTAAGCGCGTGAAGTGAAGAAAAAAAAGCTGATATGTCTGATTTGTCACACTTAACGGTACAATTTCCCCCTTTATATTTATCCACCCAAAATTCTTCCCTTTTTTTTATTTCTAATCTCTTTCTTCTCCATATCTCCATTGTTGCTGCTGGGGATCAAAAAAATTTCTTCATTCATCTTCTTTACAGCGAATTAAAGGTCTATAATAATATCCATAAAATTTCCTGAAAAAAAATTCAAATAAAGCCGACAAATTACTGACAAAGAAACCCTACAAAAATCAAACTTTATTCACATGCGTACAAAACATTATCACAGTACTAACATACAAAAATAGACGCTATATTTAAAGGGGAAACTGCAACAATAGTCATGGAGATTCGAAAATGAACTTACTTCTCAAGATTTTGACAGCACAAAATCTCCTAGCTTTCTCGAATCAGCCTTAGAACACAACAACAACAGTTATTTTCTTCAATCGAGCACGTCGTAGGAAGAATACATGAAGATTAGAGAGATGACTGCAACGTTTTCTTACAGAATCGACCACATTGAGTGGAAATCGTGCATGAAATTCTAGGATTTTTTCAAAATGAATTTTGGGAATTTTGGGGAATGACTGAGGGGTTGGGTGTGGGGTTGGGTGTTTTACCATGTAGATTAGATTTTTCCACATAGGAGGGTGTGTATGTCACGCGCTCCATCTTAAAATAAATGCCTCAAACGACAGGTGACAAGTCAGTCATGTGTGTTTGATAGGTACACTTTTTGAGTGGTTTAAGTGTTCAATAGGAAGGGCCTCTCGTTAAGGTGTCTAAACGAAAAAAGCGTGCAAGTTCAAGGGGCCGCTCATGTGTTCTGCCTTGTTTTTACAAAGTGATAATCCAAATACAAATATGTAGTTTGATTATTTAAAATTGTGAATGAATACGAAATCAAAGATAAACTAGTTGGTATAAACATATAATGAGCAAAATGAAATACAAAACTATTTGACTGATGCAATTAGGATGAATACACATATAATGAATACATAAATAAATTATATTTTGGGTATTTATAGTTGAGAATAAATACAAAATCAAAATATAAATACAAAACTTTATGGTATATATTAGGACGAATACGAAATCAAATCTAAATACAAACTTTATGGTATACATTAGGATGAATACAAAATCAAATCTAAATACAAATTATTTGGTATACAAAGTGATATTGGAAATAAGCAAAATAAAATACATATGTAAGATGGATGAATACCTATACCATGAATATACATGAGTATTGTATTCTGAATATCGGAAAATTTCTTAAAGGAGATACATAACTTCATAATCTTAACATGATAGCCAAATAACTTCATAAAATTTAGACATTTTTAAAGATAAATTATAATTTCATAACGTCAAAATGATGTCTTAGTAGAATAAACTGGTTCAAATATGATAATGTATGGTAAATAAACGTGTTTACAAACAAACAAAAAAATTAAGAAAATTGAATATTAAATTTTTAGAACAATGGTGATAGGCGTGTTTTTTAGAACATGGTGAAAGAATAAGAAAGAGATGAAAGTTGGTGTATTTTGATAAATTTTCAATTAGTTCTTTGTTTTTGAATTTTTGTAACTGATAAGACTTTTAAACAATTGTCTTTTTTTAATATTTTTCTCTCCCCTTAATTTTTCCTTTCTGTTTTTAACAATTATTTCTTTTTTGACATTTTTACTAAACATTGAAAGTATTAACAATGAGTCCTATTAAATGTCAAAATATTGACATTTTAAAAAATTTCCCAAAAAATAATGATAAAAGAAAAATGACTAAGTTTTAAAAAATCAATTAATTTTATGATTTAAGAGAAATCAATTTTTTCGAATTAACAGAGTCGCCACTAGATTTTTTAGTAAAAATCAAGAAAAAACTTATAATTTATTTTTTCAAAAGATTTAAAACATATAAAAACAATTGAAAAGGGTTCGAAGTTCAAATGTACATTCCGAGAAGGTGTTAGGCCCTCAGAATGCCTGCTAACTCGCGGTTGACCGGCGATTTGACTAAAATTACTTTTGATTTTAAAATAATTCATTTTCTTTCAAATTTTAACTAAGTTAAATAAATTCAAATATTTACTTATTACTTACCCCATTACTATATATATTTTAATTGTTTATTTTAAAGGGGAATGAACTTAGAAGGAAACTTCTGAAAGGGTCTAATAGCAAAAATAAAGCTAAATATAGAATATAAAAATAAGTATTTTTTTATATAAAAGAGAAATGACTAACTTTGGGGAATTAATTAAGTCAAATGAAAATTAAACAAGTGAAAAGTAAGTCAATACAATAGCAAATAAATAAGGAGGAGAAGGGAGGAAATTTGAACTTGGGCTTTTTTCCCAAATTCAGCAAAAAAAGGAAAAAATTTCAAAATGTCAATATTTTGACATTTAATAGGACTCATTGTCAATACTTTCAATATTTAGTAAAAATGTCAAAAAAAGAAACAATTGTTAAAAACAGAAAGAAGAAATTAAGGGGAGAAATTTTTTTTGAAAAAAGACAATTGCTTAAAAGTCTTATCAGTTACAAAAATTCAAAGACAAAGAACTAATTGACAATTATCAAAATACACAAACTTCCATCTCTTTCTTATTCTTTCACCATGTTCTAAAAAACACGCCTATCACCATTGTTCTAAAAATTCAATATTAAATTTTCTTAATTTTTTTATTTGTTTGTAAACACGTTTATTTACCATACATTATCATATTTGAACCAGTTTATTCTACTAAGACATCATTTTGATGTTATGAAATTATAATTTATCTTTAAAAATATCTAAATTCTATGAAGTTATTTGGCTATCATGTTAAGGTTATGAAGTTTATGTATATCCTTTAAGAAATTTTCCGATATTCAGAATACAATACTCATGTATATTTATGGTATAGTATTCATCCATCTTACATATGTATTTTATTTTGCTTATTTTCAATATCACTTTGTATACCAAAGAATTTGTATTTAGATTTGATTTTGTATTCATCCTAATGTATACCATAAAGTTTGTATTTAGATTTGATTTCGTATTCGTCCTAATGTATACCATAAAGTTTTATATTTATATTTTGATTTTGTATTCATTCTCAACTATAAATAGCCAAAATACAATTTATTTATGTATTCATTATATGTGTATTCATCCTAATTGCATCAGTCAAATAGTTTTGTATTTCATTTTGCTCATTATATGTTTATACTAACTAGTTTATCTTTGATTTCGTATTCATTCACAATTTTAAATAATCAAACTACAGATTTGTATTTGGATTATCACTTTGTAAAAACAAATTTGACAACAAACTAAAGAACATTCAAAATACTTTCAAATACTTTTGCGAAACAACTCAATACCTAAATGCTAATGTAGATTTTACTAAATCTGAAATATAAAAACAAATCATAAAAAAGATCAAATTTTTTTATTTAAAATATTAAAAATCTGAAATACATAAATGTTTGATGAGTATGTTAACAAACTCACATAAAAATTAAAAAAAAATTCAGAAAATCCTCAATACATACAATCCGAAAATTCAACATAACCGTGTGATTTTGAAAACAAAATCTCGCAAAATAAATGATGACTTCAAAAATACCTTTATCAATTGAGAGATTTCTTGATTAATTGATAGATCTGAACAAATTATTATGAACTTGAATAATTAGTTCTTCTTCAACAATGAGAAAAAATAATGGTGAAATTTTGATGAAAGAAAAAAGAAGAAGGGAAAAGTGAATGATGGGATTGTGAAAACTGAAAAGTTGATGGAAGAGAAAAAAAAATTGAAAAGTGAAAGATGAAAAATAAATTTAATGGTATTAAAGCATATGAAGAAGTGTAAATGGATAATAGATGTAGAATTTGATTCAATGTTGGACTGTTTTGAGAAATAAATTTGGATAAAAATTATTTTCTAAAGTATTGACCATTTCACATTTTCAATAATTATTTTAAAGTGTAGATGTTTTTACTAATTAAGTTAGGAATTGTGATTAGTTTGCTAATTTTTTCGCAAAAAAATGGACTTTTAGGCCCAATTCTCCAAAAATCCTGCAGCTATTTTGAGTGAAGATTTTGGCTCATTTCCCTTGAAAATCTGGTATACATTTGATGTATACTGATGTATACGACTTGTATACAATCCATTTTCGTGTATATTTGGATATATATGGAATGTATTCTGTCCCACATCAAATTTTCAGCACCTGTATAATTTTTTGGACATGTGTATAGTATATTCAGACTGTATACCAGTGTATACAACAGTATATTAGCCCTTTCTTAGGCTTTTGGAGACCTACAAATTAATCCCCAGCAACATATTTGCTGCTTTTCGACCTGTACATCAGTTTAGAGGGGGCTGGACGACTCGAATATGATAGTGTGAGCCTTAACGGCTCAACGAGAGGATGCGAATAGATGAAGTGACGTCCGTAAGGACACGAAAGGAATGTTTTTACATGCAATAAAATAGAAATGGGTTAGCATATGAAATGATATAATAAACAAGATATATCTTGAAAGAAAACAGATTTTACTAAAAGAAAGCTACTTCAAGGGGTTCAAATTGAAACGACACATATGACTCTAAAGAAAAAGCAAATGAATCAAACTAAAGCTTACAAAGTTGATATGGAAATATGACACTTACACAGTAGCATATATTTTATGTATGTTCAACTATGAGCACATTATATTCATGGAAGTACATAACAATTTATCAACAATTAGACTCAAAAAAAAATGTAAAGGGAGCATGCTGCACATTTACCAAATAAACAACTCGTGCACAGTTGAAACAATTCATTTTGATAAAATAAATATGATATGGATGCAATAGTTGGCTTATTAAGTTGGCAGTGATCCAACCAAATAAGACTTACACATATTTACTTGGGAAAACATGATAACAAAGAAAAAACCCTAATAGGATAAAAAAAAATTCAATGTAAGATAACTTGCATGTTGGACAAAGTCTACGCATTGAATAAAGATTTGACAAAAATATGCTACTGTTTTAGTGAATTTTTAGGCATGAGAACAAAGAGATGGATTTTCTTTTCATCTATTTTTAGCACTCTCTCCGACTTCAAACAAGGAAGAAAGCACACTAAGGCAATAAGAGCACACCATAAGGTTTAACATAAATGTTCGAACAAATAGGTATGTATTCAAAGCCAAAACGATGTAAAACCGGCTTTCAAAGGCTGTAAACCTTTCGAGATAAGACTCAACCATAACCCCAGCCTATATCAATGACATATTTCGCTAGACACCGAACTTGATATCATCTTGGAACAACAAAATCATTTAGACGAGTCAAAAGCGCAATGCATGAACTTCGAACAATCACCAACATCACAAGTAAACTCCAAATTTTGACATCTCAATTCGTTCTTTCAACTAGAGGTGAAAGAATAAACGATAATACGTCGAATGTTGAACACTAGTGCGGATTCGGCTATAAAAAAAATGCTCAAGAAGAAAGAAAAACGAAATATCATCTTAGATAAAACCAGAGAACCTTCTCCAAACCCTAACTGGATAACATGTCTACTTAAATGAATCAAACAGGAACACACAAGTCATATTAATATCTTTTTTTTTATTTTTATTTTTTTTCTTCTCTCTCCTCAGCAAACAAAAAAACCACAAACGGAAAAGGGGGAAAAGGGAAAAGGAAAAAAGAGAGAGATGAAGAAAAAAAATAAATTAAAAAAAGTCAATCTTCGGTGTTGAGATTAAAATTTATGGACTCAACAAGACATGATTGATTTCAATAAAGAATTTTTGAGGTACTCAATCCTGTTATCTAGTTATGTCTAATAAAGAGTTACACTATATTCTTGAAAAGTCATTTCAAAATACTCCATGAACTCTTGAGTCTTAAGTATTTATAAAGATCAAAATCTCAAAAATAGACTCTGAATATTCATAAAGAGATAAAATATCTCAAATATCTCATAAACTCTTTAGTATTCATAAAAAACAAGATTCTCAATGTTTTGGTTATTCATAAAGAGATCACAAAGACACCAAATATTGTCTTTCCCAAGAATATCGAAATTCCATAAACTCATGGGTATACATAGAGATCAAGATGTGTGGCCTCCTACATTCGAGACACCGCCTCTAATGGTCTCGAATCATTAGAAATCTATAAAAGTAAAAGAATCAAAGGGATCAATAAGATTTATACTCACAATATTTATGAATAAAGTTTATTTCTTCATATTTTTGTGATTGTAATTCATTTTCTGGCAGTTTAAAATTGATGCAAACAGTGCGACTCTGCCTATGAATATTTAGGCCAATGTCTTAGGCCCCAATTTTTTGGCCTCAAATTTCTATAAAAAAAAATCATGTTAATTTTTTTATGAAAAAGACAATTATTTTAAAAAGGTGTGTATATATATATATATTAATATATTAAATATAATATATATATATATATAATAATATATATTCTTTGCTAACACTCCAATTATTTATCTTTTTTTTTAAATCTTTTATGCATTCTATTTCTTCAAATCTTTGATAATTAGAGTAATATTCTGTCAAAATATGAATCAATATCTAAAAGTCTGAACAAAAAATTACAAATTATATTTTATTTATTCGTAACTTTTCATATACAGTAGGATATACCAAGTTAACAACTTTTTGAATCAAATTCTATGATTCTAATTCTAATCTTATTTAAAATTTATCAACTTATTACTTATCGAATATAATATCAATTCATTAGTAAGTTTCTCAATAAAATGAGTTTTCAGTGTAAATTGATAAAATCTTGCTTCAAAATAATAATTAAAAAAAGTATTTAAAAAATATTTATAAAAAAGATATTTAATAATTTAACATCTAAAATTTAGAAAAATAAATAAATACAAATAATTTATTTAAAGTTTACCTCTAACTAAAATTTCGCTTTAGACCTCGAATTATATTGAGCCGCTCCTGCTGCAAATGAATTAACACGTCTAGTAGGACCAAGTCTGCCCTTCATCTCTCTTTCACAAATCATCTTTGCAAATCTGAAACCCCAAAACTATAAATGTGAAAGAATGAGTACTCAATCTCATTTTTGAGTTCATCAAGTCTACATTCCGAATAATCCTGAAAGCAGTAAATATTCTTCCACATTTGCAATTTTGTGGCTTTAGATCAAGATTTGATTTGTACGGAGAACGAGAATGAGAGGGCAAATTGGTCTCATTAGCGTGCCAATTTGTTTGCAATAAATTTTAAACATTATGAAAAATAAATTAACCATAACAAAATATAAATAAAGAAACATGATTTTATTGATAAATATGTGGAACATATCCGTGTCTCCCTTGATTGTTTTCTCTCCTAATTTTTACATAATTCGAGGGCGTTAGTGCCATATTTCTCTCCTAATATTTTCCGTAATTCGAGATTGTTAGCGACATATTTCTCAAACTAAGATGATAGAACTTGCTCTTCATATTTCATGAGAGCCGTTAGTGACGTATTTTTCAAACTAAGATGATTTGAGTTTGATTTCTTTATAAATATTATGAATTTACAGAATATAAATACCCAAGCGTTTATGGGATATTTTGTAATTCTAATGAAATAAATATTTCTCTGCGTCCCATTTTATGTGCACCATTTCCTTTTTGGTCAGTCCAAAAAAATGTCACATTTCCTTATATGGTGAGTATTTAAAGGTATAATTCTTTTTACCTTGTTGGTCCCACTTACCTAATACATTAATGAGGAGAGAGAAAAATGAGTTAACTTTTTTGAAGGCAATTTTGATTAAATATTTAAAGTCTCATTATTTCATAAATTCAGTGTCCGGTCAAATGTTGCCACATAATGAAACGGGGAGAATATATTTTTATAGACATGAGCTAGAATTTGGGTTAAGTACCCTCCAAAACCCTAAACTAAAATAGAACTCCTTGTAGACTCCTACAATTTCAAATATGTAGAATAAATTATTAGGTAAACTGATAGAAAAGCTGTTATGATCTCAAAATATTAAAATTTAAACAAATTGTTATGTAACTTTCTAAAATTAAAAAATAAACCAAATATCATGAAATTATTCAAATGGATATGCATGTTTGGTAACAGTCCTTGAATTGTAATGCCATGTATAGGTCCCAACACATACAATTACCCGTAATCTGCAGTGCAGAATTGACAAACCTTTTGCTACGGCTCTTAACTCATGGTCTCCTCATTCCACCCCTACCTACTTTTCCCTCGAAGAACGTCCAGCTTCAATAAGTAGTACTCACCTCCGTTTTAAAAAGGATAACCTAGTTTGATTTGGACCGAGTTAAGAAAGAAAAAAGTTTTTTAATTTGTGCTTCTAAATTAAAGTTATGTCAAATGTATCAAAATGTTCTTTAATTATCTGTGTCTTTAAACATGTCACGTGAAAAATTAAAGTTAAAGGTTACAAAAAAGGAAAGAGATCATTTTTTTTTTATAGAAGATATGTTTTTTGAAAAGGATGGAAATATTTTATTTTTTTTATTGAAAATTGAGGTGTAATAAAGGAGAAAATGAATATTTTATGTTGTTACTTTATCTAAATTATACCATGTAATCCCATAGGTTTTTGAAGAGGCAAATGTTTAAACCTTATCTTAAGTACCTGTCGTGGAAATAGATAAGAAGTTGTGTTGATAGACTCTTAGCTTGAATAAAGTTTTTTAAAATAGAATGAAAAAGAGAATACAAAATGAAGAGCTGTCAACAACAAGAAAATAATGTGAAATTGGAGAATAATACAGCATACAAAGAAACAAGATCACATGTACAATTAAAATTGAAGAACAAGAAACTATGAGAATAGTGCTATACTATGTGTAAGAAAGATCAAAGTGCCGACCACAAGCCTATCGCTTAAGAAAGTCAAGCGCTCGACTACCAACTAACTTGCCTATCTATCGCTACATCCAAACCAGATATCTAAGGTCATATCCTCGGTAACTCAAGATGTGTTATGTCATGTCTAATCACCTCCCTAAAATATTCTTTCGGTTCTACTTTTACCCTAGATCACCTGACCCCAACCATTGGCCAACCTCTCACACATGCTCCACTGGGGCGTCTACGCATAATGAAATTTTCAATTTAAATTAAAATGTCTAATAAAATATTTTATCATGTGTTTAACTGTTATTAAAACAAATTGTAATTCGAGTGTCAATGAAATTAGAAGTAATCTAATGGAGGTGTTATGGTATAGCCTATATTATATATATATATATATGATATATATATATAGTATATATTATGTTATATATATATAATGACAAAGACAATAGAATTCATATGTATACTATTCTAACGTGATTAGAGCTAAGGCATAGTATTATTGTGTTTTATGTTTCTTGACCCCACAAGCTATCAAAATCTCTTTGCTTCCTCAGCTTATAATTCAACAATTTAACTTGCAAACTCCACATACACTTTACTTGAAAACATGCCTATGAAAGCAAGCAAAGTTGTTGGGTATGGTACTTCTAGGACTACTACTTGTATAGTAATTTGCAAGTGGAATGAATATTTGTAACATGGACGATGATGTTTGACATCATGTAAGCCATCAGTAACACAGCCAAATCCAGTGAGCATCTGCTTCTTGCTGTGAAAGCTTTGTCAGGTGTGACTTGCATGTTTGTGTTCTTATAGGAATTCTTTGTGTGCCCTCTCTTGGATTGATCCTGAACTTGCCCTTGGCTCTTCCTAACTAAATGCAATCTCACTTCTCTTGCTAATTGTTAAGAAAAACTAATAGAGGTCTTCCATTTCTTCCCTAGTACTACACCCCTAGCTAGCTTCTTAATTAAACTACTTTAATTTTGTTGTTGTAATTCAATTTGTGTTTGATTTTGAGACCTCTATCCATTGAAAGGGTTTTACGACCTCATTTTGTCTTCGTTAAGATTTAATTTTTGAGTCGTATGATTAATAAATGTCGGTCTAAGATTGTAACGTTGAATTCAGGACATTTTATTTTTTCAATATTTCAATGTGCATAATTTATTATTTCTAAATTACTAATTCAAATAAAAAGTATTGAATATTTTTTTAAAAAATATTATTTGATAAAAAATGTAATATTGATGTTCGGTGGGGATGGTGAGATGATTTGTAGTGGTTGGTACTGGTTGATGTTATGGCTAGTGTTGATGATAGTAAATAATGGTAGACGTGTGTAATTGAGACTCATACCATAAACGTGAGAGAATTGAACTGAATTCTTATTGATCAAAAATTGTTTCCTAATACAATGATGCATACTATTATAACGAGCTCCAATGTAACAAACTAACTACTTCAATGTGCTAACTAACTTTTACCTACTAATTACACTGAACTATTATAAACAATTAGCTATGTTTAATTAACTAACTAAATCAATCAGTGTTATTAACCAATTTCAATACTCCTCCTCAAGCTGATGTTATTGAACAAGTTCAAGAATCCTAGTTGCTAATTAAGATATCATGTGAATCTACCAAATACTTTGTTCAGTACATCTGCTTGCTGATCTTTTGTATGTATGTTTAGGCTGATTAATTCTTCCTGCCCTTCTCTCTATAAAGTGACAATCAATCTTAATGTGTTTGGTCCGTCGTGAAAACAGTTAACAACAATTTGTATGTGCTCCTTGCTATCACAATGAATGGTGTTGTCCTGTCAGTTTTACTCCCAATTCTTGAAGCAAATTATTAACCCAAACGATCTCAGCAGTCAAGTAGCCAAACTCCTATATTCTGTTTCAGCAAACACTTCTAGACACTATATTTTGCTTTTTAGATTTTCAGATATTTGGACATGCATCCAATCTGCATCACAGAATCATGTAAGTTGAGGTTTGTATTTGCACTCATCAGCAACTTTTCCTTTCTGTTTTGATGTATTTACCCTCAATGCTCCATCCCAATGCGATCTTTTTTGCTTCTGCATAAAGGCTCAAGATTGTACTGCAAATGCTATATCTGGCCTAAGTATTAGTAAGTACAAACTCCCAACAAGCCCTTGGTATTTTGTTAACATCTGGAATAAATCATCAGTAATGACACTACCTTCATCAAAATTCCACACTAGTTAACTTCATGTTGCATTTTGGTGTCATTGCTGGTTTTGCAGCAGCTAACCCCACCATCAAAATTATTTCTAGAGCATACTCCTTTGATTCATGATATTCTTTGCTTGATCTAGAAATTCAATCCTAAAAAATACTTCAATTCTCCTAAGTCTTTAATCTTTAAATGACTGTCAATCACATGTGTTTCTTCTATAAAACTGACATCATTTCTGTCACCAAAAGGTCATCCCATAGACCAAAACAATAACAATTCCATCATCTCTTCTCTTGGTGAATAAAGAATAATCCAAGTGGTTTATATATACCCTGAACTGCACAAAACATTAGTCAAATTGATTCATGTCTAGATGCTTGTTAAGGTCATAAAGAGACTTGACTGTTTGTGAACCATGTTTCTCCCTCCATCTTGAACTCTTTAGGCAACTCCATGTACACTTCATCAAACAAATCTCCTTGTAAGAAGCATTGACACATCCATTTGATGAATGATCCAATACTTAGCAGCAGCCAGCCACTATACGCTTCTAACAGTCACACATTTTTCCACTGTGAAAATAATCTTTGATATCATACCTTCAGTTTATTGTATCCTTGTGCCACCAACAACTAGCCTTGAATTTTCATTCTTCATCAGCTTGATATTTGATCTTAAAACCCCACTACATCAATTGCAGACTTTCCTTCTGGCAGTTTAACTACTTCCCAAGTACCATTTCCTCCCAATGTCTTGAATTCTCTCTGCTTCAGTGCATCAATCCACCTTTTTATCTTTATAGCCTCTTCATAGCTTCTAGGCTCAGTTTCAATAGAGAACTTGAATAGATGTACTGCATAATAGTGAGAAATATCTTGGTATGACATGTATTCTCCTAGTGAATACAAGCTGGCCAGTATCTGAAATGTGTAATATAATCTTTCATCCATATGGGTTTTGATTTCTAAGAGAAGTTTGTCTGGTTTTTCAGTAATAATATCAGTACTGAAACATCAATACTGTTCACTGCAACCTTCATTCATCATATATGTGTCTCCAACATTCTTCATTACTTCATTCCATGCCTGTCATTATCATATAATATCAGGAAATGTTTGTTCTTGTGGGAATATTGTTTCCATGTCATTTATCTTATCATTCAACTCTTATGATCATCATAATGGTGTGTACCATGAGATAGGAAATAAAGGCACTGTCTAGTATCATTTTTGTGAAATGAAATATATCTTCCTTAAAAATTACAATCCTGCTTACTACAAACTTGCTGCTCAAGTTATACATGAGGTACCCTTTCTGAGTAGGCAGGATAACCAAAAACACACAAACATCAGCTCTTGTGAGAATTTGTCTCCTTTAGGCAATACTGGTAACATAACCTAAGAACCAAAAATTCTCAATGATCAGTCCTGCCTTGGCATTGTGAAAATACTTCATAAGGTGTCTTCGCTTCCAATACTTCTTGTGGGCGTC
>CM040618.1:103728365-103820206 GCA_022817965.1 Solanum lycopersicoides
CATTTATATTCCATAAAATTTTAAATGTATAAACATTGTAGAATTATGAATGCCATATTTGATTTGATAGAATGTAACGAAAATCATTATTATAGTATATGAACATGTATTGAATTATTGTATGAACATTGTTATGAATAACACATAAGAACCACTTTATGAATGGCAGGACACAATTTAAATTTATAATGTATAAAAAATTTTAGAAATTTAATGACATATTAAACTTTGACATATGCAACAGAAACAAATATATATATGAACATTGTATGAATATCTGATGGTACGCCTATACAAAACATACTGTTTCTTTCCAAAAAAATTTATACAAACTGTATTAACCCATATTACAGTTACAAAAAAAAGTTAACACTGTTTTAAATGTAAAAAATTAACAAACTAAACAATTCATAATTAAAATAAACAAATCAAAACTAAAAACTAATCCTAATAATTCCACTTTCCACATGTTTAATTAAAATTGACACAAAAGTTATCCATCAGAAGTGAAATATGTAGCTATGAAAATAATCTTCAATTCTTGGGAAAAAATAATTTATATGTTGAAAGAAATTTTAAAGTAATAGACAAATTTTAGAATGAAGAATAATTGTAAAGCTAATCATTTATCTACTTTAATTTAACTCAATAAAAAAGTAGTCCTTCAAATTCTCAGGCGTGCATATTAAATTACTGCGCATTAATTATAACTGAAAATTAGTTGTCAGAATTAATTACTCATTAGCACTTCATTTTATGTTGTCAGAATTAATTACTCATTAGAATTAATTACTCATTAGCACTTTTCCACTTTAAATAATTTTTTAATACAATGCTTTTAATAGATTATAATTAACAATATAATTACTAATTAAATGCTATAGAGTGAGATATTAAATGCTACAAAATGAAATTGAAACTCTAATGCCATAACTGATAATAATACTACATATTATGCTATATTCAAAATTTACACTTTGGACAAACCACTTTTGGGCCTTTTAGTTTGCAATTTTCAGCAGCCCATTTCATGATTTTCAGCCTACCTAATTTTCCACTCTGATCCAATTCCCATCAGCCAGCCCACTAACAATAACAAAGGCCCATTCCAATTTAATAGAAATCCATAACAACAACATACAAGGAAAAATTACATGAATTGTATATTTTAATAAATAATTATCGATTTAGCAATATTTTTATTTATTACCATTTTATAGCAATACTATGTTAAATCTGCAATATGTATTAAAAGTGAATTATGTTGCAAATATATGAATTATATAGAATTATAATTGTTTTTAAAGTATATTATGTTTTGTTTGGTAAAAATTTTGACACATTGAATTATAAGTATATTAAAATGTGTGATAAATGAATTATTTATCATAAAATTTGTATTATATGTGAATAAAAAAAATGTTCTTTGTAATATGAATTAAACTTATATTATAAATGAATTAAAAATGATCAAGTGAAAAAAAATATTATTGCTATAAATAATAAATATTCTTTTATTATAGTATATTTATGTAAGTTTCCCAAAATACAACACCAAACTGACCCAGCAATCACCCAACAACGTTCACAAAGAAACGATTCCAAGCGGCATCAACACTGTGAACGGTTCACAAAGAAACGATTCCAAGCGGATCAACACTTGAACGGTACACTGTGATTTTCTTGTCCTCATCCTCGACGTCTCTTTCAACCGGTACAGTAGTAGCAGCACGCGAAATAGTCCTCGCGCTTTGGGATTGAGCCACGTAGCCCTCAAGGACAATCGAATCGATCAAGTCCATCCATCCTCAACTTTCCTCTTTCGAAATGGGTTTCAAATGGCATGAAAAAGCTTGTTCGTCTAAATGGGAAAGGTTTTGGATTTTGAAATTCAAAAACTGGGCCTTTGATCCGATTTATTTTGATCCCCCAAGTTTGGAACCCTAAAAATTCCATATATATATATGCATCATCTCCTCTTTCTGGAGGGGAGAGTTTTTTTAGGGGGGGAAGATTTTTTTTTTAAAGCAAAATTGTTGGAACTTCTGATTGGGAGAACTTTGAGTCGGAAGCTTTTCTTTCTTCTTTCTTTCTTTCTTTAGCAAAGATTTGGGAGTAATCTTTAGGAGAATTACTCAAGAAATAAGAAGAAATCTAAGACGAGGTTGTTTCGGAACGTGATCGAGATATCACGTTCTATTCCTTTGCGCATCGGTTCCTCCGTATTTTTGTTGGAGATTCACTTTTGTGGTTGGGAGGTCAGTGTTCATCCCTGGTCGCCTCGCCTGGCCCGTTCGCTGCCGAAGAAGGTACCACGACTTTCTCGGTTGCACACTTTTCTTTCCTTCTCCGGTCCTCTGTGAAATAGTACTTTGTTATTGGAAATCTACTGCTGGTTGTTCATCTGTTTAATGTTAATTCGATGAGTCAATCTTTCGGTGTTGAGATTAAAATTTATGGACTCAACAAGACATGATATTTCAATAAGAATTTTTGGAGGTTACTCAATCCTGTTATCTAGTTCATGTCTATATAAAGAGTTACACTATATTTTCTTGAAAAGTCATTTCAAAATACTCCATGAACTCTTGAGTCTTAAGTATTTATAAAGATCAAAATCTCAAAATAGACTCTGAAATATTCATAAAGAGATCAAAATATCTCAAATATCTCATAAACTCTTAGGTATTCATAAAAACAAGATCTCAATGTTTTGGTTATTCATAAAGAGATCACAAAGACACCAAATATTGTCTTTCCCAAAGAAATATCGAAATTCCATAAACTCATGGGATATACATAAAGAGATCAAGATGTGTGGCCTCCTACATTCGAGAAACCCGCCTCTAATGGTCCTCGAATCATTAGAAATCTTAAAAGATAAAAGAATCAAGGGATCAATAGATTTATACTCACAATATTTATGAATAAAGTTATTTCTTCATATTTTTGTGATTGTAATTCATTTTCTGGCAGTTTAAAATTTGATGCAAACAGTGCCGACTCTTGCCTATGAATATTTAGGCCAATGTCTTAGGCCCCCAATTTTTTGGGCCTCAAATTTCTATAAAAAAAAATCATGTTTAATTTTTTTATGAAAAAAGACAATTATTTGTAATAAAAAGGTGTGTGTATATATATATATATATATATATATATATATATATATATATATATATATATATATATTCTTTGCTAACACTCACATTATTTATCTTTTTTTTTAAATCTTTTATGCATTCTATTTCTTCAAATCTTTGATAATTAGAGTAATATTCTGTCAAAATATGAATCAATATCTAAAAGTCTTGAACAAAATAAATTACAAATATTATTTTATTTATTCGTAACTTTTCATATTACAGTAGGATATACCAAGTTAACAACTTTTTGAATCAAATTCTATGATTCTAATTCTAATCTTTATTTAAAATTTATCAACTTATTACTTATCGAACTATAATATCAATTCATATAGTAAGTTTCTCAATAAAATGATGTTTTCAGTGTTAAATTGATAAAATCTTGCTTCAAAATAATAATTAAAAAAAGTATTTGAAAAAAAGTATTTATAAAAAAGATATTAAGTAATAATTTACATCTAAAAATTTAGAAAAATAAATAAATACAAATAAAATTTATTTAAAGTTTAGACCTCTAACTAAAATTTCGCTTTAGACCTCGAATTATATTGAGCCGCTCCTGGCTGCAAATGAATTAACACGTCTAGTAGGACCAAGTCTGCCCTTCATCTCCTCTTTCACAAATCATCTTTGCAAATCTGAAACCCCAAAACTATAAATGTGAAAGAATGAGTACTTCAAGTCTCATTTTTGAGTTTCATCAAGTCTACATTCCGATAAATCCTGAAGCAGTAAATATCATTCTTCCACATTTGCAATTTTGTGGCTTTAGATCCAAGGATTTGATTTGTACGGAGAGACGAGATGAGAAGGGCAAATTTGGTCTCATTAGGCGTGCCAATTTGTTTGCAATAAATTTTAAACATATGAAAAATAAATTAACCATAAACAAAATATAAATATAAAGAAACATGATTTTATTGATAAATATGTGGATACATATCCGTGTCTCCCTTGATTGTTTTCTCTCCTAATATTTTTACATAATTCGAGGGCGTTAGTGCCATATTTCTCTCCTAATATTTTCCGTAATTCGAGGATTGTTAGCGACATATTTCTCAAACTAAGATGATTAGAACTTGATCTTCATATTTCATGAGAGCCGTTAGTGACGTATTTTTCAAACTAAGATGATTTGAGTTTGATTTCTTTATAAATATTTTATGAATTTACAGAATATAAATACCCAAGCGTTTATGGGATATTTTGTACTTCTTAATGAAATAAAATATTCTCTGCGTCCCATTTTATGTGGCACCATTTCCTTTTTGGTCAGTCCAAAAAAAATGTCACATTTCCTTATATGGTGAGTATTTAAAGGTATAATTCTTTTTTTACTCTTGTTGGTCCCACTTACCTAATACATTAATGAGGAGAGAGAAAAATGAGTTAACTTTTTTGAAGGGCAATTTGATAAATATTTTAAAGTCTTCATTATTTCATAAATTCAGTGTCCGGTCAAATGTTGCCACATAAATGAAACGGGGAGAATATATTTTTATAGACATGAGCTAGAATTTAGGGTTAAGTAGCCTCCAAAAACCCTAAACTAAAATAGAACTCCTTGTAGACTCCTACAAAATTTCAATATGTAGAATAAATTATTAGGTAAACTGATAGAAAAGCTGTTATGATCTCCAAAATATTAAAATTTAAACAAATTGTTATGTAACTTTCCTAAAATTAAAAAAACTAAACCAATATCATGAATTAATTTATTCAAATGGATATGCATGTTTGGTAAGACATCCTTGAATTGTAATGCCATGTATAGGTCCCAACACAATACAATTACAACCCGTGAAGTCTGCAGTGGAAGAATTTGACAAACCTTTTATGCTCACGGGCTTCTAACTCATGGTTCTCCTCATTCCACCCCTACCTACCTTTTCCCTCGAAGAACGTCAGCTTCAATAAGTAGTACTCCCTCCGTTTAAAAAAGGATAACCTAGTTTGATTTGGAACGGAGTTTAAGAAAAGAAAAAAAGTTTTTTAATTTTGTGGTTCTAAATTAAAGTTATGTCAAATGTATCAAAATGTTCTTTAATTAATCTTGTGGTCTTAAACATGTCACGTGAAAAATTAAAGTTAAAGTGTTACCAAAAAAGGAAAGAGATCATTTTTTTTATAGAGATATGTTTTTTGAAAAGGATGGAATATTTTATTTTTTTTTTATTGAAATTGAGGTGTATAATTAAAGGAGAAAATGAATATATTTTATGTTGTTAACTTTATCATCTAAATATACCATGTAATCCCATAGGTTTTTGAAGAGGACATATGTTAACAAACCTTATCCTTAAGTACCTCGTGGAAATAGATCAAGAAGTTGGTTTGATAGACTCTTAGCTTGAATAAAGTTTTTTAAAATAGAATGAAAAAGAGAATACAAAAATGAGAGCGTCAACAACAACAAAATAATGTGAAATGGAGAATAATACAGCATACAAAAGAAACAAGAATCACATGTGACAATTAAAATTGAAGAACAAGAAACTATGAGAATAGTGCTAATACTATTGGTAAGAGAAGATCAAAGTGCGACCACCAAGCCTATCGCTTAAGAAAGTCAACGCTCGACTACCAACTAACTTCCTACTCTAATCCGCTACATCCAAACCCAGATATCTAAGGTCATATCCTCGGTAAACTCAAGATGTGTTATGTCATGTCTAATCACCTCCCTAAAATATTTCTTCGGTTCTACCTTTACCTAGATCACCTGACCCCAACCATTGCCAACCTCTCACACATGCTCACTGGGGCGTCTACGCAAAAGAAATTTCAAATTTCAAATTAAAAATGTCTAATAAAAATATTTTATCATGTGTTTAACTGTTCAATTAAACAAATTGTAATTCGAGTGTCTAAATGAAATTTACGAGTAAATCTATGGAGGTGTATATATGGTAAGCCTATATATATATATATATATATATATATATATATATATATATATGTATATATATATAATGACAAAGACAATAAGAATTCATATATAGTACTATTCTAACGTGATTAGAGCTAAGGCATAGCTATTATTGTTGTTTTATGTTTCTTGACCCCACAAGCTATCAAAATCTCTTTGCTTCCTCAGCTTATAAATTCAACAATTTAACTTGCAAACTCCACATACACTTTACTTGAAAACATGCCTATGAAAGGAAGCAAAGTTTTGGGTATGGTAGTTCTAGGACTACTACTTATAGTAGAATTTGCAAGTGGAATGAATATTTGTAACATGGACGATGATGGTTTGACATCATGTAAGCCATCAGTAACACAGCCAAATCCAGTGGAGCCATCTGCTTCTTGCTGTGAAGCTTTGTCAGGTGCTGACTTGCAGTGTTTGTGTTCTTATAGGAATTCATTTGTGTTGCCCTCTCTTGGGATTGATCCTGAACTTGCCTTGGCTCTTCCTACTAAATGCAATCTCACTTCTCCTTCTAATTGTTAAGAAAAACTAAATAGAGGTCTTCCATTTCTTCCCTAGTACTACACCCCTAGCTAGCTTCTTAATTAAACTACTTTAATTTTGTTGTTGTAATTCAATTTGTGTTTGATTTTGAGACCTCTATCCATTTGAAAAGGAGTTTTACGACCTCATTTGTCTTCGTTAAGATTAATATGTTTGAGTCTGTATGATTAATATGTCGGCTCTAGATGTGAACGTTGAATGATCAGGACATTTTATTTTTCAATATTTCAATGTGCATAATTTATTTATTTCTAAATATACTAATTCAAATAAAAAGTAATTGAATATTTTTTTAAAAAATATTATTTGATAAAAAATGTAATATTGATGTTCGGTGGGGATGGTGGAGATGATTTGTAGTGGTGTGGTACTGGTTGATGTTAGTGGCTAGTGTTGATGATAGTAATAATGGTAGAGGTGGTATTGAGACTCATACCATAAACGTGAGAGAATTGAAACTGAATTCTTATTGATCAAAAAATTGTTTCTAATACAATGATGCACTACTATTTATATACAGAGACTCAATGTAACAAACTAACTACTTCAATGTGCTAACTAACTTCTACCTGACTAATTTACACGTGAACTATTAGTAAACAATTAGCTATAGTTTAATTAACTAACTAAATCAATCAGTGTTATTAACCAATTTCAATACTCCTCCTCAAGCTGGATGTATTGAACAAGTTCAAGAATCCTAGCTTGCTAATTAAGATATCATGTTGAATTCTACCCAATACTTTGGTCAGTACATCTGCTTGCTGATCTTTTGTATGTATGTATGTAGGCCTGATTAATTCTTCCTGCCCCTTCTCTCTAATAAAGTGACAATCAATCTTAATGTGTTTGGTCCGTTCGTGAAATACAGGATTAACAACAATTTGTATGGCTGCCTTGCTATCACAATGAATGGTAGTTGGTCCTGTCAGTTTTACTCCCAATTCATGAAGCAAATTATTAACCCAAACGATCTCAGCAGTCAAGGTAGCCAAACTCCTATATTCTGTTTCAGCAGAACTTCTAGACACTATATTTTGCTTTTTAGATTTCCAAGATATTTGGACATGCAATCCAATCTGCATCACAGAATCATGTAAGTTGAGGTCTTGTATTTGCACTCATCAGCAACCCTTTTCCTTGTTCTGTTTTGATGTATCTAATTACCCTCAATGCTCCATCCCAATGCGATCTTTTTGGCTTCTGCATAAACTGGCTCAAAGATTGTACTGCAAATGCTATATCTGGCCTAGTATTAGTTAAGTACAACAACTTCCCAACAAGCCTCTGGTATTTGTTAACATCTGGAAATAAATCATCAGTAATGACACTACCTTCATCAAATTCCACACTAGTTAACTTCATGTTGCATTCTAGTGGTGTCATTGCTGGTTTTGCAGCAGCTAACCCCACCTCAAAAATTATTTCTAGAGCATACTTCCTTTGATTCATGACTATTTCTTTGCTTGATCTCAGAAATTCAATCCCTAAAAAATACTTCAATTCTCCTAAGTCTTTAATCTTTAAATGACTGTGCATCACATGTTTGGTTTCTTCTATAAAACTGACATCATTTCCTGTCACCAAAAGGTCATCCACATAGACCAAAACAATAACAATTCCATCATCTCTTCTCTTGGTGAATAAAGAATAATCCAAGTGGCTTTATATATACCCTGAACTGCACAAAACATTAGTCAAATTTGATTCCATTGTCTAGATGCTTGTTTAAGGTCATAAAGAGACTTGACTAGTTTGTGAACCATGTTTTCTCCCTCCATCTTGAACTCTTTAGGCAACTCCATGTACACTTCATCAAACAAATCTCCTTGTAAGAAAGCATTGAACACATCCATTTGATGAATGATCCAATACTTAGCAGCAGCCAAAGCCACTATAGCTCTAACAGTCACCATTTTTACCACTGGTGAAAATATATCTGTTGATAATCAATACCTTCAGTTTGATTGTATCCCTTTGCCACCAACCTAGCCTTGAATTTTCAATCTTCCCATCAGCTTGATATTTGATCTTAAAAACCCACTTACATCCAATTGCAGACTTTCCTTCTGGCAGTTTAACTACTTCCCAAGTACCATTTTCCTCCAATGCTTGAATCTCCTGCTTCAGTGCATCAATCCACCTTTTTATCTTTAATAGCCTCTTCATAGCTTCTAGGCTCAGTTTCAATAGAGAACTTGGATAGATGTACTGCATAACTAGGAGAAATATCTTGGTATGACATGTATTTCCCTAGTGAATAAAGCTGGCCAGTATCTGAGACATGTGTAATATAATCTTTCATCCATATGGGAGGTTTTGAATTTCTAAGAGATTGTCTTGGTTTTTCAGTAATAATATCAGGTACTGAAACATCAATACTGTTCACTGCACCTTCATTCATCATATATGTGTCTCCAACATCTTCATTACCTTCATTCCATGCACTGTCATTATGCATATTAATATCAGGAAATGTTTGTTCCTGTGGGAATATTGTTTCCATGTCATTTATCTTATCATTCAACTCTTCATGATCATCATCATGGTGTGTACCCAATGAAGGATTAGGAAATAAAGGCAACTGTCTAGTAATCATTTTGTGAAATGGAAATATATCTTCCTTAAAAATTACATCCCTGCTTACTACAAACTTTTTGCTGCTCAAGTTATACATGAGGTACCCTTTCTGAGTAGCAGGATAACCCAAAAACACACAAACATCAGCTCTTGGTGAGAATTTGTCTCCTTTAGGCAATCTGGTAACATAACCTAAGAACCAAAAAATTCTCAGATGATCAAGTCCTGCCTTGGCATTGTGAAATACTTCATAAGGTGTCTTCCCTTCCAATACTCTTGTGGGCAGTCTATTGATTAAATAGACAGCTCTAAGAATACAGTCACCCCAAAATCTTATAGGTATATGACCATTAAACCTGAGTGCTCTAGATACTTCAATTATATGTCTGTGCTTTCTTTCTGCAACTCCATTTTGTTGTGGAGTATATGGACAACTACTTTCATGAATAATCCCATGAGTGATCAAAAAATTATTACAATCTTTGTTAAAGAACTCTCCCCCATTATCAGACCTTATTCTTTGAATGTGCTTATTAAATTGATTTTTAACAAGAACACAAAAAGACTATAAGATAGGGAACACATCACTTTTCAATTTCATCAAATATACCATGTCATTCTGGACTTATCATCAACAATAGTCAAGAAAAATCTGTAATCATTATGTGTTGCCACATAGTAAGGTCCCCAAACATCTAAATGAATCAATCAAAGATACTACTAGTTTTTATAAAACTCAAAGGAAAAGATAGTCGAGTCTGCTTTGCAAATGGACATATAGAACATTTCTTACAGACATCATCAACAATATTTGAAGTCAAAGACAATTGCTGTGACACCCTAGCTTAATGATGCCCTAACTTGTTATGCCATTGCAAAGAATTGTTCAAATTCTCACTGTTGTGTGTCATCATTATCATCTCATTATTCTTACCTTCTCCATGTGGTGTTTGACTGGGGAGATAGTAGAGTCCATCCACTTCCTTACCAATCCCCTTCACCTTTCCATTGGAAAGGTCCTGAAAAACAACAAACTCAGGAAAGAAATTAACGGAGCAATGTAGTTGTCTTGTTAACTGTGACACTGAGAGTAAATCGAATTTGAATGTAGGAAATACCAAAACATTCTTTAAAAAATATCCTCCTGATGTTGTACAATTTCCTGAATGTGTGACAGACAATTTTTCCATTTGTTAAGTGAACACTTCTATTTAAGTGATCTGGAAAGTTGCAAACAGAGTGTAATCTATTTAGGTTATTAGTCATATGACAGGTTGCTCCTGAGTCAATTATCCAACTCTCATTCACAGTGCAATTTATAGACAATGTTGTAGCAATTGGTCCAGATATACCTGCCATATTTGCTGCTATATCGGTTCTTGAAGTTCCTGATTTCTCTTTATCCAGCATATGCAGAATTTTCTGATATTGTCCTTGAGTGAAAGTAGGTTGAGCTGCTAGTGCTGAAACCTCTTGTGATCTCACTCCTTGACTCTCCTCTTTTCTGCAGATTGGTGCAAACTCATCTTGCATTGACATTATTCCTTGATCAACTCTCACCTGATTTGCCTTCATGCCTTGTGTATGTCCTGTGCTATTTTGATCATATCCTGAATTAAAATTTCAGGTTGTTTCTTCTTAAACTTCCAGTCAGGTGGATAGCCATTCAACTTGAAACAATTAAGTTTGACATGACCCTGCAACTTGCAATAATCACAGATTTGATCCCAATTTTTCTTCTTCAATTGTGGAGATCTCATATTGTTCGTTTGCATGTTTCCTCTCCCTGCATAAAGATCAGTAGGCTCCATTATTTCCCTTCTTGATTGTGTACCTGCAGTCATCCTCTGACCTTCATCTGCCACTATCATAGCATACGCCTTACTAACATTTAGTAGAGGATTCATCATTAAGATTTGGCTGCGAGTTTGACTAAATACTTCATTCAACCCCATCAAAAATGCAAACAACCTCAAATAAGCTTGTTGATCCACATAAACTCTCGATTTATCACAATTACATAATAGTGGAGGCACAAAAGCATCGAATTCATCCCATAACAACCTCAATTTTGTAAAATAACCAGAAACAGTCAAGTTACCTTGATGTATTGTACAGATCTCTCTATGTAGCTGGTAAATTCTCGATCCATCAACCTTGTCAAATCTCTCCTTGAGATCACTCCACACTGTAGTTGCATCATCAGCATACACGATCCCACTTAGTAATTCCTTAGATACTGTATTCATGATCCAAGCTAACATAATGCAATTGCACTTCTCCCACTGTTCCTCCAATTCCAGCTTATAGTCACTCCTCTTACATGTTCCCAACACAAAACCAACTTTACTCTTTTCTCGAAGATTAATTAGCATAGATCGACTCCATAATGAGTAATTCTCCATGCTTGTGAGTTGTACTGTAGTTAGAACACATCCAGGAGTATTAGATGGATGTAAGTAAAGAGGATGATTCCTCTTCTTCTCAATCGCTTCTAAAGTTTCAACATCATATATTGCAGACGTATCTCCAATCGATGCCGATTCTCCAATAGTCATTCTTCTTCCTCTTCTTCCACAAAGGATCTACAATGGCGGACTTCTTCCTCTGTTTCCACAAAGGATCTACAAGGATCTACAGTGGCGGACTTCTTCCTCTGCTTCCACAAAGGATCTGCAATGGCGGAAATCTAATATTTGCAGTTGAATCGAATCTCGACTCACAGCTCTGATACCATATTGAGACTCATACCATAAACGTGAGAGAATTGAAACTGAATTCTTATTGATCAAAAAATTGTTTCTAATACAATGATGCACTACTATTTATATATAGAGACTCAATGTAACAAGCTAACTACTTCACTGTGCTTTTACTAACTTTCTAACTGACTAATTTACACGTGAACTATTAGTAAACAATTAGCTATAGTTTAATTAACTAACTAAACAATCAATCAGTGTTATTAACCAATTCCAATAGGTGGTTGTTGTTATAGTGACTGGTGTGATGATAACGATTGATAATAGTAATGGTGGTGATGGTTATAATGGTGAAGTTGGTAGATGTTAGTAGTTAATAATATTGATAATGGTGGGTAAAAAATATGAGGTAGTTGATGATAGTTGTCAGCAATGCTCGTTGTGATGGAGCATGGAGATGATTGATAGTAGGGATTGAATAAAGTGGTGGTGTGATCAAAATAGCACGGGATCATGAGAAGTCTAATAATTACAAATTTTGGACGATGATAAATTTGAGAGAAAAGATAAATATAGTGAAAGAAGCGTAATTTTAAACTGCTATTGTATGATGTATTAGAAGAAAAAAAACAGTATTTATTAAAGTTCAAAACTTCTCTTCAAAGTAAATGATAGATATGAAAGAGTTCCTTTTCACCAATAAAATCGGAAGGAATTAAACTCGAATGTTCATGCGAAAGTAGACATACGTACTTTTTTGTTTGATAGGATATATTATCATCACCAATTGACTTAGTGATTTCTTAGAAAATCATAATGAATTTTTGTATTTTTCACAATAACTACACATTTTTATCTAAGAAAACTCTTTTAATGTTTCTGTGGTGTCTTTTAGTAACCTCAAGTCATCTCTTTTATAGAGCAAATAATATATCATACTGACTTTATTATTAAATTTTAGTAATTGAATTAATTACAAATTATATAAAGATAATTACATTATATTGTAGTTTAAAAAGTTACATTGTATAATTTAAAAGATAAGTGTCAAAAACAAATCTAAACTATACCTTTCTTTTTAGTTTCATACCTAAACTATTGAAAGTTTGAGTTTCATACCTAAACTATCATTTTTTAGTTTGAGAAACACACCTCTCTCTTTTATACCACTCTCATCATGGTATGTGTAATACACTCTCTCTCTTATATTTTAAAGAATTTCCACATCACACTCCACATGGACAAAATATTCAACCTTGACAAAAAATAAATAAATTACTAGTATTAGATAAAATTAAAAATTAAAACTATTATAAAAAAAAAAATATTTTCTTTATAAAATAAATTGTAAAATATTTTTCTTACCCCACACCATTTCTTAAAGTTTTTTATTTTGTTTAAATTTCTTTTATAAAAGTATTTCATTTTGTACTTCATCTCCTCCCCCTCATCAAATATTAATTTAGATATTATTTTATTTTCTTAAAATTATAATTTTACCCATCCTACTTAACCCTTCGCTTTCAAATTTTTTTCCCAGTGTTTAGATATACATATCGAAAATAGTTTTTACTTGTCGCCACAAGACTTTTTATATTTTTTAGTTATTTATGTTATATTCGGTACACTAGTAGAATTTTTTTTCTAAAAATATATGTACGTATATATCTAACACAAAATAAGAAAAATGTAAAATAAAAATAAAAATTAGGAGTGAAAAATTAAATAGGATGAGGTAGATTTTTTAAATAAAATAATATCAATTTCTATCGGAGGGGGAGGGGGATGATGAAATATGAACTTTTTAAAAATATTTTATAAATGATTTTTTTTTAGAAAAAGGATGAAGTTGTCGCAGGGGGTGAGGGTACGTGGAGGAGGTGGTGGAGTGAGATAAGAAAAATAAATAAATTTTTTATATGGATAGTATCTTTAATTTTTAATTAATATTAAACTTTTATTATTTAGTTTTTATCTAGATAAAAATTTTATCTATGTGGAATGTCATGTGTCAAAGTTTTTTCATATAAAAGAGAGAGTGCACTACACACACCACTGAGGTGTGTTTCTCAAACTAAAAAGTGATAATTTAGGTATGAAACTCACACTTTCAATAGTTTAGGTATGAAGCTCAAAAAAAGTAAATAGTTTAGATGTATTTTTGACACTTATCTCATAATTTAACTAAAGTTTTCAATGCTTATTCAAATTGAATTCATTTCTATAATAGAATTTCACTATTGTTAACAATATATTCTTATTAAGTTGTCTTTCACAACCCACTTCAAAGACACATCTTATTTTTGCTACTTTCTACCATGAAAAATAGAATATACCCAATTTTCATTTCTTTGTTTTATAAAGAGTTTCTTACAAAATTCATAGTGATACTACAAGCACCATACCCAGAGGCGGAGTCAGAATTTTCAATAAGGGGTTCAAATTTTTAGAAATAGATAGCTGAAAGAGGTTTGATATCTACTATATATACATATAAACTTATTTTAACCATATATAAATAATATAATTTTCCGCCGAAGGAAATCGAATGAACCCCATTGTATGAAGATAGCTCCGACCCTGACCATACCAACGAACAATTTGGATTATAATTTCTGGAGGAAAGAATTATGGAAATACAAGGTTGCGGAGTCTCTATAAGTCATCTTACATAGGACATTAGCCTCACTCGGATATTACCAACTTGTGAATCATTGATTTCATACGTATGTATGTATATATAACTGAATGATTGATAATAATTCATGATTTTGAAGAAATTTACATATTAAGTCATTGATTTATCTTCATTATTGGAGCTACTATGAAGTCCTATTGATATTTCTTTGAAGGAAGTCATTGTTGAAACTCTATGTTTCAGAGTTTGAAAATTGCATTTTCAAAAATAAGCTCTCTATCGGGTGGGTATTGTTGTGAAAGATCAATTACGTATTCAAGAGCCTAATTATGAAATTTTGGGTGATTTGATATAGTTTTTGAGATGTTTTTGGATGAATCTGATCTTAGATTCAAGAAAGAAGATTAAATTTAGTTTTTGTGTAATGAAGTATAATATTATATATATTATTGTATATGGGAATATAAATATATGTTATAATTTTTTATAATATTTAATATTGGGTGTAGCGTTGTATATCAAGTTTATATATATATATATATATATATATATATATATATAGGGAAAATTGTATGAAAATAGCAAACTATTAATTCAAATTAAATGTTATAACCATAGTTTCATTTAATTATGATCCATAGCAAACACTTTGTCATCGCCTCTCTCCCCAGATTTCTTGCTCGCCTCTCTCCGCATCTCACTCGCCAGTTACTCTCTTGTCTCTCACTTTATACAAACACAAATATATAAATTATGTTTGTATTTATATAAAACGTGAGAAAACTGTATATATACATATTTTCTCATTCGTCTCTCTCCCTGTGAATCTCGCTAGTCACTCTCCCTCGCCTCTCTCACTTTATATAAACACAAATGTATAAATTGTGTTTGTATTTGTATAAAGTGAAAGAAAACTGTATATACAAATATAAATACAGATCTTTCCCTACACACTTATAATCTTTTGCCTTTCTCTCTTTTTACATAGATTTTCGTCCTACACACTTATAAATATACAAATATAGATCTTTCCCTATTAGTAATCTTTTGCCTTTCTCTCTTTTTCACTTTATACAAACACAAATTATACAAATTGCAATGTATCATTTGTGTTATATATATATATATATAGTTGATATACAAATTTTTATTTTGATTCAATTTTATACAAATTCAAATTTTATGTAGATATAAAATTGAATTAAGGAGCTGCCAACTATTTATACAAATAGAGGCTGCCAATGATTTATATAAATGAGATGTTGCCATCAATTTATATAAATCTGATGCTCCAGAGCAAACATAAAGTTTACTATGAGCGATGATACAAACTATATCTATAACATACAAATATGAGTTTTATGTTTGCTAAACCTAATATTTACTCTATTTTATATTTCGAATTGTGTTTTGGGCTAAAGATTTATAATGTAAATTTTTTGAGCTAAAATTAGCAAACTAGTCAAATAACCTAACTTAATAAGTAAAAACCTACATACTTTATAAATATTAGTACAAATGTCAAAATGTCATTATTTTAGAAAGGATTGTGTATTCTAATTTATTACCTATTTTATTTCATTTTACTTACAAATTTTTCAATTAGTCCTCTCTCATGTGTTTTTAAATATTTTCTCTCTCTCATATTTTCATCTTCAAATTCTTCTCCATTGAAAATTGTCTCTCTCTTCTTCTTTTTTTTTTCTTCAAGAAATTGAAAAATATATTTATAAAGATATTTACACAATTCCTTTTATTAAAATATGAGTCTTTACTCGTTTTTAATATTTATTTTATAATTTTATTTTTGTTTAAATCGTTCAAAATTGTTGTTTGTTGTTGAAATCACGTTTTGGGTTTGATGAACTCTAAATCACTCTCCAATGACAGAATTTAAGAGAATTACTAGAGGTATTCAACTTAATCAACAATGTTCTATTTCAATATCACTTTTTCTACAAATAAGTTCTATTTTTTTTGTTTTGTATTCATCATAATGGTATATCAACAAAGTCACATTTGTATTTCAATTGAAGTGAGTATTTATTGTGTTCATTTTGTATTTCAATCTTAATTTTCAATGACAACAAGTTTGTATTCCCTTTTTATTATGTTTTCATCATAATTGTATACCAACAACTTTTATATTTTATGTGTTCACTTTACAATTTAAATTAAAATTGAATATCATATTGTGGTGAGTATTTTATTGTGATCATTTTATATTTAACTCTCACATTGTATTTATAAAAGTTTGTATTTTTTTGTGTTCATCATAATGATATACCAACAAAGTTAATTTTGTATTCCAACTGATGTTAATATCTGTTGTGCTCATTTCATATTTTAGTCTCAATTTCAATGACAACAAGTCTGTATCTTTTTTATTATGTTTTCATCATAATTGTATATCAACAAATTTTATATTTTATGTGCTCAACCATTTAAATTAAAATTGATATTTTACTCTCATAGTGAAACTAAAATTGTATTCTAGTGATCTAAATTGTATTACATAACTGCCAAATATACTATACTTTTATTTGTATTAATTTAAAGGATTGTATTCCAATATAGTCTAATCATTACATATGAATACGATTAAAGAAAGATACATGATTATAGAAAAAGAATAGTATACATAATGAAAATATTACAATATGTTGAGGTTGATACAATATTCTAAAAAATACAAATTTGAAAAACGCGATTTAATCGAATTCATTTCAACAGAAATTGAGTATTATCAATGAAAATTTAAAAATCGATACTAGAAATTTGATGAATAAGTGGGATGAGTTCTCTGTGTTTATTTTTTTGAATTAATATTTACTTTTGAATTTTTGTAACTGATGAGACTTTTAAACAATTGTTTCTTTTTAAAAACATTCTCTCCCCTAAAATTTTCCTTTTTGTTAGTTAACAATTATATTCTTTAAATTAAAATAAATAATAATTACTTAAATAAGAAACATAAGAAACTAAAATTTTGACATGTTTATTAAATATTAAAAATGTTGACAATAATTTCTATTAAATGTTAAACTATTGACATTTTGAAAAAATTCCCATACTTTTACGCAATGAAAAAAATATGTTGATTCTATATTTTTTAAAGGGCAACTTTCACATATAGCAAATAAAAAATTCATATTTGTATGCTATAGCAAAGTTTGCATAATTGCGCTCCATAGCAAACATAGAAACTGTATAATTCGCTATACATATACAGTTGAAGCGAATTGTATAAAACGAAGTGTATAAAACGAGAAAAAGAAAGACACTTGGGCAGAAACTTGTATAAAAACGAAGTGTATAAAACGAATTGTATGATTATAACTGTATAGAACGATTATATACAATTTGAATTTGTATAAAATGAGAAAGAGAGAAAAAGAAAAGAGACTTGGCAGGGAATATACAATTGAATCGAATTGTATAAAACGAGAAAGAGAGAAATTAAATACAATTTGAAATTTGTATAAAATGAGAAAGAGAGAAAGGCAAAAGAAATTGGGCAGGGGAGTATTTTTATTGTATAATTATAAGTATATAGGACGAAAATATATGTACTTGCATGTGTATATACAATTTTCTCACGCTTTATACAAACAGAAACGCAATTTATACATTTTGCTTCTGTTTGTATAAGTGAGAAAGGCGAGGGTGGCGAGCGAGATTTGGGAGAGTGGCGATCGAGATCTGAAAGAGGGGAGAGAGGGAAACAAAAATATATGTATTTATACAATTTCCTCTGCGTTATACAATTAAAAATAATTTTTATACACTTGTGTTTGTATAAAAGTGAGGAAGCGAGCGAGAGATTGGAGGAGAGTGGCGAGCGAGATATTTTGGAGAGAGGCGCCTGGCAATTTTTTGCAAACGTTTGCTATGGAGCACAATCAAATCAAACCCTAGCTACTCCATTTATTTTAATTTATTAGTTTGCTATTATATACAATTATTCCTTTTTTAAATTACAATTGATCCAAGTACATAGGTTGTCAAAATGGGCCAAGGTTTTTTAAAATTTACCAAATTTAGCCACTAGCCCGTTGAAATCTCTGTTTCCTCTCTCTTCCCTATACACTCAAAACACACTCTCTCTCCTCCCATAATTCATTCTCTACCCATCTTTCTGAAATTCTCAAATGTGATTTTTTTATTACAAGAATTTGGTGATAGTAAAAGGAATGGTCATATATGTATATATGGTTGAGTAATTGCTAACGACCCATACTTTTGAATAAATACATACATATATATATATATTAAATCATGCTTTACCTCCATCTATGAAATACTATAGACATTTTGTTGAAGCAATAGACAATCATTGTTGAAGCTCGAAGCTTCAGAATATTGAAGATTGAATTTATGTAAATAAGCTTCGTTTTAAGTGAGATTGTTGCAAAAGATCATTTACATGTTGAAGAGCCTAAATATGAATTTTTGAGTGATTTGATATAGGGTTTGAATTGCTTTTAGATGAATATGGTGCTTGGATTCAAGGAAGAAAACGAAATTCATGTTTTATATAATTGTGTAAAACACTCTCTCTCTCAGTCTCTCTCTCTCTATATATATATTATTTAGGGGAGGGCTAAATTAGCTTGTGCTTCATTGGTTGAATTATTATTTTTAAAATGTCTAACACTCAATCTTAGAAGGTCAGTTTTCTAGAAAAATCCATTAAAATCGGCCTTAAAGGTTAGTAAGCTTATTTACGTAAAATTTCAATATTTTACACTCGATCAGGATACTATTAACAATTGTTACATCCTGAACATAATATTTAATTTCTAATTTTAAAAAGGGAAAATTACTCAACAAAATAAATTTATACTATTTAATTACTCATCATAGCTATAGTTTGCTATAATTATCACTCATGACTAACATTATATATTAATTACGTGGGCTGACTTTGAGTTTGTATAATTAGTCACGTTTGTATATGTATAATTCACCAGAACATACAAATATGTATGGGTAATATACAATTATTTAACATATATACATATATAATTCACCTCTCTCCCACCCTCTCCCCTCTCTCTCTTGCCTCTCTCCTCCTTCTCCCAATCTCGCTCGCCTCTCTCCTTCCTCTCCCAATCTCGCTTGCCCTATATACAAATGTATATGTATAATGTACAATTATATACACATACATTCACTTTCTCCCACTCTTTGCCCTCTCTCGATTGCCTCTCTCCTCCCTCTCCCAATCTCGCTGCCTCTCTCCTTCCTCTCCTAGTCTCGCTCGTCTCTTTCCTCCCTCTCCCAATCTCGCTTGCCATATATACAAATACATATGTACAATATATAATCATCTAACCAATATATATATACAATTTACCTTTCTCCCACTCTTTCCCCCCTCTCTCTCGCCTCTTTCCTCCATATAACATGTAGCTACGAATTGTAATTATCAAACTATAGCTATGGAGAGTAATTAAACTATTTTTAAGTGGCTATATGTGAAAGTTGCGCTTTTTTAAAATACTTTTTGAATCAAATACTCTACTTATTTGATCAGGTCAATTTTTTAAAAATGATTTCTTATCAGTTTTATTAAAAATTGACCTTGTGAAGATGTTACTTTGATCTTTTGAAACAATTTATAAGAAATAATCTGCTATCAACGGTCAATAATATTGATTTTCTTTAAAAAAAGAAATCGAACTCATAAGGTATGTTCACACATGTTATTCCTTTTGGTTGAAAAACCTATCCATGTAATCACCTTGTATATGTATTGTCTCTAATTATTTGAAGTAAAACTATGAAAAGTTCAAAATGTATGACTTTGTATATCATGGACAAACATAATTTATTTTGGATAATAAAAATACCATGAAAACAAAATGAAATAGAAAGAGAAGGAGTGTGGACATCATAATCATTTCAATTTTCATCATCTCGTCCCCAATTTTGATAACTAATAATATAATCTTTTAGGGCATGCCAAGTTCAATAAATAAAGTGAATAAAAATGGAGATGTTTTATTAAGCCTTATTTTGTTACAATTTTTTCTAGTAAATCAGACAGAGAAAAGATTAGTACTTAATAATTTCTCCATAAACAGCACCCTGACTTTTCTTTTCTAGGTTAATTTATTTTAAAGTAATGATGACATACTTTTTTTTTAAAAAAAAATTATTTAATATACAAATAACGTGTATTTGGATAGAGTTGTTGAATGTATACAAGTGACTTTTATGGCGTGTCCCCGCTACTTTGAATGAAACGATTAATTATTAGTTGATTTTTTCTCGATTATATTTGGAAAAATAGTTATTGTTTTTTGGCCTTTTCTTTTGATTTGTTCTTTCTTTTTAAAAAATAAAATAAAAATATTATATGCACGATAAAATCTACAAAAATTTAATAACTAATTTTGTTAATCACAAAGTCACAATTTTATATTGTCATATAATGAGTCTCAGTTATTTTACATTAAAGGATATTATCGACTTTTAAAAATATATAAAAAACATTAATCAAATCCATGAATAACGATTAAATAATTTATAAATTTATTAATAGAATTATTATGTGCATCTCAGAAGTGAAATTTAACGTCATATTCTCTTGTCCCAGCCGGTCCAAGCCATTCTCTAGTAAAGAAAACGAAAATAACTTTGTTTTAAGTTAAATTTAATTTGTAAAAGTTATATGATATTCATATTGTCATACAAAAAGGGAAAATAAATCGAAGCAATTACTTGGAAAAAGTACCTAATGTTGCTAATTCTACGTTCATATGTTTCATCTTTCCCAATTTATTTAAAATTTTAGTCAACACAAAGAAAGAGCAACACATTGTTTTGTTTTATTTGATAAATATTTAAAGATACTACAATATTGTATTCATATTGCATTTCACTTGTTTGACAAAAAATTCTGTACTCTTTATTTAAAATTTCACTTATCTCAAGAATGGTTTGGGAATATTGCATTTTTTCATATTTCTTATATTTCATGTCACCCAATTAAATTATATCATATAAATTAAGACGAAGAAATTAAATAATTACATAACATAAAATTACCTAATTTTATAGCATCTATGCATCTATGTATTTAAAATTCCTGGCCTCCATTGGTCATTTCAATCTTACATGTTCGTTAGTGTTTCAGTTTATCGTTGGAAAATCAACGTTGCTTCAATGGAGATCGTTACACAAATAAAATATACATTTTACATATTCTTCATATACAATTGACCAATATTGTGCATAGACAATTTAAAAGCACATAAATTGGATTTAATTGACCACACATACCGTTAATGTCTTCTCATACATACATATTTATCCAACCTTTACTTTGAAAACACATACAATTGGATACACATACATTCAATTCCTACTTTAAAAATACTTGTATACATATGCAAAACATATCTATACTGCATCAGATATTGTATCCACATAATTTCAATTTAAAATAAATATTCTATACGTGAAATACAATATATTTTTCTACGTTCCAAAAGAAAAATTCTAGTATTACATTTTGAAAAATAAAAACAAAAAATTCTTGCTATATTTTATAAAAACGAGTGCTATTTATGAAAAATTCCCCGCCTCCATCAATCACATTCAGTCTTCCCTTGTTAACTATGTGACAAATCAAAGCTAATTAATTAGGGAGAAATTCAGCACTAATTATTAATTTGATATTTCAAATTATTGTCAGTTTTAAAGATATTTTTTATTTATTAAATTATTTTATCAAATTTAAATACATTCGATCTTGTAACATGAATAAAATATCCTCTTGAATTATTATCAAGTTTTATGTGTATTTTTAACACTTCTTTCGATTTTTTACTAAATTTTTATCCTGTTATAAAAGTTGAAGATCACTTGCTTGTATCATTTGGCAGATTGAATGTGTATCTATGTTTTATTAATCAATCAAAAGAAACGAGTGTTTTTAAAGCTGTCAATTATATATTTCTAAATTTTCACCAAATTTAAAAATATTTTTAATATTTGTATTGATCAATAGTAGGTAAATTAAGATACCAATTCAAGCCACCTAAGTTAACCTTTGTCTCCCAAAGCCAAATGTAAATATACCTTTCTTTCTTCCCTCAAACCCAATTAGTTCTAGAATATTTTTAAATATATATTAAGTTAAATATTTTTCTCCTCTTTGAAAGAAATTTATTTAAATAAAATAAAAGAAGTCCATTTTCTTGATCTATTCAAACTACAACGCGCGCGTGCTGCTCTTTTATATTCATTTCTACACAAAAATAAAAACAAACTACCTTAATCACAAAGCAAAAAGGAGCATTTTTTTAAATAATAAATTAAGAAAAGCTCCGGCCAACTTCCCGGTAATACTCCGCCGCCGTGCATCCCGGACTTTAGTTCATTGGGTTACTGAAATTAACGAAATGGGTCAAGAATCTTTCATATACAGTTTTGTAGCTCGTGGTACTATGGTACTAGCTGAATACACAGAGTTCACCGGGAATTTCCCGGCGATTGCAGCTCAGTGTTTGCAGAAATTGCCCTCTTCTAACAATAAGTTCACTTATAATTGTGATCATCATACTTTTAACTTCCTTGTTCAAGATGGTTATGGTAAATTTTCCTCTTTATCTTTTTTTATGTTGTTTATACACTTCTGTTAGTTTGTTTTAGTTGGATTTGAAATGGGTATCGATGGATCTTGAGTTGTAGAGAAAAAGGTGGAGTCTTATTGCTGTTGAAAGATTGCTGCTAAGAAAAAAGGGGCAACTATGTGAACATGTTACTTATTTTTTATGTTGAAACATTGCTGGGAAGAAAAGGTGAGTATTGTGCTTAGGATAATTGGATCTTTGGTTGAGGGTATAACAGAAAATTAGTTCGCATAAATTTTGAAGTTGAAACTTGAAAGACGAAAATTTGAGTTTTTGAGGTTGTGACTTCTGAAATTTGAATTCAGTTAACTTGAATTTTTTGTAAAGTTTTGATCAAAATATGTGGCCAAACGCAAGCTAAATTGACCAGCTCATCAATGATATGTTAGTGATGATCCGACAACTTGAAAATATTTGAAGATCAAATTTTAAGGCCAAACAGATATTTAGAGACAACTTTTTTAAATCTACTCTCAAAAGCTATGGCCAAACACTAGCTAAATTGACAAGCTCAACAATGATATCTTAGCGAGATTTTGAAATGCTCAATGCTTGCCGCCATAAGCACATATAAGTAATAGGGTTGTGGTATGTTGACAATAGTATAAAACTGCCAAATTACAAAGAGAGAATGAATACAGAGAATACATATAGCTGCTGACTCCAATTAGTTTGGTATTGAGTGTGATTGTATAGATACTCCTTCATCCTTTACTAAAGCATCACCTTCACCAATTGTGTTTCAGTTTGAATTTGTGCACTTATCTGCATTTATTTTTGTGATGAGCGATGTTCCTGTAAATGTATAACTGAGAAATTAGTTTAGTTCTTGAAAGTTAGTACAATAGATATAGGATGTGAAATGTCTATGTGGGATCAGTTGAGATTCGTCTTTCAGCAAATGGAATGTCAGAGAATTAGCTGATGGGAAGTGGAGAAACAACTTTGGTGGATGTTCTGTCCTCCTTCTTGTTGAATATCAATAGTCTCTACACGTATCAAAGAAAACATTCAAGATTCTAGTGGTTATTGAATAGTCAAAATTCTCTATATGTAGAAAAAGAAATCCAAATTCTAAAGAAATACTAGAAAAAAAGGACATGTTTACAAATTGATTGATTACACACTCCATCCTAAATGAAGTGTAATTTTAACTTTTCATTACAAATAAATACTGACAGGATGTAGAATTGGTAACCTATGCTATATTGTAGCTATAAAATGATTTAAGGCAGAACTTGGCTTTCTAATCTTAGTGGAAGTTCTACACAGCGCTACCCGTCAAGATTTTGTACTTTGTAGGTTGAGGAAGCTGAGTGAGATGGAAAGGAGCTAATAGACAGTCAAATATAGGGATATAAATTGTATTTGGGAGATAATCTCCGCTTTCTTGGGTCATATTGTAGTTAGATTGAGTGATGATTGATGATAGTTCATGGCTCTATATATACCTGTGTGTGTGGACTGCATCCCTGGGCTGCTCTTCTACCTAAAGAGGAATAACGTTAAGAAAGTCAAGTCCGATCTCAAAGAATCTATAGGCTGCCGAAGTGCTGGGCAAATAATATACTCTCTCTGTCCCAAAAAGATTGTCTTAATTACTCTTTGAATTGTCAAAAGATATTTTCTTTGACCATAATTTTTTCAAATACTTACTAAATATTTTGAATTGTTGGCTATCTTGACTTATAGTATTTTTTTTATGCATTTTCTAAATATGTAAATTTATTTTCGAAAAATTGAAGATTCTGCGTTCGAATTCGCACCAACATTAGTTAGTTAATCCCTTGTATTCCGAATCAAGACAATGTTTTTGGGATGGTGGGAGTACTTTTTTTTAATAAGGTTTCTCTGCTTCTGATTCAAAGAGCCTTTACTTTTGAACCGTTAAATATTATTAGCTATATGTTCTAGTGATCCTATCAAAAAAGAGATATATGCTCTAGTGTCGAGAGTCAAAAAGCTATTGTCTGGTGTTCCTTGTAAGTCTGTTTGAGCTTGCTATCACTTGATACTTGCAGGGAATTAATCACCTTTTGCTATTTTATTGACCTCCTTTCACTTATGTTCCTCCTATCGTCTTATACTATAGGTTGATGCAACAGCTGAACCTTGCGCAAGTATGATCTAATGCCTTATATTTTTGCAGCTTATTGTGTAGTTTCCAAAGAATCTGTGGGGAAGCAAATTTCTATTGCATTTTTGGAACGCGTGAGAGCTGATTTTAATAAAAGATATGGTGGTGGTAAAGCAGATACGGCTGTGGCTAAAAGTCTTAATAAAGAATTCGGGTATGTTGCTTAAAAAATATGTATTCTCATTATCTACTGCAGGTGTATTCTATTACACAGATGTATAACAGGTAAAATATGTCAAATTTTTCAGTCCTATCATGAAAGAACACATGCAGTATATAATTGACCACGCTGACGAGATTGAGAAACTACTAAAAGTTAAAGCCCAAGTGTCTGAAGTCAAAAGTATTATGTTGGAGAATATTGACAAGTATGCCAAGTAAACTGGAGAAAGATGCTTTGCATATGATATTATCTTCTGCAATATGGTTCACTTGTTTCTTCAGATACATATTGCCCTCTGACATCTTTTCTTTTTTTTTAGTTTTTGAGAAGGATGAATTTTGCTTAGTATATCCTTATAAAACTAATTATTCCTCCTCTTTGTACAGCTTCATGAATGTCTTGTTGCGTGATGGATCTGTAGTTAAAGATGAACCTTCGTTGATTTCGCCCACAAGTGTGGGATGAATATATTTGTACCTGATAGCTTATTAGAAAACATAATCTTGAACCTTACATGGTACCTAATTGAATTTTTTCATTCTTCCGACCATACCCCGTCCCTTCTGAAAATCATTTGTGGATACCATAGACAGTTCCAAAATAATTTTAGAAGTTTCATAGGTAAAATAAAAATTGGCTTTATACAACAACAATCCCAGTGAAATCTCACTAAGTGGTGGGGTGGGTGGGGTGGGGTCTTGTAGGGTACAGTGTGTGCAGACCTTATCATTACCTTGTGGAGGTAGAGAGGGAAAAAAGGTGTTATGAAGAAGAAAAAAGGTAGTAAATTTGCTTTCAGAGAATTGAGTTCGCATCTCGATTTGAGCTTAAAATTCATGAAATTCACCTAATTTACAACAATACATCTTTTGTCTAATTATGGAATTTATCTTATCTTCCTATTTTTATTTGCATGTGCTTAAGATCTTCCTTTTGACTAACAAATCTTTGTTCAGAAACACTTACATTTTAAGTCATGTAGTTGCCATGGACCGTTCATGTCATACTAGATACTTGTCATCACATTTGATCTTTGTTCTTTTTTTGATAGGTATAAAATACATTTAATCTTTTTGGATTTAGCATCTGGTTATCATAGTATCCCATGTTCCTTTATGAATCCCAAATCCTGACAAAATTACGAATCTGTACCTTTTCAGTTGAGAAGCATCTAATCGTTGGTGAACCCTGTTGTTTGCCAGCCTCTTTAAGTTTCAATTGTACTGTTAAGGAGAAGTCTCTTGAAATGTGATTGAGTTGTGGTTGTTTGATGAGGTAATAACCATGTGATTCTCTCTGATTGTGGTTGCACGATGCATCCAATGAGATGGACAAATTAAGTTAAAAAAAGAAGAGGAAAGTATCTGCAGGGCACTGATCTATTATGTGATGCATCAATAATTTCTGTCTTATTAAGTCGGTTCTCTCATGGATTTGCTCGTCTCTGACCTCACTTTGTGTTCCATGAGATTTCAGCTATTCAACCTATGAAGTGCGTTTACTGTTAACTTGAACAAAGATGAATGACTGCTTATAATGCCAATAACTGTGACACTTAATATTTCAGAAAGAGAAAGTTCCCAAATTTCTTTCAGTATATGCATCAAAATAGACTTTCCACCTAGTTTGGAGACATCTTAGACAATTTTTATTTATTAAGCTGAGCTCCAGATTTACAAAAAATAGACCTACAGAGAAACTAGGATATCCAAGTTCCAGCTAGCAAGGACGCCATAACTCCCTTTAATAGCTTAAATTATTGTTACATGGTAAATTCAACTATTAACGTAGTTTTTTAGTGCTTCTTGAATTCCATAATCGATTAAATTAGGGTTGTTGAACATGCCTTGATTCTGTATTCGGCATACTTAATATATCTGATGCGATTGAGCAAATGTGCTTTTATTGCAATCTTGCAGTCAGGTGTAACCTATTGGAATGTGTGTCCAGCAATATGGCATTATATAAACTTCAGCAATTGCTCTAGGCTTTTATAAGCATTTATGTGGTTCAAAAAAAGCAACAAACTCAAGCCTATTTAAAGTTCTATTCATTTGACTTAATTTAAACATGCCAGGCCATGAAAGAGGGGAAGACTTGACTATCCTATCTGGCAAGACTGAAACCTGCGTGATTCGTAAGTTCGTGGTTAATTTTCTTATAATAGCAAGTGTTAATGGCATGTGTAAAATGTTTCAAACTGTGTATGTTTGCTTTCAGGCCCTTGAATTCAAGACAAAGGGGACTCAAATACGGCGAAAGATGTGGTATCAGAATATGAAAATAAAGTTGTTGTGTTTGGCATCATCCTGCTTTTGGTTCTTATTATAATCTGGCTTTCAATTTGCCGTGGATTCAATTGCACGAACTAGCCTATCAGTGCGCACAGTTGGGACCAAATGCTACAAATGTAGACTAACATGATCCAAACAGGCACATCTGTGAGGAATTTGCCATGAAGAAAGTAAACATCTATAAGCCTTTGTTTCAGAGAACCTTTTAGAAAAACCAAAAAAAAAAATTCTTTTTTCCTGTGTTATTTCTTATAGATTCTTAGAGCAGTGTGAATGTCTTTTATTAGTGTGTTCTTTTTTTTTCGGAGCGGTCGGCAGGGAGCGAAGGTTGGATGGTGAGCTGCCAGGCTTGTGGTTTTAAGCTTAAAATTGTGTATTCTGTGTTATGTATATTGTAGACATGCTAGATATCTATAATTGGTAAAAGAAAGAATTTTGATTCAGTGAAAATATCTGTTTGATTGATAGCTTTGTTGTAATGTCACTGGCTTTCTCTCTTTTTCTTTCTTATTTGTTGCTTTCATCTTTTGAGTGAAGTTGAGGAAATGCCAGAGCTGATTAGCAAAATTGAATACTACAAGCTCCCACCTTATTTGCTCCGTTGGTGACTCCATCCTACAATGTCGAGGTTGAAGGTGTGGCTTGCTTACTATATGAGCATTCTCTCTTATCGACGAGTCCTTTGTCTTCTCATTGTGGTCATATATAATTATCAATTTATGATTGATTTAAGAAAGTTAACTCAGTCATTTTAATTTTGGATTAATTCAATATTTCATTCTCTGTTATATTATTCACACTTTTGATACACCCAGTTTTTTCTATATAGGGTATCAATTACTTTTCCATATTGGTTGAGGGAGGGGTTGTTTGTCAGATAATTTTATTTCTCACACCTGAACTATCTTGTTCTGTCTATCTTGAGCAAATTCTATTTTGGAACTATACATGTAAAATATTTTTCTTTGTAATTTCTATCTTATATAACTTGACATGTAAAAATATTTTCTTTTGTTATTGATATCTTATATAATTTAAATTTCTTTAGTTTACAAAAATAAGGGGGATGGGGGTGGAGATACAAAGACCAGACAGTTGTGTGAAATTACATGGTGCAACCAAGTCCATTGCCGTTGGTGTTCAAAGTTATACATGAAAATTGAAAGAATTATGACAAATTATAACTATTTAAATTATTTCTTCTGATAGCGGAATTATTTCTTCGGATAGCTGCGTCGGGCTAGATCTATATCTGTTTAACCTTAAACATTAGATTGTTCCTTATATTCGTAAAGATGTTAAAAAGATTTAGCTTGTAGTCAAAGAGAAATTTTAGACCGTCCTTATAAAGGTTTATAAATTGTAAATAAACAATACAACTAAAAGAAAATAAGAACTAAAGACAAATAAATTTTGTGGCTAGACTAATAAAATTGTTAGTAATCTTATTTGATGATGAATTATACAGAAAATATATGCTTGTAAATAATTTATTGACAACTTAAATAGATGAGTCTTTTCTCAAAGTTCGATAGGCCTATTTGAGCTTTTTTCTATTTTCAATAATCTTTTTCATGGCTTAAAAGTCATTATTGCTGCAACAAATTTTAATACGTGGCAAAAATTGATAATTAGCTACAAAATGTTATTTTAGCGAAAATTCTATGACTATGAGTGTGTTTGTATGAAGGAAAACATTTTTTTAAAAATATTTTCCAATTTTTCCATGTTTGTTGGGACAAGTTTTGGAAAAATTTTTTCAAATCAACTCATTTTCCTCAAAATTAGGAAAATGACTTCCCTTCTAAAATTAAGGAAAACATTTTCCAAAACTCTCCTCCAATTTCAAATTACATTTTTTTTGGGAAAAACATCAATTTTAAAAAAATATTTTCAATTTCAAAATTTTTATTTTCATCCGATCCCTGACCCCTCACCCCCCCACCCACCACCGGCCTGCCTCCCCCCCATCCCCCCTCCCGGCCCGCCCCCCATTCCCCCCCCCCTCCCCCAAAATTAATTTTGCTTTATTAAAATATTTTTAACTTCAAATTTCTATTTTTAAACTCCTACCCCCTCTACCAGCCCCCCCACCCCCCAACCCCAAAAAAGTTAATTTTATTCTTTTTTTTAAAAATACTATCAACTTCAAGTATTTATTTTTTCACTCCTACCCCCCCCCACACCCACTACCCCTCCCCCGACCCTACCACCACCCAAAAAAAAAATTGTTTCTAAAAAATATTTTCAATTTCATAAATTATTTTTTACTCTAGTTAAAATAAAAGATGTCTCTCAAAAGCATTTTTCGTTCATAAATAAAACACAAAATCATTTCTGAAAAATATTTTCTACTCTCCAACTAAACATGAGAAAATAAGTCCAAAATCTACTTGTTTTCTAAGAAAACATTCATGGAAAAACATTTTCCTCCATACCAAACACACCCTATATCATTTATCTATTGAGCAAATTTTTGTGACTTGAAGCAAATATATTCATTTAGCCACCCTAATTTATTTTAAATAATTTATTGTGACTAGAATATTATTATTACTACAATAAATTGCAACTCATGAAAAATCTTAATAAATAGCGAGTATAAAATTTTATTATGGCAAAAAATATGTGGTTATGTCATTTAACTATTGTCACATTTTTTTTTTATAATTTGAAGCAATTTTTTTTATTTAGCTACAATATTTTGGTTCGAATATATAGTTTATTTTGGCTAAAATATTACTATTATTACAATAACTTTTATTGCGTGAAAACAACCTATGATTAACTATAAAATTTTATCGTAGCAATAAAGTTATAGCTATTTAGGCAATTATCGTCACGATTATTAGTAATTATAGAAAATGAGAAATTAGCTTGGTTAGTTTGACTTTTGTGGCTAAAATATTTTACGAATTTGTATATAGCTACGAATTTTGAATTTTGTGGCTATTACTAAATAATAACTATTATTTTCAAATTAATAGCTTAAATTTCATTGCTCTATACATTATAGTGAAGTTGAGTGATTTTCATAGTTAGTTGAGGGAGAACTTAATTAACAAGTAATTGCGTAAATGCTTGAGTGATAGGTAGGGGTTGATCTAAAGTATAGCTGATTAGTTTTTGTTTATATTTTATTATTCTTATATTAGAAAAGGCTTGTTTCAACATGCCTGCTTCACTGCTTTCAAGGGTATTTTTGTCTTTTCATTTTCTATAATGTATACGTGTCTTCTTCCTGTCTTAACAATTTTGTCATTTCAGTTCGTTATTCTGACGTGTCTTCTCCACCGTCTGCACATCAAAGTTGAGTTTTCTCTTCAGCAATCTCCAGGTATGATTTTTAAATGTTTCAATTGAGGTTTTGTTTGTCATCTTCCTCTTCGTCAAAATTGAAGTTCCAAATTTGATCTGACTGCGTAAGTGTTTGCTTATTTTTTCATTTGGATTTGTTATTGATGTTGGATTATCCTTTTGGTTGGGTGATTATGCTTTCCCTATTCTATTTTGGATTGTTGGAAAACTACATCCTTGGTGTTCAAAAACAATTTTCATATTCCAAAATCAACACTTCATCAACTCAAATTTTAAATCTACAGCCTAACAGGAGCTAATGTAACCAATAGCCAAAGCTGTAAAAGAAATTGATATCAATAGAAAAATATCAGAAGAAGCAAAGTTTGTAAATAAAAGTTGGGTTCTTTTTGCATACCCCTTTGGTGGAGCTGTGACGGTGACTCTTTGGCTTCTTGATTCCATTCTTGTGAGCCTTGTAGGACTGATAGTGTGTGGTATGATTCTTTGACTTGCCATTTGGTCTTCGATCTCACAATCGAACATCAGAGAGATAAGAAAAGAGCAGAAATCCAACATAATTTAGCATCCAAATTGCAGTTTTTACTAGCCTTTCTAATATAAGAGTAGAGTAATTCAAATTTGTGTTGTGTTTCCTCACATGCAGTAATTAGTTTGGTCTTTTTCCTTCGGAATAAACTTTATGGGTTTCTTTATTTTAGTTAGGATTTCTTTATCAGAATCCTTTGAACTTCCTCTGTTCATATATGAGTTTTTCATCAGAATCAATTTTCTAGGCACCTGTGGGTTTAGCTTGGAGTTTAAGGATTTTCAATTACTTATACTCGAATGGACTTACTGATCTAGGATAACAGAAAGATAACATCATCTATTGCTCCAGAAGTAGCATACAAATGAAAAAGTGCATTTAACAAAACTAAATTCGATTGAAACCCAAGTTTCTGTATATACACATGAACAATTTCCCACGTAAAAGATCTCATAACCCCACACAAGCCTTAAGAACAAATGAGCAAGTGAAACAATCAACACTCACATTGTAACTACGCATTTGAATTAAAGAACTACCTTACAACTATTCCATATAGCAATTTCTTGCTGATCAATGGAGCTGAAAATCTCTCCCAACATTTTAAAATAACATGTAGATTTGATGAACTTTTAATTCAATCCGAACAAGCTCTAAATTATGGTGCTTTATATTGGTTTTTTGGGACATGAATTCTCAATTAGTAATTGATTATGGAATATGTTAGTGTAGGTAAATTAAGTTCATTGAACAAGGTATAAGTTAACCGAGAAAGTGGGAGTAGTGAGGGAGGTTTATTGGTTAACATGTTTGAGCTCAGACTGGAGAGGGGAAATGGTGGAGCAGGGTAGTATTGGAAATTTCTGAAATGCTATTTAACCTTGTATATTTTTCTATTTCATACCATTCTTCTTCCATTAATGATGTTGGTTTGCATATTTTAAACTCAGTTTTCAATCATGACAGGAAGATTGAATATCAACAAAATTGACATGAGCACAAAAGAATGGACCTGTAAAGTCCAAGTGGTAGATAAAGGCCATCCTCGAACCAACAGTGAAGGAAACAAAAAATATCAATTAATGATATTACAAGATGAAGAGGTATTTGCCACTAAACTAACAAATAGCCATCCATTTTCAAAAAACATGTTGTAGTTAAATAGATGTATTGCATACTATTTTTAGTTTGCTTTTTACTGGCTGTAATCTGTCTTCATTCATTAATTTTTAATTCCATACTCTTCTACTTAGTTGGAGTATTGTTGCTTGTGAGTTTTGATGTGGAACACTTGTTGTCACTCTAAATCTACATTTTACTCTTTTTTGTTTTATAGGCATAAATTTGTGTTATAGAGAAGTTACTGAGTGAGTTGAATGTTGTTGATTTTCTTTGTAGATTTTAGGGAAAGTTGAATTGTGAGGTTTCCTTTTAATTAAATTTGGCTATTGATAGATTTGATTTCGCGCTAGAGTTCTGTTCGATTGCTTGTGAGTTTTGATGTGGAGCACTTATTGTCACTCCAAAATCTATGTTTTACTCTTTGTTTAATAGGCATAATTTGTGTTATATGAAAGTTACAATTTGGGTTAAATGTTGTTGATTTTCTTTGTGAAATTAGGAAAAGTTGAATTCTGAGGTTTCTTTTTAGTTAAAGTTGGCTATTGATTAATTTGATTCCACGCTAGTGTTCTGTTCTCTCTGTCTTTGTGTGATTTGAGCAGGGGGTGATTATGGTTCTTTTAAAAAAAAATTCATTGTTTCATTTTTCTGATTTTACTTTTGTGTCGTAGCAACTTTTTGGAGCCTGCTAAACTGAAAAAACCTAATCTCCAAAGCTTTTCAAATTGATAAGTGAAATTTCATGTAAATTTTTCAGTTAAACCTTACTTGCTACATTTGATAGTGTTAGTTAGAATATTGTTGCCTTTGAGTTGTGATGTGGAGCATTGTTGTCACTCTAAATCTACGTTTTACTCTTTTTTGTTTTGTAGGCATAATTTGTGTTATAGAAAAGTTACTGTTTGGATTGGATGTTGTTGATTTTCTTTGTGAAATTTAGGGAAAGTTGAATTGAAATCTATATGGATACCAATCCTTTTGAGAAATGCAATTTGCTGCTTTAAAACCATTGTTGTGTAAGGCTTAAGATCACATAGGATAAGCAGAGTCTCATGGAAATATTCAGGGACGATCAGTGCTGAGGGATCATAGAATAAGTGAAATCTTATACAAATAATGAGGGAGGATCGGTGCTTAGCAAAATCGTCTGTCAACTGATTTTATGAACACAGGAAAAACTCATAAGTCTGTCAACTGATTTTAAGAATTAGTTTTTGCGCTAAGATTGTTGCTTAATGTTGTTTCTGTTTTGCTTTTGTGAGAAAGTATTAGCTCTAAATAGTTGTATGCAAAATCAGTAGTTACATCCTATCAAATATAAACACGTATGTCTGAGTTACATAATTCGTTAATCGTTCTCCAAAGGAACCATAGTTATTTCACCTAATTTTGCATCTTTTTGGACCTCAACTGCTCTACATTCAGAAATGTTTCAATCCAATACACTCTTAATTCAACTTTTGGCCTTTCTTTCAACTTCTGTTCTTATATTATCTTCTTATACAATAGATCTTAGTTTTCCAGAATTCTGAAAGTATTGAAACTCTCTTCTCGAATAATTGACGATTCCAATTAACTGAAACAGAAACTAAACATGGCGTCATATCATGTTTAGAGATTTTGTTCTATTCTTCAACAAGAATTGAACTCGACCTACTGAAATAATGAAATATATCCTAGATTTTCATGTTTATTCATGTCCTTCTTTAATGAAAACAAACTGATTTAGATCAGTTGAGCACAATTAACTTTCTGCATCACTAGGTAATTCCAGATTTTTTTGTGTACTTGTTTGACTTTAGTCACTTCACTGATATAAATGAAGGATCTTTAAAAAATTTATCATTGACTCACCATCGGCTTTACATATCACGTCCATGGATAAACTTTCACCCATAATCATATGCTTTAAATTTCATATACCCTATGAAATATAACTTTTCCCAAATGTTAAAAATGTTGTATGCTATAATATGGTTCTTTATTGAGTTATCAATCAGTCCCTTGTTGTTATTGACATAATGCTTAGTAATTTCTGCTCATTGTACTTCTCAAAATATCCTTTCACTATACTAACCACACATATAATCCATTTTTTCATGACTATTCTAACTTACTAATAACTCTTTACTTTCTGCAAGATATTCTTGCCCTCGTGATAAATGGTAGCCCTCCATCATATGCCTCAAATGGGAGCAGAACTCAAGAACTCATCATCATCGACTACCAGTAAGTACATTTTACTTCCCAACTTCTCAAAACTGAAAATTATGATCTAAGCCTCACGATGTTAAGACATGTACATCAATTAATATTTGATACAAAAAAATGAAGCAATCATCTTTTCCTTTATAGCTATATATCAACTGTTTTATCTTCCCCTTATATATTATAACTGATCATACATTTTAGGTATGCAAGTTGAATTTTGTTAATAATTTGTTTAATCTAATTAGACATATCTTTGAGTTTGCAAGCTTTATGCAATAACTAATTGATTAATTGGTATGTTATAGCTATCCAATATAACCCTGATCCACACTATACGACCTTCCATAGTTGCTTATATATAACAAGCTCCCTTGGATAGGAGTGAACATCCAACCTCTTCGAGTCATTTCAAACCTTTGTTTTAGAAATCGTCCCTTCGTTCCTCAAAGTACCTTTCTCTGTGGAGGACAACAAAGGAAGATTTCCATTGAAAAATATTGATGACTGGATAAGCTTAGCATGGGGTAATGCACTAAAAAAAGCAAGAGAAACTGTTACAGTATTAACGCAGAGAACTTTACTAACAAACCTTCAGTTTTAGATGTGATCATCTCCTGGCTTGAGCGGGCCACATCAACAGCTGCAGCAACAGCTGCTTTTAGAGCAATAACAACTTCGTCCGCGAAACTTGGTCTTCCCTTTAGAGCACCTTTTTCATCTTCTTCTTCCATTACAACCTTGTGAATCCAGGACTTAAAAGGGGGTATAATAGTATGCTGACAAAAGCACATTACCATTTTTAGTAGGGTGGTAATGATACTAGCAATATAATACATAGGCTTGAAGATAATTCCCAAAGATCGATTCAAAATCATGAATTAAAATCATCGTTCAATAATTTGAATATTGGAATCTAACAAAATCATGGAATGGAAGAGTCAAACAATTGGTTTTCGTTACTGGGTGAATTGATAGATAGATAGTGAAATATATCAACAAGAATTCATGCATTATCACTGCTCCATCGACCATACGAAGTGTTTCAAATATCAGAGAAAGGTACACTCAACAAATACTCATGGTCACTGTTTGTATTCCGTGCTAAATGTGTCATATCCAGAGCAAAACCACATTCACTAGATACTCTTGAATAGAATACAAAAAAATTTAAAAACTTTACTAGATTGGTGATAAATCAAAACATCAAACCTAACTAATGTGATTTAGCTCTATTAGAAACTGTTGCATCGAGTTCTTAATCAAATCGGAGTATGCAATTTTAGTGTGATTCCTACTATAGATAACGATCCACGTTCTCCTTCCTCCTTTTATCTCCATGATTAGTAGCGGTCCAGTCATGCTATTCTGCACCATTTTGATTGATAGGAATTTTGGGTGAGTTTAAGGAGTTTAAGAATACAAAGTTGTTGTCTTTGTTACTGGTGAAGAGCTAAATATTCCTAAATATGCTATGACTCATGGGCACCCTTCTCCTGTCACTGCCCCTCACTACACTAACAACGCCAGAAAACAGTAAACACAAGCTGGAGCTAATCATGACAAAGAAAGACTAAAATGTATTCTCTCCACACAACTTCCAATTGTTATCCAACAATATATCTTTTAATGCACCACAAAAGTTCAACAGTTATAATAACCAAAAGGAAAATGTTGCTACACACAAAAGAAGTAAAGTTACTGCTACGATGCCCGACTATCAAGTTGCCCTTGTCTTTTGCTAAGTTTAAATGCTCAGAGAAATGAGTCTTTGGTACAGAAGGATTATTTTCTCCACTTCTCGATAGCTAAGGGTTGGTTATCCTGTGTGAAACCAATTGAAGTCTTGATACTTCAATTTTTGCTTGTTAGTGTATCACATATTTTAAACTCATTTTCTACTTTTTGTTCAATATATAGACTTCTCTTTGATTTCTCTTTTGTTTTTTGATAATCCATGTTTCCTCGAAAGTTTACCAACTGAATAGTTTATACTTAGATTTGAATCTCAATAAGCTTTCTCATAGTCAAATATTCTATTGATTTAAATCCAATAGTTGTATGTTAATATCATAACATGATAATTTCTCTCTTTTTTTTAATCAGTGTAGTACTTTTTTGCAATATGGTTGGCAACACCCTTTTGGCTGCTCAACTACTACAATTGTTCATGATATATACTTTTGTTGTTGATAGCATGGACTTTGCTGCTCTTTCTCAGAAATTGACAGGTTGCAATCACTAATAAATTCTTAAATAGTCTAGTACTATACTCCACATTTACTCCTCCCCATAACTACATACTAAATTCATTTCCCGTCTTATTTTACAGATACTTTCTGTCTGGCGCTGAGTGAAAAACAATCAAATCAAAATGGCAGCATTATGTAAATACGGTAAAATATAGATATCCAATTTAAATAACAGAGTCATGGCAACAACAATCTGCATATATATGTGCGCGTGCGTGCTTCTGTCTCCATGTGTGCACCACCCTTACTGAATCACAAAAATTTGGCAACGTTGGGCCCGTGCTTGCACGGGCAACTCTTCCGTAGTATATACTAAAAAAGGGATAATTTCAGAGACATCTCTCCAGGTTTCGCTCTATAACACTGATCTCTCCTGTGGTTTACGATATTACGTCTACCTCATTTCCATGTAACCATTCTTTAAATATATTTAAACTAAATACAAAATAATTTAGATTTGACAATGTTACCCTTCTATATATTAATTTCTTCATATTAATAAATATTATATAAATATAAATAACTCATTTAACAAATTCTTTAAAAATAAATCAGCACAAAATATGTTTCGGAATTACAAATTCAATTGCTTTGAGAAATTATCAGTTTCCTCCATTATTGACCACTCATGCAAGCTTAGATCTGATTTTCAAACGATTTATCTCTATTTCTTGGATCATTTTTCTTTTTAGCTTGTGGAACTGTTTAACTAGAACAAAAATCTTATCGTTCTTATCGAATTTTTCTCTTGGGGAGTTCATTTTTATCTTCTATTTTTTGAAAATTTTTTTGCCAAAAAAGGATGGGTTATTGTGGGAAAAAATCATCAGTGAATTGGTAAAGGTGAAATACAGATGAAAGAGTTAATATTTGGTGAAAATGGTGGGTTAGCTTGAATGAAAACTTTGATCTTTGTTTGATAATATATATATATATATATATATATATATATATATATATATATATATATATATTATATATATATATATATATATATATATATATATATATATATATATATATATGTATGTATAAATGTATATATGTATGTATGTATTTGTGATTATTTACTTTTAAAGTGTTTGTTAAATGAGTTAGTTTTTTATATAATATTTGTTAATATGAAGAAATTAATATATAGAAGGGTAACAATGTCAAATAAAAATTACTTTATATTTATTTTAAATAGGTTTAAAGAATGGTTACAAGAAAATTAAATAAGGGAGATAGACGTAATATCATAAACCACAGGGTAGGACAGTGTTATAGAGCAAAACCTCGAGAGAGGTCTCTGAAATCATCCCATTAAAAAATGGTTAAAATATTTTATGAATGACCTTTTACCCATGACCCATTTAATAGTGTATTTTAAAAGTATATATGTGTTCACGTGGACTTCATAAATATTGTATCATTATAAATAGTAACGTGTCCACGTGAGCACATATATACCTTTAAAATAAGGGTAAAAGTCCCTCTATAAAATTTAATATCATAGGGGTGTACAAAACCGATCGAAAATCGAACCAAACGCAAACCGAGTCAAATCGGAAAAAACCGACTAGTGGTTTGGTTTGACTTGGTTTGGTGTTGGAAAAAAAACCCGACTATATTTGGGTTGGGTTGGTTTCAACTAAAAAACCCAACCCGAGACCAAACCAACTCGACATTATATATATAATTTTAAAATTTTATTTTACACGTAAAAATACTTACTTTGATATAATTTTTAATATCTCTTTTACTTTTTCATAGTTTTTATCTTTTAATATATTTATTTCATGTTTAGAAGTTAGAATCTTAATGATCTAATAAAGATTATAGTCCATACGTGTTGGTAATTATAATAAAGTTTAAATAAAAATCAAATAAATACTAATGCAAAAAGAAAATCAATTCAACATTAAGAATGACAATAATATTGAATATTTGTTGTTTAATTTTACATAGATTTAGACAATTAAAATACATGATCTAATTTTATTTTCTTTTAATATTTAGTCATGTAACTAATACTTACTAAACTTATTTTAGCATGATTTAGTACTTTAAATTATGATCAATTTCATTATGACTTATTAATTTGCAATATTTGTTTTACGCCTTTGTATTATTATTTTTTTGTTGAATATTTTAGTGTCATTAATCATATCATATTTTTTGTATTTTCTTGAGAAATAACTTAGATATTTGCATTTTGGTAGGACTAAGGAAATATCTGAAGTACAAGTAAATTATATGTTTGTATGAATACTTTATCGAAAAAACCCAAAAATCCGAAAAAATTCAAAAAACCCAAAGAAACCCTAAGTTGAATAACTCGAGTTTTATTGGTTTGGTTTGGTTTATAAATTCAAAAATCCGACACAAATAGTTTGATTTGATATTTGAAAAATCCGAACCAACCCGGTCATGTACACCTCTAATCATAACAACAACTTTGGTCAAAGTTGAGTATTTTTCAAACCTTTTTCCCAAAGAAATAATCTAAACTATTGAGAGTGTGTTTCTCAAGCTAATAAGTGATAGTTGAGGTATGAAATTCACACTCTCAATAGTTTAAGTATGAAACTCAAAAAAGAGAATAATTTAGATGTGTTTTTGAAGAAAATAAATTCAAGGAGACTTTCACCTCGCATGGGAAGAGGGAGGAAGCGGATTGACATTAATTCCTACCTCGTATTTATTAAAATAGCAAAAAAAATTCGAAGGAGAAGGACATAAACTAAACCTTCTAACCATCTTAATGGTCGATTAAATAAGTCTACTATCTTGCTAAAGATGGTATGCTAAGGCGGAGCTAGATCAGTAGCAATAATGATTATCACTAAAAAGAAAATCTGTTGCAACTAAATATGATTTTTTTTCTTCTATAGTCAGGGGCGGACTCACGTGGCTTTCAGGGGGTTCACCCTAATCCCCTCGGCAAAAAATTACACGGTGTATATAAGATAATTTTCTGTATTCTTTTTAGATATATATATTTTGAACCCCCTTAATAACAAGGAGAAACTAATGGTGTAGTAGCAAGTCCCCTGAAATTAAGCTTCACGTCACTGGTCTGAATCTTTGAGACAACATTATTTTCAGTTCTAAATCTGTTCCTAAAAATGTGGTTTTAAACCCAAAAGAACTCAAGGATCCCATTTCTAAAGACTCATGAAAAACATTAGCAATAACATTCAAAAATGAGATCGACGAGCTTGAACCGTTTGAGTTGAGCTATCTAGTTTAAATATGTACAAATCATATTTGTTATATATACATTATATCAAATATACGTATACTATATATATATATATATATAAACACTATATTACTCTATATTAGAAGCCAACAAGTAGAGGGACAAACGCTCCAATATTTATTTGTACAAGATGTACAACATATTTGGCACATCTCATTAAGATGACGACACGTGTATTGTATATTTTTTTTCAAACCACGTGTACTTCTTCAAATACATACCATGGACACAATAATGTACTTTCTCTCTCCACTCAAATTCTTTCTCCTTGCTTACAATTCTTCAATTTATTTTGGTAAGTTTTTCAATTCTTTGCACTTCTATTTCTTCTTCGTTATTCTACTATCAGATCTTCTATCTCTTTGCTTTTCTTACTATATGCTAAGCAGAGGATTTATGAACAAAACTGTAAAAACTATATTATGTGCTATAAAAGTTAAACTATTTGAACCATCTATTTTGCTTTACTTTGTCCCAGATAATAATTTAGTTACATGATGTTTCTTTGCTTTTCTTTTAATTTTTTTAATTTGGGTTTCAATTTATTGTTGGTTATACTGCATGTTTCACTCTTGTTAGTATTCTTTTATTCTTAAGGTCTAATGTATCCCATTGTTTCTTATGCGACTTTAGCAAACATGTGTTAATTTTGTCGGATTTTTGGGTAGCTTTTGTAGAAATTTCTTCATGCATTTTAGGAACTTTGTCTAATTTGCTCATGTGTGTTTTAATTTTCACAATCTACTAAATTTATTTACATCATTATAATATTCTTGAATCAAGTTTCTATTCTCACATTTATCGTTGTTCTGTTGTTTCTATGAGATTTTGATTAATTGAATAATTTGTACTATGAATTTCAGTTGAATTTGTGATAAATATTAAGCTATAGTGTATTCGGTAAACCAACCATAATACAAGATGCATTTGTGTTGCATCCATAGAAAGAGAACAAAAATTTATAACTACAATACACCGTAGGTGATTCAGATTATGATTGTGGTTAATGTGTTAATATATTGATATCGAATTGTTATTTGTTCAACCTTTCATAGAGGGGCCATTTCATGTTACTTTACTAATATGTGCATTTAGGCTATCCTTATTGTGCATTGTGTAACTATCTCTCATAATGTCGATGGTCGGGTTGTTCCACTTTTTGACTATGATATTGAATCTTTAATCTATAGTTTAGTGCATCCAGAAAGAAGAGAGTGTGACCGTGTGAGTTACGCTCGAGAACAGGGCCTTTTGACCTTCTCCAATAAGCTGGTATTTGAATTTTGCTTGCATCTCTTTACAATACAAAAATAGATTCAACATGAGTTATCTATGAAAGTCAATGAGATGTCAACTAACGGGTAAACAAAAGAAGTTCCTTTTCTCACAATGTTTTCTTTTCCCTCTTACAGAAAGTAAATTCTACTTATGCAATTTTAGCTAGAGTGATGGTGTAAGTTTTTTACTTGGTCTCTTACTTTTTACTTGGCGTTAGAAGCTTTATCTCACTTCTCTCTTTTTTCTTTCCCAAATCACATTTTTTAAGTCGCAATTAAGTATTTTGTTTTTAGTTCCTTTATTGTGCATTTTTTGTTTTTTGAGTAGCTTATATTAGAGCTTATATTATATTTTGATGTTTCTAATTTGGTTTTATTTACTCATGTAAGTTTTCAAAATATTTTTCGCCTTTGTGTTCTTCTTCCTTATTTTCATTATTTTCATTATTCTTCACTATCTTTTCTTGGTGAATAAGAAAAAATGCCTGAAAATGAGCAGTCACATGTGGGTCTGTCAAAAAAAGTATATTATATAAGAGAACAAGGATAAGACAAACAAGCCAATTTTAATTTATACCTCAAAAGTTATTCTCTGTTGAACAATTATGTTCGAACTCTACAATCTCAAATAACAAACACGTATGTTGTACATGCCATGAACACACCTTATTTCTCTATTTTTTTTATTGTTGAGCTTCTAAATACTTACTTTTATTTTATTTTTCTCAGAGATTTGTACTTAAAGTCTGTATTTAGTGATGCTTTGTCTTACTTCAAAGTCGGAGTAGTAAATTGTGCTTGGACCTAGGCCTTTCTACAACTACAGCAATGCCCGAACCCAAAAGTTAAAGACTGAAACGTCAATGACAATGATGTGTTTAATGATGAAATTTTTGATATATCTATCAAATATTTTCGATCACTTGGTACCTGAAATAGGACGCCAGAGTTGGACTAGGAAGCAACCGCCCTAGCCATGTGAGATCTTCGACTTTACCCGTTGGAGTCAATTGTAAACTTACTATTCATACAACAAAGTAAAAATTTAAGGAATCCCATAGTGAAATATAATAATTACATTCTGTCCCGACTAATTTAGTATTTACTAATAATCCCTTAAAATTGCCGTCGCGTGATACATTAGAACATTGTGATACATAGTAAATGATACACAGTAACTTAATAACTGTTAAGATAAAAAGGGAGAAAACTGAACAATTAAGTTGGTTATTTAAATCAGCTTAAGTTACGGTAACAGCTCATGAAGAAACATTAATTCAGCACGTAATTGAGTAACACTTTCAAATTTTAAAAATTCAAGATTATATCATCTAGGTTGAAGACAATTTTATGAACATCCAGTGAAAAGTCGAAAAATACAAATTTGATTGTTGTTATTGTGGATGATACATGATGAATACATCAATTTTGATGAGACATTCAGGAATTTGGGTGAACGAATTGCAGTATGAAAGTTACAAAATCGACGGAATCGTTGTTGGAGATTCAATTTCGTTTTCTAATCTCAAAGCAGCAATTGCAGCCGAGTTGGATATCGATGTATCAAGGAAAGATATTGAAATTCGTTACATTGTAGAAGGTAACTCCTGTCTGATGAAGGTTAAGAACGATATGAGTGTTAAACTATATTTAGAACTGAAAAAAAATGAGCTAGGATTTTCAATGTATCCATTATGTATTGACACAATTGAAAAGATTGGTGGTATTGTACATAATTTTGATGGAACATGTGGAGAAATTACATGTGTAGAAGGCACAACACATGATACAGAGGCTTTGGAAATGGTTGAATCTAGTTTATTTGATTCGTATGAAAATCCAGAATTTGGAGTTGCAAATGTTATAATCAATTCAGATAGTCTAGATGTGAAGACATGTCATATATATAAGGATAAAGCAACACTTGTAGATGTGATGACGAAATATAAGATAAAGAACAACTTCAATTGCAAAGTAAAAAGATCTGATCAACAAAGGTATGATAGTGTTTGGAATGTATATATATTTACAGGCTGTTCAAAATTAGTACATGAAACATTACTATTTTCTATGGAAACCTACATGTATCATTAATTCGTTGATATTTTAAGTTAGATCTGTTTTAATGTATGATTAACTATTTCGTTAAGTTTATTGTTACATTGAATTAACTATATTGATACTTTAATATACTACTGCTGATATAGAAAGGACTATATCAATTTAAACAAGCATAGCAAAAAGTTCTGGTACGTATAATTCATTGTTTGATTCGAAGATGGTAGATACTTTTGTGTAATTCATTGTTTGATTACTTTAAACATTATTGTTGTATATATTTATGATGTAATTGCTTTAAGTATTAATATGCTGAAAAAATGTACGCAGCTATGTGTTGGTATGCTTTTCAGACAAATGTGGTTGGACTATGAACGCGTCCTGCAGGAAAAAATCTGATATTTTCATTGTTAGAAGTTTCAATAGTGAACATTCGTGTACGATGAGGGAGAGGGTATTAACCAAGGTCCAAGCAACAGTCGGATTTGTAAGTGGAGTTACTGCTCCAAAATTGGTCAATCATAAACGAATTTATACTCCGAAAGATATAATTGATGATATTAGAGAATTCTATGGGGTTAAAATATCTTACCAGCAAGCATGGCGTGCTAAAGAACGTGTGCTCTCCATGATTAGGGGAAAACCATCTGCAGGATGTAGACGGTTGCCGCGATACATACACATGTTAAAAATCGTGTATTCAAATTCTTATATAAGAATGCATAAGAATGAGGAGGATGAATTAATGTATCTATTCGTCGCCTTAAGACCATTCATTAGGGGATTTAATTACTGCAGACCAATAGTTGTTGTGGATGGTGCACATTTGAGTGGAGCTTACAAAGGGACATTTGTATCAGCAAGCACACTTGATGGCGCAGGTATTTTTTTTTTTATAGTTGTGATGTGTTTGTATATGTTACGTATCAAATGATATAATGTGTGTCTGTAATCAGGTTGCATATTTCCATTGGCATATGGTGTTGTTGACACCGAAAATGATTGTTCGTGGACATGGTTTTTCGAACAATTCAAAAATGCAATTGGCGAGAGAAAAGATATGTGTGTTGTTTCAGATAGAAATGAGAGTATCCTGAAGAGTGTGAGGATTGTGTTCTCAAATGTACCTCATTATGCATGCATCTGGCATCTTTGGAAGAATGTATGTGAAAACTTCAAAAGGAGCAGAAAGGCCATAAGTGATTTATTCTACTCTATGACCAAGACATATAGATAGGAAGATTTTGATAAGTTGATGGCTAAGGTTGATAGAATTGATCACAGGGTTAAGGAGTACCTTGAAGATGCAGGTTATGAAAAGTGGTCAAGAGTTCATGCAACAGTAAACAGAGGTAGAATGATGACTTCGAACATTGCAGAATGTATCAATGGTTGTCTTGTTGAAGCACGCCAATTAACTATATTAGAATTCTTGAAAGAAGTTAGAATTCTTTTTGGTTCTTGGCATTGCAAAAACAGAGAAGTAGCCTCATATACAAAGGACACATTAGAGAGAAAATTTGAGGAATTGTTGATTATAAACGCGGCTAAAAGTTCAAAGATGGAGGTATGTATCATTATATAATAGTTTATATTATATATATCTACTTCATTGTATCATTCTGCAGTTTGAAGATGATATGTTTTTAAAAAATTATATATTTAAATTTTTTAATGTACACAGGTTGTTCCATCGTCTGAATTTATTTTCTCGATTTATGAAATGGGAAGAAGATACATTGTTTGTCTTGAGCGGAAAGTATGTTCTTGTGGTAGATTTCAACTAGATGAGATACCTTGTGCACATGCAATCGCTGTATTGAAAGAAAAAAATGTCACAGATATGAATTCATATTGCTCTGATTACTACAAGCCTGATGCATTGGCAAAAACATATGAAATTCCAATGGTACCAATGCCAGATAAGGCAGATTGGTCAGATCCTAATAATGTGGTAGCTGAAACTGTGTATCCACCTAGATACAGAAGATCATCTGGACGACCAAGAAAAAGAAGAAGAAAGAATGCAGATGAAAAGATTTCGGTGAACACAAACTGTTGTGGACAATGTGGACAAGAAGGACACAACAGAAGAACTTGTACTTTCTTCCCAAAAGAGAAGTGAATTAGTCGTAATGTTTCTAAGATATCAATATTGTTTTTGAATAATTTATAACGTAAATATTTTATCATTTTCAGTATTCATTTCAGTTGCAATTTAAACACTTTTGGTTTTGATAAATAAACTTATAAATAACCTGTGTTAATTAAATTTTAAGTTGCGCTTTTGATTATAAATACTTTGTTATTATTGGTGTTGAAAAATATATTTGTGTCAATATTTATTTTTTTATATAAATTTTATAATTCTTATGTTACACTATGAGATATAAATTCAAGGATTATTGGGTAACATATCGTACATGATACATATGCTTTAGCCAATGTATCATGTACTGTTAATTCAAAAAACAAGTGTGTGTTTGGGTAACGTAGTACACATGTATCATGTGCTTTATCCAATGTATCATCTGCATTTAATTAAAAAAAATAACACTTATTGAGGTTACTGTGTACTTTACAATGACTATAAATCATGTATCATGTGATTTATATTATTTAACTTGTGTAATGCTTTTTTTTATATGCTTTACTTGAAATATACAGTAAATAACTTTACTTTTACAAACCTATCGCATTTCATACAACTATGATATTCATTATAACTAAGTATCATGTAAAATTTAGTTTTCAAATAAACTATTTATTTCTATGTTTAATTAAAAAAACTTTGACTAAACTTTATTAAACCTGTGTGACGCTATAATATGTCTGATATTTATGTTTTCTAGGCAAAAATACTTGTTCCATAATGTAACAAAAAAAATCTTCATGGAAATTGACAAAACCAATAAAATAACATTAAAAACATCAAAATACTTGTTCAATAACGTATCAAAACAAGAAATATAACATTAAAACATTGTTTAAGCATAGATGCTACACTATGTGAACCAGATCTTTTTCTGGTGGTGGTGTGACTACGCCCTTAGATTTTGGTGGATCATCATTGTCACTAACGTATCCGCACTTAGCCTTCTCGCTGCCATAACTCCACAGCAATGCTCCATATCTTTGACGTAGGTATTCAGAACTAAAATCAGCATATGATATATTGATTTGGTCACTCATATACTCGGCAAATGCAGTAACATATAACCCACAGTCTCTACAAAAAATACAGAATATAAATTAAAAATTTAATGATACATGATTAAGGAAAAACGAAAAATTATTGATACTTACAGGCTATCACAATTCTGTTTAGCAATGTCTTGTGCAAATTCAATCATGAAAGGAACTTGAGGCTCCAAAAGTGAACCAGTAATGTTGTCCTTGTATGCATGACAATCACCAAATTTTATGCGCTCAGTTTCTTCAAAGAATCCACTGTCCAGTAGGTAAGAAGGAAGCATTTTAGACAACATATTTATCTCATGAGGAATTACTTTTTTCCTTGTGCATATTGATGATTCTGAGTATTGAAAATCATTGGTATTTTCTTTGACTTTGAGTCCAGTTAATATTGCAAATTCATCTATACCAAATTTTAGGATACACCCGTTTGAATGTCTAATATGCAACACATTAGGGTTGCTTTGTTCCAACTCTAACAACAACAAGCACTTAGTAATTTGGCCCTGAAAATTACATTTAGTAATATCTAAAAAGGGTCCAAAAATTGTATCCCTAAACGGTTGGATTACATTCTCCCCCATATATTTTCAAAGTCCTTCAGAAAAGTGTTGTTAAAATTGACAGCAAACCTTATTGGATGTGTTGGAATCTTTTTTATCTTGTACTTGAGTGGCTGCAATTTGAAAAACAACAACAAATTTTAACGATTTTGAATATAAATACTAAATAAAACAGCTAATACTAAATAAACAACTAATACCTTATTGATACATGATATCAGTTTTCAAAAATTCATATAGCATAAAAAACATATGATACACATCTAATTCATGTATCAATGCATCCACTAAACACTAACACACTGAGTCGATATGTATTAAACTTATTGTCTGATACATGATAACTATTTTCAAATACTCATGATACATATAAAATCATCTGACACGCAATTGATTCATGTATCAATGCATCGACTAAACACTATAACACACTAAGACGATATATATTAAACTTATTGTCTGATACATGATAACAATTTCAAATACTCGTGATACATAGAAAGACATCTGACACGCAATTGATTCATGTATCAATGCATCGACTAAACACTATAACACACTGAGACGATATATATTAAACTTATTGTCTGATACATGATAACAATTTTAAATACTCGTGATACATAGAAAGGCATCTGACACGCAATTGATTCATGTATCAATGCATCGACTAAACACTATAACACACTGAGTCGATATATATTAAGTCATACTTATTGTCTGATACATGATAACAATTTCAAATACTCGTGATACATAGAAAGGCATCTGACACGCAATTAATTCATGTATCATAAAATTGAATAAACACTATAACACACTATAAGGTTATGTTCAAACATACTATAATTTTAAAAACAATTTTAAAAGAAGTATAAAAAAGACATACCCGAAGCAATGTCGGCCTGACAATAATGTTTGCTGCTGTTTTTCTCTTTTTTTGGTGTATTTTAGCAACCCTTGATTTAGATGATTCCCCCATATCTTTGTTTGAATCCTTCCGAACATTCATAGGATCATGCAAAGACTTTTTTCTATTTTCTTTCCAATTTTCATCGTCCGAATCATAAATTCTCCTATTCGTAAAAGGATCCATTAATATGATGTAATAGATCGATGAACAAGAAGAAAATAAGAAGAAAAGAAGAACGGATGATTGAGTAAGAAGAAGAAGAAGAAGCAGAGACGGATGATGGAGAAAGAAGAAGAAGAAGAAGCAGAGAACAATGGTAGTTCAATTTTCAGAAATTTCAGATTTTTGAATTTTGAAATTCAAAATTGCATATTAAATGTTGTGAAACGTGTTTAATTAAAAGTAATAATTCAAAATTCAAAAAGTGATTCAGAAGATTGAGTGTTTTAGTGGAGAAAAAATAGGCATGATCTTGGGGAAGTGTGTGTCATAGGAGAGAGAAGGCTATGTATCTCTAAACTTCTATTAAAATTTAAAAAAAGGGAATTATGTAATATTTAAAAAAAGAAGGGAAAATTAGAGAATACTAAACTTATAGTTGTGTATTTAAGTTATTTTTCCTACAACAAATTTGATGGGTATTTACAAAAAACTTGCTTGATTTTATTTTTTGATTGATAATGTTGTTTTGTGAGTTCATAGGACTGGTTTAGTATTTGAGATCTGTTGACTTTCTGTATGTGTACAGACTAATGTTTTGTTTGTCATAAAAATGTGATTATAATCTTCATTCTAGCTCTGAAATTTATACATTATCTTTTTTGCATTATATTTGTTTTAGGATATCTGAAAATTACTTTACTAAGTTTGTGGTGAAATTGGGGAGGATTTTTAAAATTTGTTTTTTAAAGATAAGTCGCCCGTAACAAGTTATATGGACTTTCCAAAGATGAGATACTTTGTTAGTTCTTATTAAATTTTCATCTTGAACAAGTTTGCAGGAACCTGATTAAATAAGAAGTTCATTGAAAAATACAGGTCAGAGAATTCTTTAGATATGAAAAAAATATTGTGAGATAACTGAATAGAGCGAAATGCTATACACACAGATATTATGGTATATCAGAATTGTATTAATATATCAACTGTAAAATTTCATTCTCAAGAAAACTAACTGAATAATGAGTAACTGTGCCTTCAACAGTAACAAAGAAGAAGCTATTACCATTTTTAAATGTATAATTTAGCTCTATTCATAACACGTACTTGACATAATTAATGAGATGAAAACACAAAGTTTAACTTCACACCTTCGTATTTAATGGTATTCCTCAATTGTATTTTCTTTAGAAAAATTAAATGTTTGCTAAAATTAGAAGTTAAATGAGGGAAGATCAATAGTGAAGCAATTTCAATTTTCACTCAATTAGTCGTTGTAATTGAAACTTTTGTTTATATATTCTCCTTTAGGCTTAGTTTAAGCAAGGGAAATATTTTGATATTATTTGTGTGTAGTAAAATTGACTTTCATTTTCCTTTCTTTCTGATTTATATTCATTCCTAATTAGTTTTTCCATTTCCATTTCTTTATATTTTTTTATCTCTTTGTTCGACTATACTTTCTTTATTTTGAATTTTAGGTCACTTTTGAAAGTTGATTAGGTTGATGATGAATATCTTATTATTTAAATTTGTTGCTTTTTTATTTGTTCTACCAATGAATCATCGTTTGAGGTTTGATGTATATATACTTGGCCTTTCCTTTGACAGGATTTTACATGCATGTTATTATTGTTGACTCGGCGCACACTTGAAGATCCAGAAGAAATATTTGTAAGAAGCCAAAATATATAGAAGAAAGGTATAAGGTTTTAAGAAGTGAATGCGACTATTAAGTGTAGATACATCTATAGAAGGTCTATCATTGGCGTAAGTCATCAAGCACATATGTCTTCAAGAATTTTTGACAGGTAGGTAAAATTTTTTACAAAGTTTTTATTTAATTTTTGTTAAAATCAGAGTTTGAGGTGAAATTTGTCCGTTTATCTTTATTCTTGCTGCTTTATTTTTCCTTCCTTATAATAGCTTCTTCATATGCATGTCCTGTCTCTGTCTTAATAAGCTAGATATGTTCTTTGTAAATTTACCTTTTTTAATACAATACTCCTATGGTTAGACTTTTTTTGTACTAGAACAGAAATCATAAATTATCTTATGGACTGTACACCATTGGCATTGAAGCTTGTTTATTCTCCAATTGCATTTGGAATTCTTTGGAGCTTAGTAGAATAAATGGGTGAGACCTTTCAACAGAGGTATTGCTTGCTCTATTGATATGTTGATATCTCATACTGAGAAGTAATAAATGAACTCTTAAACACTTATTTTAATATGTTCTCTTTATTGAAACTCGTGACCCAATTTTTCATATCTTAATGATATTCTTTTATTTTTGCAGGAAATTTTGATGGTGAAAATCAAAACACAGCTTGAAGGTCTACAACTTTCAAACGAATGAGAACTAGAAAAACCTCTGGTCGATGAAATTGGTCATAAGAAGATGAGTTGGCGGGTATAAGTGATCAAAGTAGTTTAATTTACAGATTACCTGAGTTTTTATTAGGCAGTATTGTTATATAAATATCTAAATGGACTATATGAAAGTGTGTTTTGGTGTGAACATAAATATTTATTCAACATAGTTGCAAATGTTTATAATCGTGTATCTTCACGGTCCATCATTTTGAAGTGTAAAATGTTGAGCCCGTTCTCAAGCACAGGCCATGCCCTCCTAGTTATTAGTAGGTATATATATTATGTATATATAATTCGTCCACGTTAATAGGCTAGGTATCTTTAGGATATATATCTATAACTTTACCTTTACAAATCATTTGTCAAACACATACTTTTCAAACAACTCACAATATTAAAATTATAAAGTTTAAATCTTGAATTTATCTCTCCGCGGATATTTCACTAGGTGTTTCAACGATAAATCTTATACTTTCAAATCTTCTATATAGGTTTGATTGGGAATTGCCTTATGGGATGATGAAAGAAGAAACTGATACAAATGTTTTGCCTGGACTTGTCATGCATAAGAAAAATGTTCTTTGCCTTGTTCCCAAAAATTATCCCTACACCTAGAGCCTGTTTGGCTCAGCTTAAAAACTGGTCAAACTGACTTAAAAGCTGGTTTTTGACTTATTTAGTTGTTTGGCAATTCTCAAAATAACTTATTTAAGTTAAAAAAAAAATTATTTTAAGGCAAAAGTTAAAAGCTGGGGTAGAGGTGTTTTTTTTTTTAGCTTATAAGCTCTTTTAAGTTGACCAAATTTTTACATTTTTGACCTTATTTCTTTTATTTTTATTTTTATTATTATTATTATTATTATTATTATTATTATTATTATTATTATTATTATTATTATTATTATTATTATTATTATTAGTATTATTATATTAGTTTATTATTATTATTATTTATTTTATCACTCTTTATTATTATTATTATTATATATTATTATTATTATTATTTTATTATTATTATTATTATTATTATTTATTTTATTATTGTTTATTATTATTATTATTATATATTATATATTATTAAATATTATTATTATTATTATTATTTTCATATTATTTTAGTATTATTATTATTATTTATTATTATTATATATTATTATTATTATTATTATTATTTTTATTATTAATATTTTATATATTATTATATTATTATTATTTATTTTATTATTTATTATTATTATTATTATTATTTTCATATTGTTATATTATTATTATTATTTTATATTTATTATTATTATTTATATTTTATTATTATTATTTTTTTATTTTTTTTTTATTATTATTATATATTATTATTAATATTTTATTATTTTATTATTATTAATATTTATTTTATTATTCTTTATTATTATGATATACTATTATTATTGTTTATTATTATTATTATTATATATTATATATTATATATTATTATTATTATATATTATATATTTTATATTATATATTATTATTATTATTCTTTTCTTATTATTTTATTATTATTATTATTATTATTTATTATTATTATTATTATATATTATTATTATTTCTTATTATTTATTATTATTATTATTATTATTATTATTTCTTATTATTATTATATATTATATATTATTATTATTATTATTATTATTAAATTACTCAACTCTTATTATGTTAACAACTTTTATGGGTATTTCAGACATTTTGATTAAAAAAAGTGTTTACCAACACTTATTTGCCAAACACATCAACAACTTTTTCTTTTAACTTCAGCACTTTTATCCAAACACATAACTACTTATTTTAAAAATAAGTTCCAACACTTTCAAAAGTACTTTTTAAAAGCTACTTTTTTTAAGCCCATCCAAACGGACTACTAGTAAAAAAAAATTATGTTTAATACGTTGCGCTGTTTTGAGTTCGATCACTTCAAATATAATGTTTGTGATGATAAAATTTCACCTCTATCTCTAAAAGAAACTAGGTAGTTTACAAAAATTAACGTGTTTCTATGTACAATATTGAAGTGTGTTCCTGGTCAACATTTATATGTACCATGTTATTTAGAACATAATTTATGTTGTTTTTAAAGTTAAATTTCAAATCATAATTTTATTGTCTACATAAATTACTCCACACTGCCCTTATTTTGGAAAATTTGCAATACCAAGATTATTCTAGGAAACACGATAAGCAAGAAAACGGTGATAATAATGTGATACATGTGTTCTTGAGCGATGTTGTGGCTCAGTTAACTATCGAACTATAACTTTTCCGTTTTGCAGTTAGTATTGTTGCTTTTATATCATCTGGATGTGGTGAAATCTCTGTCATCTTTTGTTTCTTTGTCTTTGATCTTCACTCATTTCGCTATTCTTGGTGTCATTTGTTTTCCAAAACGAAGAGAGAATCTTAAAGTTAGTTAACATAAAAGTTGAAGTTTGTTTCATCCATTGTTGGTTAGCCATAGCAGTTCGTTTTCCAATTTGACAACTTCTTGATTGATTGTCCTACTGCTTAGTATGCCGTGTATGATTCAAGTATGAACCTCCCTTTTTTTTTGCTTAGACTTGGATCGAAAGATGTCTATTATTCACAGTTTTAAATATGAAATCCATAGAGTATTAAAGTAGCGTATACGCCTTTCTACGATCATGTCTTGGCCCTTATGAGGTTTGTGTTAATTTTCTTCATATGTGTTTTATCCTCTCTTGAGTCTTGTGTTAGTATTCTGTTAATCATTATTGGATTGCTTAACTCCGCGAGGCATACTAAAATATGATGGGATCTCATAGTGTGTTATTGCATTAAATCATCTCTGTCTATTGCTGATACATTATAAGTACTCATTACCCATCAAGTTGCAAAATATTTGAATTCTTGTTTTTCCACTAAAATTAGAAGTAGCCTTTCTTTTTTCTTTATCATAAATGATCCCATTTTCCATGTTAATTTAGTTATTGTATACGCGATTGGTTAAGTCACATGTTTGTCCATTTAAATTGATATTTAGGTATAGAAATCACTATTATCTTACCTATTTGTGATGTACATAACTTTCATCTTTAATAAGTCTTGATAGGTTGCGAACATATAAGTATTAGTTCGATGTTGCAAAGAGTTATGCCCCTTTTTCTTTCTTTATTTTTTCTCTTTCATTTTCATATGTTAATGATGAGTTTGGGGTTGATGTTTTGAGTTTATCATCTCATGTTAATTTACTCATCCTTGCTTTCTTTGTGGTTATTTTATTCAATTCTCCTTTAATTACAAGTTTGATTGCCCATTAATTTAGAAGCTTTTATGTTAGTTTGTTGATTTCTAAAAGATGAATCATGAATATTAAGAGCCATATCTAGATACACTAAAATGATAGTTTTCCACCATAGCTTTCATGCCTTTGTGCCATTTTGTTTAGCAACCAATTCATTTAGTTCACTACTGACTTTTCTTTACATCATTTAGTTAATATTATATATTTTCATCTAGTCAAAAGGCTTTCTATAATGACCTATCTTGTTCTTAATTAATTGTCGCAATTCTCTCTCCTTTTGGATACAATATTAACACCTTTTGTCTAAGAAGCATATTAGTTTGAAATTATGTTCTTATTTCATAGAATAATGTATTTATCTTCATCATAAATTAATCATTTGATCATGCGTTCGTTGGAGGCTCTTATCTTTTTTCTAATTCTTTTCTTTTACTTTGTGTGTATGTGAATCTCTTTCGAGTTCATTGTGGACTTATCTACCTTGCATTTCTGATTTGAGTCATAAAGGCTCGATCTTTGTCTTCCCTATTTCTAGAGTCAGCCCCCTATGTATTTGAAAGTTTTTATAGGCCCTAGAGACCCAACATGCTATTGGAAATAATTCAAAAGCCAAAGAAATGAGTTGTATACATACTGTATACAATATGTATACACTAATATATAGGCTCAGGAAAATAAATATGTAGAAAAAAATGAAGATACAGGTTGGAGGCGTTAGAGCAGGCTGCATACAGTTGATATACGGTTTGATACACAGGAAAAAGGCTTAGAAACGACCTGTATACATCATTATACATTTATTGTATACAAAGGATTTCAAAGGTAAAATAGGGCCAGAACCCAAATTAGCAGCCTGAAAAGCCCAAGTCTATTACCTTTTCATTTATTTGATTTATTTATTTATTTTATTTATTTAACTCTTACCCTTTATTTGCTTCATAATAATTTATTTAAATTCCCCAAAAGATATACTATATTCTATATGTTAGTATATTTTAATATAATTCAATTTTTTTAAGTCTTATACTTCCTCCGTTTCAAAAAGAATGTCCCTATTTCCTTTTTAGTCTGTTTCAAAAAGAATGTCCCCTTTCCTTTTTTGGCAACACTTTAACTTTAACTTTCCACGTGGCATGTTTAAGACCACAAGATTAAAGGGCATATTGGTACATTTGACATAACTTTAATTTAGAACCACAAGATTAAAAAGTCTTTTTTTTTTCTTAAACTCCGTTCCAAGTCGAACTAGGCCATCCTTTTTGAAATGGAGGGAGTACTTATTTTGAATATATGTAGTCAATTTTTTTATATTTATTCTTCGATTAAATTAAAATAGTTTTCATAATCTAATTAACCAATTCAGTTTAAATTATAAATATGTCAAATAGATTCACATTAATTTTGTTTTTGATAAAAGTCTATTCATTTGCATTTTAATTGGATTATTTTATTTTAGCTTCCTTTTTTCTAAAAAATAACATAAAATAAATTGTCTTTTATTTAACTATTTTCTCAAAGTTAATGGAATTATCCTTTTATGGTAAATTATTTTTCTAAAAAATAGTCAATTATTTTAAGTCAATTATGTTAGAGCCTTTTAAAATTAAGTCTTTTTAATTTCGTTAAAAAAAATTAAGTGTCGACTCTTTTTCTAAGTATTTTTCTTAAATTGTTTTATACTTCAAATATTTCAAAAGTGTTTTTTCTAAAGATTAACAAAATTACGGTAACAAAAATGAAGACTCTGCTGGGGATTTCATTAGTTTCTAACCATAATTACTTGGCTCTTTTGACTATTTGCTTAATTGCTTACTTGTTTCAGTTCTTGTGAATTATAAATTGTGGCATTTCATGACATTGATTCTGCCAATCGGTAAAAAGTTTGCATTAGGATAAAAGACGGTTACGTGACTTTCCACGGCTGTCCTTCGGAAAAAATACCCTACGAATTCTTTTGAAGTGATAAAAAATAGTTGGCTTGTGGTCATCCAACGTCGTTTATTATATTTCACCTCGTAGTTTGTCCAACTCGGGTAACCAGGTCTTGTCAAAACCAATTCTTAGTCAACTAGCGTAGAGCGAAGTCAAATCTCTTTTAGCACATTGAACTAAGATGATCCAACACCTAAAGAGTGTTGGGACCATTAGAAATACCACATTGAGTCCAAACCGACCCATGACCTAAACGGACGTTCATACTTATGTGTTAAATTTGAAGGATGTATACGTTGTTTGAAAAATCATTGTCCCCTAGGGTAAGAGTTAGATTATAGCTTATTCTAGTTGAATAAAGAACTTTGCAAGCTACTGGTTCATCCAAAGGCGTTGACACCCTTATTCATCAAGATTCTCAAGAACGGAGGACTTTTCATGGAAGCTTAATTAGGAATGTACCCTTGAGTGAGATTGATTATTCGTATCCCTTGTGCTATTATGTATCCTTATTTAAATTATTTGCAAAATTTGTATAACTTTTAATTATTGGGGGCAATGGAATGATTCAAATAACATTATACATCTTTTCATTCGATAGGCCCACCTTTGGCAAAAAAGGTCACAAGTTTAGGATGCGATATTAATTGTTTGTGTGCTACTTGATATAATTACTTTGTGTTGTGATATGTCATTTTGTCTAAAACAGAATTAATCCACTTTTGTTTCTTAGAGCACCCTAAGCATATATTAAAATTCACTACAACAAAGTCCGTCCAAATTACTTCGGAAGTGTTGCCCAAGTTTCTCATAAAAGTATAAAACTTTTACTCTAAAAAAATCTTCTGAGTTTTTATTCATCCGTCACAAGAAGGTCAACTTGCTAAATGTCTGAAAAAACATCAACTTACTAATCCCACCCATTGCTTTGGTTAGTGAGGAAGAAACTAAAAAATCAATGTTAAAAATTGATGAAGACTCAGAAGAGGATATCTGCAGCCAAAGGAGACTTGCAAAACTGGACCAAACCGAATGGACACTACAAGAGAGAATTATTGAGGTTGAAATGAAAACAGACTCAGTGAAAAGAAAGATTGCAAAAATTGATCAAGAGATTATTAATATCACTAAAGTGTCTGCAAGGATCCCCGAAATTGAACGGGACATTAAGAAACTAAGTTTAGGAAATGCTTCATCCATGAGGGATAAGGTAAAGCAAAAGAAGTTACAGATGATGAAAGCATTGGATCGTCACCTTACAATTGAAGAGGAAGGAAATAAGTTTTTGGGTAGATTTAGGTTTATGTAATGCATTTCCCTCGTTTGTCATTTTGTTTTAAAATTTTGTTGTAATCAAGAAGTACGCGATACTTGAGCCATATGGGGTATATAGAAAGCTATTCTCGAGCCTAATCTCTCTATCATATTCGCGAAGGGTATTTTAAAGTTATCTTATGTAAGTCAAACTACGTCTGGCCGAATTTCCTTAGTGGATACTTAGGCAGCCTACTTAAGGCTCGATCCCTATCTTTTCAATTTTTATTCTCCCTTATTAGTGAATGATTCTGAAGAATTTTACCTACAAAATCATATGAGTGGAAAAAATTAAAAGTATTCTATGCAATTCGACCTTCCCAATTCAATCACAGAAAAATTTCTTTCCATTTTAGTCCTCCCATTCATCCAAAAAGTTTCTATGGATTAATTTGCTTGAAGCAAAATGACACTTGTGTGTTTATGTTAATGTCAACTTATTTGCATATCCTATTAAAAAAACTAACATATATGTCTTTTGAGTTATTTTTTTTTATATGTAAACACTGATCTGTGTTGAAATCAAACTGGCCGACAACCCTACCTTACAAGATCTATAGAAATCATACCATCCTTCCCTGATCATTCTTTGGATAAAGGCAAAAGCAAAATGAGTAGTACTTCTGAAGAAACATGAATAGTGGATATGACCATCAAAAATGTTGAACCCACTTATCAGAGTGAGTTGATCTCTCAACCAATGCAACGAATTGCAGACATGCAAGAAGAGCTTCAACAAACAAAAGATCTGGCTAAATTGGTTATTGTATCGAATGAACTCCCCCTCGAAAATAGAAGACCTCATCCTCCATTTCCATCATTAAGTGCCCATTACCCATCTATTTTGCTACCCACTCCACAGGATCCATCACTTCTATTCCTAATCCTCATACCATTGACTTAACTATATTCAACACTCCTTACGCCAACACTTCCTACCAAACGCCACCACCCCCACCAAATCATAACCAAACACCTAACACTAATCACTCCCAAAACTTCACACAAACATACCAAATCCCACCCCTAGTCTCCAATAATCCACGTGTTTTGCCTAGCCAACCTGTATACCCTTCTGTAACATTTCAAACTCCACCAGCCTATACAATACCTAAGTCATGCCCTAGCTTTCCCATTCAACCAGAGCTGGATCACTATGAAAAAATTAAGAAAGAATGGAGGTTGAGAGAAGAAAAGCGTGAACAAGAAATGAATGTTATGAAAGATGTCATTTCTGAGGCAGTAAAAAGTGTCCAATCTTCGAGGAAGATAACAGGACTTGAGTATGAGAACATTTGCATGCACCCTGACTTGGAGATACCCGAATGTTTCAAAATTCCAAAATTTGAAAACTTCAATGGTATTGGAAATCCCATGGCTCACCTACGAGCTTATTATGACAAACTCGTGGGTATCAGGAAAAAAATGCATTAATTATGAGGTTTAGTCGAAGCCTTAGCGGGGAGGCGTTATAATGGTTCACATCTAAAAAACTCAGATTGTGGTCTACATGGGGGGGGGGGGGCTCTTGCCAAAGATTTTCTGGAAATATTCTAATTTAATGTTGAAGTTGTCCCTGACCGATATTATTTGGAATAAATCAAGCAAAAGACCACGAATGACTATTGTGAATATGCGTGTTGCTGGAGGAAAGAACCTACAAAAGTACAACCTGTGATGACTGAAAATGAAATAACCTTTGCTTTTATTCGAGCTCAAGAGCTCAAGTATTACGAAAGGATGTTGCCTATGATGGGACAAAAGTTTTCGGAGCTAGTTAGAATGGGAGACGCCATAAAGGAAATCCTCAAATCTTGAAAGGTTATAAGTCTCACTCCTTTGCAAGCTGCCAACAAATCCTCACCATCCATGGCTACATGATTTGCCAGGAAAAAGAAAGATGAAGTGTCTAATGTATCTTTTAGCCTGAGGCGAAGGCCACAAAAGTATTTTGGGTATAGTTCTGCCATTGGAAACTACAACCCATTATCCACCGCAAACAATTATCCACCACCTCCACAAGCTCCAATACTAATCTACTATGCACAACAGTACTACCAACCATCACCACCTATCTACCAAAACAAATCTCCGGTCTACCAAAATACACTACCAAATCACTAAGCCAATGCACCAGCCTACCAAAATCCTGGACAAAACAACTCAAATGCCATCAGTCTACCCCGCCCTAACCTCAAATGAAAGCCTCCCAGAGTTTTCACCCTTTGGCAGAAGCACGTACCCAACTCTTTGAGTGTCTAAGAACGACATGATTAATTTAACCAGTAGACGCAAGGAAAATTAATCTCACAACAAAGTTCTTGCGAGTGGATCAATGATGTGCTTACCATTCTGGAGGGTAAGGACATGATATTGAAGGATGTATCAATTTGAAACATAAGATTCAAAACTTGATCGATAACAGAGTCATCACTTTTCAAGCCCCTGCCCCCAATGTGAACCTTAACCCATTGCGGAATCATGGGGGAGCTACCATTAACATGATTGAAAGAGATGAAGATTGGCTCGCTAATGGGACTAGCAATGAAACAAATGTCAACTCGCTCATACCAACATTGGACTCATTGACCATAAAGGCCCATCCAGAGTTTGTTATAATAATTGCACCTCATCAGGCATTCTCTTTGGCAAAGGAAAGAAGCAACGAGCATCCCAAAGAAAAATGTGTTGTCCAGGCGGCTACAACTCAAGGGATGACACGTTTTGGAAGAGTTGGCTTAGGAAACACAGAGAAAGGAGAACTAAAAAAGGCGGATCACAGAGGGTGAGGCTAAAGAGTTTTGGCGAAGAATGCAGCCTAAGAGTATTCCATTGTCAAGCATTTGGAGAAAACTACACTCAAATTTCTTTTTGGGCTCTATTAATGAGTTCTAAATACCTTCAAAAAGCACTGTTGAAGGTACTTGATGAGGCATATGTACCGACAAGAACAAGTGTTGAGAATCTGGCCACTATGGTAAGTCATGTCATTGGTAGTCACCAAATCTCTTTCCGAGAAAAGGAGTTGCCACTTGAAAGAGTGATGCACAAACATGTCTTGTATATCACAGTCAAATGCAGAGACAAGTTTATAGCTTGAGAATTGATTGAAAATGGTTCCAGGCTCAATATCTACCCATTATCAACTCTTACTCAGCTAAATTATGATATAGGGAAAATCCGTCAAAGTCACATTAATTTAAGGGCATTTGATGGTTCACAGAGAGAGACAATGGGGGAAGTAGACTTGTGTATCCAAATGGGCTTGCAGAATTTGTCACTGAATTCCAGGTGATGGGTATATCCACAAGCTACAACTAATTGCTAGAAATAACATAGATCCATGTTGTAGGAGCAATCCCATCCAAATTGAATCAACTGTTGAAGTTTATCTGGGAGGACCATAAAATCGTCATTCATGGTGAAGGGAGTAATCGTAGTTACCCTGGCTTCTCCATTCCAGTTATTGAAGATTCTTCTCAAAGTACTGACTTTCACATGGTGGAGATAATGAATGTTGCTTTTGAAGATACTACACCATAAGTACCAATGCCGCCAGTGTATAAAATGCTTGCCACGACTATGCTAAAAACGGTTTTGAACTTGGGCGTGGGTTAGGCAACAATTTGGATGGCATATCTGAACCTCTTCCTATCCCACTTCAAAATTTCCATTTTGGCATCGATTATACCTCAACAAAGGAGGAATTATTCAAAACAAAAGCAAGAAAGAAGATGGTTGTGATATATCGAAGCCTATTCCAGAATTATACCAGTCATTTGTTGTTAAAGCTTTAGAGTCTGAGATTGATGATCTAGTGGAAGGGATGGGAAGATTGTTTGATGAAGAATATTGTGTTGTGATCTTGGAATAATTCACCATAACACCCACCATTCGAGATGCCGAACCAGAAAAGATGCTACAAAATTGGATGGCCACTCCACTTATGATTCATCGAATCATTTGGTAGACAAAGACAAGATTTAAAGTTTCACTTTTGAAAATCGGTGTTTTTCGAACGACGCCCGAAACCACCCTTTATGTCACTTTATCTTCATCTTAATTTTTAAAAAGGAAATGACTCACGTTGACATGAGTCATGACCAAAGTTTGTACGCCTTTTAAATTCCAATGAAAGCCTCGTTTATTTCAAATTGATTATTTTTGTCTGTGTGAATTACTCTCCAGTATATACATTTAAACTTTTTCTATCTAACATGGTTGATTTATTGTTCTTTTTGGTAAAAATGAATTTAAACCTGCTAATTTCATGACATGTCACGAACACGGTGAACAAAGTAAGGTCAATGAAGCTGAATGTGAAAAATATGATGAGGAAATCATGATGCTTGAACACCTTACCGAGGACTTGAGGCAACTTGAAAATGATAAAAAGTCCAACCTAGACGAGACAGAGATAGTAAAGTTAGAGATTACGAGTCGATCAGAGAAACCCGAGTCAGTGTCCATTTGGAAAAAATAGAAAGAGAAAAATTGGTCAAACTACTCAGACAGTACATTGATGTGTTTGCATAGTCATATGATGATATGCCAGGGTTGAGCACTGATATTGTTTCCCATAAACTCCCTATCAATCCACAACATTGTCCAGTAGAGCAAAAAACTAGAAACTTCAAGCCAAATTTGAGTTTAAGGATAAAAGAATAAGTAATAAAGCATATTAAATCAAAAGTCGTTGAAGTGACCAAATATCCCACTTGGCTGGCTAACATTGTTTTAGTGGCGAAAAAAGATGGAAAGATCAGGATATGCGTGGATTTTCGGGATCTCAACAAAGCAAGTCCAAAAGACAATTTCTCATTTCCAAACATCCATATACTCATCGATAATTGTTCCAAGCATGAGATGCAATGTTTCATGGATTGTTTTGCGGGATACCACCATATATTAATGGATGAAGAAGGTGTAGAGAAAACAACATTCATCACGCCACTTACATGAGAGCTATGACCACAATTTTCCATGATATGATCCACAAAGAAATTGATGTGTATGTGGACGATGTCATCATAAAATCCTGTGAGAGTTCAAATTACCTAACACACTTGGAAAAGTTCTTTGACGGGTTACGTAGGTATAATTTGAAGTTGAACTCAGACAAATGTACATTTAGAGTACCAGCAGGGATCTTACTCAAATTCATAGTTAGTATAAGAGGTATCGAGCTTGATCCTTCCAAGATCAAGGAAATTCAAGACTTACCTTCTCCAAAGACTAAGAAGGAAGTAATGAGTTTTCTAGGGAGACTGAATTACATAAGTCGATTCATAGCTCAATCAACGGTGATCTGTGAGCCCATATTCAAGTTGTTATGAAAAGACGTACTAACCAAATGGATCGAAAAATATCAATAAGCTTTTGACACCATCAAGAGTTACCTTTCAAATCCACCACTATTGATGCCACCATGTGCAGACAACCCTTTACTATTGTACTTATCCGTATCTGACAATTCATTCGTGTTTGTGCTGGAACTACATGATAAAACCGGAAGAAAGGAGAGAGCTATATATTATTTGAGCAAGAAGTTCACATCCTATGAGTCTCGTTACACCCTTTTTGAGAGAACTTGATGTGCTTTGACTTGGGTTGCTTAGAAATTGAGACATTATCTGTCGACTTATACAACACATCTCATTTCGAGAATGGTCCCGCTCAAATACATACTTCAGAAAGCAATGCCCCCTGGAAAGCTAGAAGAGTGGCAAATGTTGTTGAGTGAGTTTGACATTGTGTACAAGACTCAGAAAGCAATTAAGGGTGAAGCCTTGGATGATCACCTTGTTTAAATCCAGTGTATGAAGGATATGAACGACTCAGAACATATTCACCTGATGAATTTTTTTTTGGTAAGGGAAGATATATCAGATTCATATTTTGGATGGAGAATGTTCATTGATGGAGCAATGAACTCTAGATGATCAGGAATTAGAGCAATGTTGATATCTGAATCGAGGCAAAATTATCCAGCAATAGCAAAGCTTAGATTCTGAGGCACTAATAACATGGATGAATAAGAACCATGCATTTTGGCATCACAATGGCTATTGATATAGATGTTCAAGAATTACTGATAATTGGTGATTCAGACTAGTTGATTCATCAAGTTCAAGGAGAGCGGGCTGTGAAGAATCCTAAAATTTTACCTTGCGTACAATTGGTACGGAGGTTATACAAAAGATTTAGGAAGATAGAGTTCAAACACACACCGAGAATATAGAACAAGCTTGTCGATGCCCTTGCAACCATATCATCCATGATACAACACCTAGAAAAGAGTTACAATGACCCACTTGAGATAGGTTTAACAGAACAACCAACACATTTTTCACACGTGGAAGCAGAATCGAATGGAAATCCATGGTATATTGATGTGAAAAGGTACTTAGAAGCTGACGAGTACCAGGAAAGAGCAACAAGCAGTCAAAAGAAATAATCCGAAGAATGGAGAACAACTCTTTTTGAATGAAAGTTTGTTTATATGTAGACTCCCAATCTAGGATTACTAAGATGTGTGGATGCTGCAGAAGCCACAAGATTGCTTGAAGAAGTGCATGTTTGAGGGTGTGGGATGCACATGAATGGGTTTACATTTGCAAAGAAAATCTTAAGGGCGGGATATTTCTGGATGACTATGGAAAATGATTATGGCCGATTCGTCCTAAGATGTCATAAATGTCATGTACATGGATATCTGATCAAAGTACCACCCCACGAGCTCAATGTGATGAGTTCCCCTTGGTTATTTACAACCTGGGGCATAATTTCTATTCGATCAATTGAGCTACTGCCTCCAATGGTCATAGGTCTATTTTGGCTGCCATTGATTACTTCACAAAGTGGATCGAAGTTGCGTCCTATAAAGCTATGGCGAAGAAAGTTGTAGCCAATTTTGTTCGCAACAATTTGATATGTCATTTTGGAGTTCCTAAGTCTATTAAATGGAGCAAATCTCAACAATCACTTGATGAAAGAGATATGTGAAAAAATCAAAATTACCTACCATAATTCAATTGCATATCGTCCTCAGATAAATGGAGTGTGGAAGCTGCTAATAAGAACATCAAGAGAATACTGAGAAAAAGGATTGACAACTAAGATGTTGGCATGAAAATTTTCCTTATGCTTTGCTAGGTTATCGCACCACAATTTGAACTTCAGCTGGAGCAACTCCTTATCTATTGGTATACAGAACAAAATTAGTAATACCAACTGAAGTTGAGATACCATCTTTGAGGATTAATCAGGAAGCTGGATTGAGCGATGCCGAATAGGTTCGTGACCGATATGAGCAATTAACATTGATTGATGAGAAAAAAATGAGTGATGTTTGTCATGTCCAGTTGTATCAACAGAGAATAACTCGCGCTTTCAACTAGAAAGTAAGAGTTCGAATATTTGAGGTAGGCCAATTGATGTTGAAACACATTTTCCCTCATCAAGAGGAATATAAAGGGAATTTTTCACCTAACTGGCAAGGACAATATATTGTCCACAAAGTACTATAAAGAGGAGCTTTGATTCTAGCAGAGATGGACAGTCGGGTGTGGCGCAAAGCTATCAATTTAGATGTCGTCAAAAGATACTACATTTGAATGATGATACTTATTTCCTTTATTTCCTTGTAATTGCAGTTTTCTTGTAATTATTGTCGCATTATATTTTGAAACATTCCCTTTGTAATGAACTACGTCTGACCTAAATTCTCGAGAACGAGATACGTATGTGGCCTATGCCGGCTTCGGTCACCCCTTTATATATTTTCAATATTTCCCTTTTGTAATTGATCTACGTTCGATCTGAATTCTCAAGAATGAGATACGTAGGCAGCCTGTGTCAGCCTCGGTCGTTTCCTTATCAAATTTCATATTTTTGTTAATCCTCGAGAGGGGAACTACGTTTGACCTGATTCTTGCCTCAACGGGATACATAGGTGCCACAATGGTTCGTTCATATTCCCAATAAGATTTCAATTTCCCTTTATAATAAAACCTGGGACAGAATTTTTGAGAGGACAAAATTCTACAAGAAAAGTCATTTTCTACAGACAAAGGTCAAAGATCATATTGAAATATGCGACTGGACATAATTTTGAGAAAATCTCAAAAAATTTATCAGATATCATGACTTCCGTGATCACCATCATATTTGTTTTTGAAACATCGCATTGGGACAAAATTTTTTAGGAAGACCTTAAAAATTCCATCAAGGGTACTCAAAACGTCCGAGTCAACTTCAAGTACCTCAACGTGACATATTCTTAAGGAGTTCTAAAGTTGCCAGCAATCTATCTATCATGACAAAATCTGAGAAAAAGGGTTTTTTTCATGTCGTTTATGTCGTGACAGTTAATTGGCAAAGATTTTCTTTAAAACTATTTTTCAAAAATTTCATACCTAGCAAGTGTTTTAATTTAAATATGATTTTTTCTTTCGTCTATTGTGATTCCTAGGGTCAACCAAACTTCCAAGGATAGCGAGATAAGGAGCAAAACGACTTGAAAAAATAAACACAGATCAGTATTCCAAAACTAACATTTTTTTTGTGGATGCAGGGTATAATAAGGTCGTCAAAGATAATACATTTATCAATCAACTGATTCAGGAGAACATAGCGGCAAATATTTGATAGTAAGTGTACCATCTCTACTTGACCAAAGAGGCATTTGACAACAATATTCTATCGTCAGATCAAAGAATAGTATCTATAGCTTAAGTTGCTAGATACCAATAAAAACGATGTTATGACCAAAAGTACCTATAATCATATCAAATATTGATGAAAGACGACATTCATAGTCCACTTCATATTCAAATCGCCGAGAGGGCTATCATATTCAAACCGCCAAGAGGGTCATTGATATTCAAACTGCCAACAGGGCACTTCATATTCAAATCGTCAGGTCACATCATATTTAAACCGTCAAGAGGGTCATTCATATTCAAATTGCCGAGAGGGCACATCATATTCAAATCTCTGAGAGGGACATCATATTCAAACCGCCAAGGGGGTCATTCATATTCAAATTGCCGAGAGGGCCATCATATTAAAACCACCAAAAGGTTCATTCATATTCAAATTGGCGAGAGGGTCATTCATATTTAAATTGACAAAAGGGTCTTTGCATATCAAAATTCCAAGATGGGCATTTATATTCAAAACCACCAAAAAGGACATTGCCTATCGAAATTCCAAGAGGGGCATTTATATCAAGCCGCCAAGAGGGCCATTGCATATTCAATCTACCGAGAAGACCATCATATTTTAAATTGCCGAAAAGTCAATCATATTTCAAACTGCCGAAAAGTCTATCATATTTCAAACTGCCGAGAAGGCCATCATATTTAGACCGCCAAGAGGGACATCATATTCAAACCACCAAGAGGGTCATCATATTCAAAAACCTAAGAGGGTCATTGCATATCAAGACGCCAAGAGGGTCATTGCATATCAAACTACCTAGAGGGGCATTCATATTCAGTTGCCAAAAGGGCCATCATATTCAATTTGCCAAGAGGGCCATCATATTCAAATACCAAGAGGGTCATTACATATCAAAACGTCGAGAGGATCATTGCATATCAAACTGTCGAGAGGGAATATATTCAAGATGCCAAGAGGGCCATCATATTCAAACCACTGAGACATCATATTCAAATTACCAAGAGGGACATTGCATATCAAAACACCGAGAGGTACATTGCATATCAAAATGCCAAGAGAGGCATTTATATTAAAAACCACCGAGAGGTCCATCATATTCAAATTCCAAAAGGGCCATTACATATTTAAATCGCCAAGAGGGTCATTTATATTGATATTGCCGAGAGGTCCATTGCATATGAACTGTCGAGAGAGACATCATATTCAAACCATCAACATATTACATTAGTTTATTTTACTACTTCTATATTCAAAGAAGAATACAATAAAGAGTCATGTCGCAAATATGAGATACATGCTTTATTGGTTTTACGTCAAACTGATTGAATTATATTTTACACTAATGAGTTTTATCTCAATCTTTGTAGAGAGCATCCATGAGGATGAATACTCAAATCAAACCACATGTGCGGACGACATAAAAAAGGATGCACCGCAATGTGGAACTTTTTCTTAAAAACGAACTAGGATATAGTCCAAAGAGGAGTATCAAACACTTAGGATGCGAGCTGAGGATCGACTTTCACCACAATAAAACCACACCCCTATCAGAAGGCATGTGGGTTTTTCTTTAGGTTTATCGGTTTCAGTTTTGCATCCGATTTTTTTTGTGTTCACCGGAAGCAACTTTCCATGCACCAAGAGCTTTGGAAATTATGTCGTGTAATTTTTTTGCTTATGGATGTGAAGAGCTCCACGTTCATGGCCAAGAGGTTGCAAGCTTTTTTTCATGATTCGACTCATTTGTCACTCTTCCAGAATCGAAGGTTATCTAGCATAATATATTTTCTTTTTAACTGATTGATTCGAACTACAAATAGCCTGATTCCTAAGATCTAAGGATATGTAGGCGGGCTCAATGCTGAAAACTTGATTGTATTCCAACATCGTCTCTCAAATCTTATTCTTAAATATTTCGATCACTTCATAATTTAATATCGAGATAACTTTTGAATTTTTTCATACTTGTGCGTCAAATCAAGCGTATCGAATTAATACATATTACCAGTGTTTCAATGATGTTTGAATTGATATATAAATTGATGTATGTATGAGTCTGATTACTAATTGTATGGGCATGACATTACATTTCTAATTTGTTGGCTTTTTTTGTATGAAGTCTGATTACTAATTGTATGGGCATGACATTACATTTCTAATTTATTGACTTTTTTGTATGAATCTTTCTTCAATTATTGATTATATATGAAGTCTAATTACTATCTGGATGAAATATGTATGAAGTCTGATTACTACTAGTATGAACTTGATATCACATTTTTTATTTATTATCGTTTTAGTATGACAAATATCATATATTTTTTGATCCATATGTATGAACTTTATACGAACTATGTATGATCTATGTATGAACTATTTTGACAAGAGTTTCATTGTACAATTATATGTTTAAAAAGTTATTCCATATATATGCTTTTTGTATGAACTATGTATGATTCTTGTTTAATTATATATTAGTATAGAAATAAAATTTGAAAACGGGCATAAAGTGTGTTTCAATATTATTATAGTTGGACAATATTAAGAAATCACAATTACTCAAATATTAACTATACCAAATTCATTCCATAAAATAAAACATGTTGTGTAACAAAAAGTAAAAATCAAGAAATTATTTTTTTGAACAGGATAATTTGAACATGTCTTCCTGTTATGTTCAACTTGACGACATCTACTGCAAGTAACCTTTGACCTTTTGAATTTCACATTAGCAAACTCCTTCCTGCTTTCAACATGCGGTTTTCTAACTGATCTACTTAGACCGGGTGATATCAATTTAGGCACTGAAATATAACTGGGTATATCCCACGTACTCTCGCAGGGGATAGATCAACAGAAATGACATATGCACCTCTGAAATTCTTCAGGCTATAAAAGGCAGAAAAGAAATATGCTTCATGCAGTTTCCTTTATCTAAGAACTGCAATTACATCAATGGTGAAATCTCCCGCAACTACACACCTTGCGTTTAAATTTACTATGTACTTCTTTGGTCCTTCAACAACAACATACATATCAACCGTCGATGGTATCACCTAACATGGAAAATCAATGCTCATTAAAAACAATTTCAAAAAAATATGCCATTAAAAAATAAAATAAAAATATTTAATACCAAAATAATACACACTTCATACTATAAATCTCAAAAAAAATAAAAATACAAAACATTGCATTACAAATCAGAAACAGACAAACAAACTAGCATTTCATATTTCATACCATATTAATATGCAATTCAGACAACTAACATCATGTTGATCAATTTTATACGATTTTTTCACCAACAATTCCATTAATATTACACATGTCCACAAATAACAAAAAAAATTACCAAACAAAAAAACAAATATCGTACAATCTTACAACACTTTTAATACAATGAATTAACAGAGATTACTAAAAACAAATCAGAAAATTATAACAAATACAAACATGACGGATTCCATCTTCCACCATGTTTAATTAATATTGATAAGTTATTGTCTATCACAACAAATCACAATTTTTTCACATCAAAAAAAAATTTGATCAGTCAAGAAAAAAAAATGGGAGTAAAAATTCTGCAAACACGGATGGAGAGTGAGAAACGTGAGAGAGAGTAAAAAAGGAAAAAATCATGTTTTAATTTGATTTAAACTAACATTTTAAGGAAAATAAATAATTTAAATCTTTTTTGAATTTCTTAGTATGTGCTAATTTGTTAATTATCCATTATTAATTAAAATTAATTCAAATCCCACAATTCCTGCTACTTACAATTAATACATAAACATGTTTTTCCTTTTTATTTTATTTAAAAATAAAATAAAAGGTAACTGTAAAAATAAAAATAAATATTAAACATATTAATTAGTATTTAAATAATTACTTATAGTTTATTTTTAATTAAATATATTTTTAATTGATATGCTATAACTCGATAATAATCTGCTATAAGTGATTTATTTTCAAAAAGTATGTTTATAACTCGATATATATATCCTTAAATGTGTATAGGGTGTTATTTTTATTTATTTGATTGCATTTATTTATTTATTTATTTATTAACTCTAACCCTTTATTTGCTTAGTTATAATTTAATTAACTTCACCAAAAGATAAACTATATTCTTTATGTTAGTATATTTTTATATAATTTAATTTTTTTAAGTCTTATATTTATTTTGAATATATGTAGTCAATTTTTTTTATTTATTCTTCGATTAAATTAAAATAGTTTTCCTAATCTAATTAACCAATTCAGTTTAAATTATTATTTTAAAAATGTATCAAATAAATTCTCATTAATCTTGTTTTTTATAAAAGTCTACTTATTTGCATTTTAATTCAATTATTTCATTTTAGCTCCCTTTTTTTTAAAAATAACATAAAATAAATTGTTTTTTTATTTAACTATTTTCTCAAAGTTAATCGAATTATCTTTTTACGTTAAATCATTTTTCTAGAAAATAGTCAATTATTCTAAGTCAAGTCGTAGGATAATCGCATGTTAGCGGGCACTTCAAATGCCTTAAAAACATTCTTGAAGTGTAAATAAGAACCTCTTGCCCATTCTCTCAAAATTTTAAGACTTAATCTGTTAGAGTCTTTTAAAATTAAGTTTTCTTAATTTCTTTAAAAAAAATTAAGTGGCAACCCTTTTTCTAAGTATTTTTCTTAAATTGTTTTATACTAACATTTCAAAAACTGATTTTTCGAAAGATAGTAAAATTACGGCATAACACGTATCGAATATCAACAAGGTTGATTTACACGATCTTCATAGCATAAGAGAACCAAACCACAACCACTCTTAAAGTCCACTTGTGCAATGCATGAATGAAGTCTCATTCCCCCATTCACACTAAGTAGATTTCTTTGAGAAACCATAAGTCATAGTCCATGTTCATGTTCATAACAATAAGCCAATATATTACAAGTCAATGGTCCTCTCATGGAACCCAAGCCCACACCGTTAGCTTGACGAAACGTGACAATCCGATCCCAAGTTATGACGGAACGTGACGACCGATTCAAAGTTAGCTTGCCACGACGTGGCAATCCGATCCCAAGTTCTGCCGGAATGTGGCAACCGATCTAAGTTAGTTTGCTGCAACGTGACAATTCGATCACCAATCACACACCACAATCACAAACACAAGTACATCATCAAGATCATACAACAAGAAGTGATTCATGACATACAATTTTTCAATTATCCTCATTTACGATTAGGGTGATCAATAATGCAACATTCATATACATACATGCATTATAATGAAACAATTACAAACATGTAGCACACCAATATGAAATCACAATCATCACCTACCTCAAATCCAAGCTTGAATCCACTAAAGCACTTGAATCTTCCCTTTTCAAATTCTTTCCGCTTGTTCTAGGTATACAACAATTAATATACATAATGATCAACAATCAAAGGTCTAATTATTTGGATTATAACAAACACAATAACCCTGATCCTAATATCCAAATTAGGACTTTTTCCACCATAATTCTCATATCAAAACCCTTCCCCATCGATAGTAACCCAAGAAAATACCTTAGCCCTAAAAGTAAAAAAATACCAAATAAGGTCGTTTAGGAGTTTATTAGCGACTTTATGCCGCGTCTGGACTGCTACAAAAGACTCATTCCGCTGCAGCTCCCAGAATCCCGCTACAGCGACCTCAGCGAAGGTTGAATGTACCCGTTCACGCTAAGATCATTCCCAGGAGTTCTACTCGTCCAAATTCATTTTCGTAAAGTGCTACATGTTCCTTATCGTCTTAGCTATGCACTCATGAAATAAAATTCACAAGTATATCTCTTATTCATTACTATATTTTTCCTACATCTTAATGACTCCAATTTCTTTCAAATCTAGATTAGGTTGAAAAATTACAAGTTACTATGAGAGAGTTTTCTGGTCCCAATTCTTTCTTCATTGGATTTTTCCTAATGACAGAAACAACTTCCCCTCCCTGCTCCTCCCCCCCCCCCCCCACAAACTAAGTTCCCATGGTTTCTAATACTCATTTATGAATGAATTAGAGTTAGTAAGAAACACTCTATTCTTGAATTGTTTTTGAATATTTATGAAAACTCAATAACTCTCTATGAAAGAATCTCAAATTCTTGACAATTATTTTATCCATGAGCTTTCTAAGATTTTCCTCCATGAAATTATGAATGAATAGGAAAGTAGTGGTTTTTATCTTGAAAAGTAAGTCTAATCTTAAGCATACCAAAAAAAGTTTTTGTATATAATAACTGTAATCCGAAAAGAATCTGGAATAGAATAGAATAACTCTAACCGAGTGTATGAAGCCTTTACTGATACTAATTATAGATAGTTGGAACATGACCCATGATCCCCCCCTAATTACTACACGTAAATAGAAATAACATACTAAAATTACGAACTAACTTAAGTCTTCAAAATAAGAGAACTAATCACATGTTGTCTTGAAAGTGTGATCCAACTGACTAGGATCCTGATAATAATCACCCGAGTCTAGCTTTACATGAAAATGTAGGCAAAAAAGGTATGCGGTCATTATGTGGAATGTACGAAGTATATATGTGAGACATGCAACTGATAAAAATACTAAATTTAAAATAATTGAATTCAAGGTCAAGCAACATATGAGATATTACTGACAACTAACATATAAACATGTGAGTTAAACATGGATTTTAATGTATAATCCCCATAAAAAAAATATCTCAAATATACCTTGTTGGGGTATACAATCAGGGGCGGACCGACATGGGGCTGCCCGGGTGCTCGAGCACCCATTAAGTTCGTATCGAACTATGTATATTTATATCAAAATTACGGTAATATCGTATAAAATAAATGTCGAGCACCCAATAAACAAATGTATTAGTTGGCATGGTGGTTGGAAATGGGTTCTCAAGGTCTTATATTGCTCAAAAATGCCCAGTTCAATTCCTTGTACTTACATTCTTTTTATTTTAAAATTAACTCTTTTCTTTCTACCTTTTCTTTTTCCCCCTTTCACGAATTGTCCAATTTCTAATTTTTCTAAAACAAAATTATTTTTCTTTTTGAATTTTTTTGGCTATCTTATATAAATATAATTATTTTTCTTTTGACAAGTGTTAAATTTATACATTTATATTTTATGATCGATAGCTTAAAAAGTAACCTCGATCTTAAAATCTTGAATCGGTCACTTCTCATGTCTATTATGTAACTTAATCTCCAAAAAAATATAAACAGTCATGATCTTTCATTACTATTAACTTTTTCTTTCTCATCAGTCTAATTAGAAAAAATAAAAGGGAAGAAAAAAAATGTGTTTTAGAGCCTTTATTTCAGTTTTTCAATTTAAAAGCGAAAGAGTCTTCCTTCTCGTTGGTTTGCCTTTTTGGTAACTACAATTGTATGTGAAAGTATATTGTTTCTCCTCCTTTTTTTCTTGAACCAATCCAAATATTTCGATTGTCTATTGCATTGAAAAATAACACCTATGACGAATTTTAGCTCACAGTTACGCTCTTTGGTTGATATAAGTTGAAAATAGTGAGCACCCATAGTTGTAAATTTCTGAATCCACCACTATATACAACCTAATTAAGCTATTGTGGTACCACTAAGCTGATTTCCAAAACGGACTAAGGAATCAGTCATACCATAGTATCCTACGGTGGCACTTAGTTCTGGGAGTTTAGAAATTTCTATTAGATGTCTCAATCCTAAGCTAACGGGGGAACCTTCATTCTTAGGTCCGCTTGATGCTAAGTAGTACTCCCAACAAAAATCATGTTGATCGACTGATTATAATAATATGATAATATTGATCGTACTGATGATCCGAATAGCTCATGAATATTGAAAATCTTATACTGAATTAATAGAGACTTTATCTAAAAGAATCGTATTGTCCGAGTTTATGCAAAGGCCTAAATTAATAGTTATTGAATTTGTTTCATTATATGTAAAGTTAATTCAAAAATGGGGACAATAACGACAGTGAAATAGGATATCCTTGCACTTTGCCCTAATGTTCTAATCCTCTCTTAGTTGTCCTTTTAATTAATAAAATTTAATTTCAAACAATATAATAAGTGATCCATTTATTCCATCATAAGTCATGGCTTGCCAAACTTATCGAACTTTGTAAAATCATATTTTTTACACTATTTTAGTTTAATAAACGAAGGGCACTGTTAGGTAAAGAAAGACTTTTAATCCCATGAAATAATGGTGGGCGCATAGAAAATAGATACCACTTACTTATAGCATCAATTCATCTCCTTATTATTTATATTATTATTAATAAAATATAAAAAAGAAAACCAAATCGATTATTTTAGACATATGGAACCCAACAAAATTCTATAAATGTCTTTCCAAGAATATATATGATCAGCTATCTAATCATAATGTAGAATTCACTTTATTTCTCTCTTTGGATTTTCATAGCATTCATTCTTGTTACTTTTTTCTTTTGAAAAGTTTGTTTCTAAAAAGAAAAAATTAGGTCGAAATTGGCAGGCATGCAATATGATAGGCAAGAATATAGTGTACCTGCTTTGCACGTGTGTTTCGTGTCAATTAATAAAATTATACTATATATATAAACAAACGATAAAATTATCAAAAAAAATTGCAATTCATATTAAAATAAATTTTATATTTATCTAAATGATACAAATTTCTTGTAGGTAAGTTAAACTATTATTTAAAGAAACGTATTACAAAATACTTTTAATTCTATCTATTTATTTATTTATTTAATTAATTATAATTTTAGTTAGACTTATATAAGGTAATTAGAATATTGATTTTAAAGGCTTAAATGTTAGGATTTTTTATATATATAATTCAAATAAGGAAATATTTAAGAAATAAAATTTTAATCAATTTTAAAATAGTAAATATTAAGAATTCTTATGTGTTACAAATAAGTGATGATTTAATAGTTATACCTTTTAATTAATTTAAAACCTTAAATACTTTGATAATAATTGGATAACAATATTTGAGGGAAATAATAAAAAACAATTTTATCTATTATCGAGTCTTTTAACGAAGGATAAAAAATTCAATCAAATATTTATAAATACATTCATGCTTTTAATATAATAGCAACAATACCTTCATGCTTTTAAAACAATAGTAATCAAATAGAATATAGAATAATAATGTACACCAAGGAAAATGAAGAATATATTGAATTAGGAAGTAATACCACTTCTAGACCCCCTAATAAGACCGGCCCGATCCTAAAAAGACTAAATGAAAATCATATATTGATTCAAATAAATTTATTTTTCACATAATATTAATAATAAAAAGGTACCGAAAAATTTCACGGCTATATTAACCTAATCAGAAAACAAATTCTATTTTTTGGTGATATTTCTTAATTATTGATTGGATAATATTATAATTGGTATAAATTGACGTAAATTAGTTATACATACGTATATTGATAAAACAATTTCCTATTTCATGACAAAATCATTACAAGAGTTTTCCCTATTCATGCATAAATGTTTTATTGAAATTATTTGTTAAAAAAATTGTCCAAACAACTAATGATTGGTTCTTACATATATAGTGAGTATAAGCTAAGATGAGTTAAATTTAATTTTTAGTGGAAAAATAGAATGATAACTTTGTATCTATTTGTGATGCAGAGGAGAGTAAATCATATAGTAATAGATATTCAAGCCTTTTTACACTAAGATTTTATTCAATTTTTTCCTTTTATCTTGTACGAGGTATTATGTACAAATTATTCACTATTTTCGAAAATGACTGCAACTTGGAATTATGACAAAATCAAGTTTAAGGCTCGATTAGACCTTACTAGTCAAAAGGAGTGTGAATCTTTATATCTTGCTTTCTTACATTTCAAGCTATAACATAACAAATTAAATATATAGTTTCAGATGAATACAACTTTAGATTTTTGATATCTCATGCTATTTAAATTAAGCCACTTTAGTAGAATATATGAATTATTAGTATATTCTAAATAAAAGTTGGCACTAGTTTTGGTATTCCTATTGAAGCATCTCTTGCAAAAGAAGAGAAAAAAAAGTAGTTTTACAATATGTTGTCTTTCAAAAGAATTCTGCCTGCCTCAGCTTAAAATAGCTATATGATTCTGCTCTTTTGATGATACAAAAAGACAAGCCACTTAAACATGATTTTTTAATTATTGGGCATTTGGTATTCAAAATTGATTACTAGCTAGCATGGTTAATCGATATATATTTGTAGAAATACGACATTAGTTAATTGTCATTATATCCCAGGTCGCCTATAAATTTTAGTTAGGGACATTTCCAAAATGTGCTAGTTGCCTTTAGAAAAATAAATTTAACGACAACACAACTCACTAATTAAGGAGTAAGACGATCTTAATGAAGAAAAGTATTCAAACTTTAGACGTCTTGATTAAGAATAGATATTTATGAAAAAAGGGAGTAGATGCCATGCTGCATATTATATTATACAGAAAATAAACTGGAAAAAGCCTTGCAGGCAAATTTAATACCCTACAAGGCATCTGTTAGAGATAATCTATATACAAATTATTCGAGTTATCTTGTATACATAATTAAATTGGTAGTTAAAGTATTATTATTTTTTCAAATTCATAGATTAGCTAGAAATGGGACTTGTTCAAACACTATCCCTTTGGGAGTTTTGAGTAGTAAAATGACATCTAGTCATCTATAATTATATATATAGTCAGATGATTCCTCATGAAATATAACAATTTCTCCCAACTTTTGTAAAACCTTATATAAACTATCTTAAGAAAAACTCATCGAGTATCTTAACCTAAAATTTGCCTCACAAAATTATTATTTTTCAATATCCTTAACCACAATTAACAAATCAGAATTTGTAATTGAAAAGTAGCGCTAAACTTTAACCAAAAAAAAAAAAAGTAGCGCTAAACTAATTACATGCCCATAGACTACACTATGACATTAAAGTGCCATATCTGATGTGAAGGTTAACTTCAAATAGTTTTGGGATTAAATTATAGTACCATTTAATTTGTTATTTGGTTGTCAAGTTCAGATAACTTATTTCGGGATTAATACTTAGTATCGGGAATAGTTATCCGTTCCCTTGAGCGGTATAGTAATCCTGAGATAACTTATCCTGAGATAAAATGACTAAATGACAAAAATATTCCTTTAAACAGTTATACATTAATTTCATATTCATGAAAGGTATTTTTGTACTCATTCCATCATAATTAATTCCATCATAACTTATCCCATCATAACTAATCTCATCATAACTTGAATTCAAACCAAACGACTCCTAACAAATTTAATCATCTCACTGTTGCTTAAGGTTTCAGAATAAATATTCATTTAAGGATAAAACATCATGATTCTATAATATTGACATTTCAAATCATAGAATTTTGATCAACTCAAAAAGGAGCAAGTCACACTTGACATCTTACTTTATTTTTTTAAAACAGTGAAGAAGAATTCGAATTTGAGGCAAAGCCTTTGAATTTATAGTCAAAGACTTCTTGATGAAATAAATGGGAAAACACCATTTGGTCTTTATTCAAAATAAGACCAAAAAAAAAAAAAAGAGAGAGAAAAGAAAAGATATTTCCATTAAAAAAAATATATCAATCACATATCCACCAATCATCGTTGGCTTAACCATAAAAATATGACCTGGTTTGACTTGACACAGAGATTAAGTAAATAAAGAAAAATTTTAAATCTTGTGGTCCTAAATTAAAGTTATGTTAAATGTACAAAATTGTCGTTTGATTTTGTGGCCTTAAGCATGTCACGTGGAAAGCTAAAGTTTAAATGTTACCGAAAAAAAGAAAAAGGTCATTCTTTTTTAAAAAGACTAAAAAGGAAAGGAGATTATATTTTTTTGAAACGGAGGGAGTATATATATCTATTTGACTAAAACTTGAAATATTTGATAGTACGAATTTATTTAAGTATATAGATAAAAGTTTCAAGCCAAACCAAGTTTTTATTGCCATAAAACTTCACTCTTACACACCATTACAACAAGTAATAATTAGCTTCCTCACCCAAAAGAAACTTAAAAACACCCCCCTTTGACCTAAATTACACAAACCAAACCTTAAGTTAAAAGAAGAAACAACCTAATTTCAATCAAATTAAACAACATTAATTAATTTGAGAAAAACATCTCAAATCAACTAATTATTAATTAGTAGCACTACATGTCCCTAACTGTAAACTCATTACGATTCTTAACAACAATATCATACATGTGCATGGACTTGAAGTTGTTGAAATCCTTTGGTAGAGAAATAAGATGAATAGTTGATCTTTTGTGGTATTGAAGAAGGTCAGGGTCATCATAGTACCTCTCCCATCCAAGAGAGAACAAAGTCCTCTCAAGAGATGCATATGATGTTATTACTTCATTACTAGAAAGGTGCACAAGAACTTTACGACGACCCGTCGCACCGTGGGAGTCACCGGGGTTCTCAACTAGCCTCACTACTCCATTCTTGAATACCCAAACACCAGACATGTTTCAAAAATATAAATATGAGAATAGTTAGTAAGTATTGACTTATTGTGTGTGAAGTTGAAGATGGAATTGAGGTGCAGTGTGAGTGGTTTTTATAGGGGTTTCTATGTAATAAAAAAATACATAAGGTGTGCAAAAAGTAATATTTTTTTCTTATTTAATAAAATTGATAACAGGTAGGATTTAGGAATGTGGCTGCTTATAGGATTTAGAATTATACTAACTTATCGTACGTTCATAAGATTAAAGAAAAAAGTAAAGGAGAATATTTAAATGGCCATAAGATGCCCTAATTTGCCCTACTGAAATTAGAATCTTCTCCTAAACAATCACTAATTAATTAATGATCTTATGCTCATAAGATGAACCTAATTCTTTTGGTTAATGGGTTCCAAGCATAATTCTTTAATTTGTTTAGTGCTAAGAACAATCTTCTATTCTTATATCCATTGCTTGCATGATCAGCCCTTCACAAAAAGGAAGAATTAAATAAATTAAAAGATATTTCGGGGAAGTTTAATTTGTCACATCTCATGTTGATGTTTAATCCTTTAATGTCTAATAACAATAATTAAAAAAAAAGTTACTCCAGATCAATGAGAAATTTGTGTTATGATACGTGATATTCCCACCCGTTTTCTCTTGAACTAGTTTAATGAAAAACGTATGGTGAAAAATAAATTCTCATCGAAATATCGAAAACTTTTTTTGTTTTGTTGTGTAATCTAAATATTAGTGTGAGTAGGCGCTGGACATATTTATATAGGAAATTTCAATGGGACACTGTCTGTTCCAATTTGTTTATATCTAGTTTTAGTTTGAAGTGATTTTAAAAAAATAGAGAAGACTATTGAATCTTGTAATTTTAAAATTAAAATATGTAAGAAAGTATCAGAATACTATTTAATCTTGTGTTCTAAAGATCACATGTGAAAAATTGAAATTAAAGAGTTATGAATAAAAAACATTCTTTTTCAAAACAGACTAAATAAATAAAGAAATAAGACAGAGAAATTAAAACGGACTAGGGAGTATTAATTATTTAGCATGAATAACTTCATTATGGCTTCAATTATAATCACTTTAGGCTTATAAGAAAGCGTTGGAACTGATCTAGATATATGGTTTTCTTTCATTACGTAAGGAACCAAAATAATAATGTAGTCTAGTTACTATCATTTCATGACAAAATTAAAGGGTTTATCAAAGTAATTAAAGAATGTTTCCAATATATACTAATAATTTTCTAAAAATGGAAGATAACATGAAGCAAAAAGGAATAGGAGTAGATAAAAATGAAGGAAATAATTAAAAGTGAAAGAAATGGAGATCTCTCATGTATGTCCCATACTTTTTTTTGTGGATATTGGATTGGATAGGAATAGGATTTAATGAGTGAAAAGTAAAATAAATCTTCCTTCTCTTCTGTCTCTTTCACTTTCCCTTCCCATTCCCATATCACCATTTCAGTGTACAAAGAAGAAGTCACACTATATGCCCATTCATTTGTGGAATGGCCTTTACTGACAAGAATATCAAATAACTTAATTGTTACTACTCTTTTTACACACACTTTTTTCATGATCACTATGAGTTTATTGATCCCTTTGTCAACCCACACCCCAAGTGGCATAGTTACATGATTCAAAAAGGATTTAAATGGAATATAGAGGCAGATCCAGGTTAAGAGCTTGACGATTCTAAATTTTAGAACAGAAGAAAAAAATAATACAAAATATGCTTTTTTTTAAGGAAAACGAGAAACTTTTGTTGATAATGAGGTTTAAACTCATGAGATTAGTGTGGAAAGCATAACCACAAGCCCTTCTTTATCACTGAGTCATCAAACTATTTTATTAGAGGATTTACAAGTTTATATATATGTTTAGTTTATTAATATAGATACATGATTTACGAAACAGATACTGCGTTCGTCCGAACCCACCAACCAGCTTAGCTCCACCCCTAATTGAATGTCAACCAAATTTCTAAAAGCATTAGTCTTTCCTTCTCACCTACTAATTAACTTATAGAAAGAAATAAAGTTAATTTATCAAAAAATTATATATACATTGTAATTCAAGAACCAAGCTAGAAAGAAAATTATGAGTTCCACATAACCTTTCAGCTGTAGTCAAAATCATGTATTAAATAGTAGTGAAATTTACTTATTGAAATTCATAAAGTTAAAATTTTGGCTCGACTTATAATGTATGGATTAAATTCAGAACCAATATACTCAATTATTGAATCATAGTCATAGAGTCAAAGCCTTTATGTCAAAGAGCAAAGGAGAATAGCCAAGTTGTACGTTGCCTTCGCTTTTTCATGGTGCACGTGTTGATAAGGCTCTTAGGAGCACATGTAAATGGCTCCCAATTAACCAATTGCACTTTTGTCAGAGATTAGACTGCATTAATTAGTTAGGCACAATAGTTTCTCGATTCTTCAAATTTGATGACACCCCTAGCTTGTTAGCAAAGGTGACAATTGGGATGGTCTGGGTTTAAGCCTAACGTCGCCAATCTTAGGCAGGCACAAGGGGTTGGTTGTCTAACCAATCACGATCCGCAATATTTTACCTTTGATTTATCATTGGAGTTAGGGCTTTCAAAATTGAATTTTTTTTGTCTCTCTTCCTCTATTGCTTGTTTCTCTCCTATCTCATTTACTTGTCTTTTTCTCGCTCGCCTCTCTTTTTACGTATATTCATTTCAGAATATATCGTATATATATATATATATATATATATAATATATATATAATATATTTAGTGTGAGTCACATATATGAGATAAAAAACTCTATTCTCGCCTTTCTTTCTATGAAACTGTATTTTAAAGTGTATCTAGTAGCAAAAATACATGTACTTAAGTGTATTTTTTATATTTGGTGTAAAATTATTAATTAGTATGGCAGGATGTAATTATTTTTAACTATAGGAGAATTAGTATACGTGGTATGTTTGTGTATATATATATATATATATATATATATATATATATATATATATATATATATATATATATATATATATATATATATATATATATATATATATATATATTCAAGATATAAACTTATAGTATATACGAGTTACAACTTACAATTAAAATAAACGTATTTAAATTTTATGTATCAATACTTGTTCAAGCAATATTTATCAATATTGTTTTTCAAGTAATGACCTATTATAATTTATAAATTTATATATTATGTTACCGACTAATTTTCGCATGCGTTCATATAAGTTAACTTCAAACGATCATATCCCTCATATTATGAATAGTTAGGTGGTCCATTACCTATCTTATTAATTAAGTCTATAAGTCTTCTTTCTAGCATCATTGGCCATTTGTCAATCAGTAAGCGGACCTCAAGAAATACCAAATTAAGATTCATCTTCCAAAAAAATTTCATCAATGAGATATGTAAGGCTATCCCCCACAAACTAATTAAGTTCCCATGATTTCTAATAATCATTTATGAATGAATTAGAGTTATGAAGAAATACTTTATTCTTGAATTGTTTTTGAATATTCATGAAACCCCAAGAACTCTCTGTGAAAGAATCTAGAGAAGTGTTAAAAGAAACTCAAAATGTAGAGTTTTATAAAATCTGAATTTCTTTTATATACAGTTGATATACATGATATATGGGTGATATACATGATCTACCGACCCTTTTGCGCCCTGAAATCTGATCCATGACAAATTTTGAGCCTCTGATCACATTTTACTACTTGGAACTAAGACTTGTAAATGCTTTTACGACCCATAGTTTTCTACTCGTGGAAATTGTTGCTGAAATTTCAGATTGGAGTATCTATAGTAAAATTGTCCCTAACTTATTTCAGATTAAAGGGTCTGTAGCTTGTATTCAGTGGTGGAGCCAGAATTTTCACGTAGGGTGTCCAAGTGCTAAAGTGAATCTGCTCTTCTTAAAAAGTGAATTTTTTTTGCTAGTAGTGAAATCCAAACACACAAATACTTTAAATTTTTGTATCTTTACTCTTTCAAAGCGCCTGAAAGCACTAGACTACATCATATTGTTGTGTCCAAAATGTGTTATTTAACTACTTAATTTATCATTTTACGTGTATATACGGTATAATATTTCGATGAAGACACAAGTGTGGCTACGCCACTGCTCGCATTAGGAAAACTTGATGGTGTTGAAAAGAAGAGTCATAAACCTTTAATTTGGCAGGTCATGGGGAACCTAAATCTTCATTCTAATATATATATATGGTCATTTGAAATTGACCCGCGTATTATTTCATGCAAAAACTTTGACTCGATTTAGTGATCGATTCAAACTCACATGTCCTTAAATTAGGTATATATATAAATTTAAGTTTACAATTTTAAAGATAAACCCTAACCTTATAGTAAGATTTTGAATTGTACATGTATTTCAAGAGATCTTATAACCTGTATTTAAAGGTTAACATGGATTATGAATAGGTATATTAAAATCAAGTGAAATATACCCCACTTATTATTCAGTATTTAAGAAAGAAATTGCTCTAGTAACATCAATAATCTTTCCTAGCTTTTTCGTTTTTTTTTCAGTTAAGTTAATATGGCAAGTAGATAATAATCTAATTTTAATAATGTTCTGCTAAGATAAATTGTGTACGTAATCTACTTTTTAGTAATGTTCCGAGCTAAAGAAAATTAGTGTAATATATGTTGTGGAGTGTGGATTTGCGGTTTAAAAGAAATATTCTCTCTATTTTAATTTATGCGACTCATTTTAAATTTTAAAATTTAAACAAATCTATATTTGACGATAATTTTTTCATATATTTTAAAAATATTTTAAAATATCAATTATTGTGACTTATAATATTTTTTACATAGTTTACAAATATATAAATTATTGTAAAAATATTTGAAGATTTCAAACTTAAACTATTTGAAAATCAAAATATGAAATTTGTCACATACATTTGAGACAAAAAGAATAACCATTATTATATACTCCCTCCGTTTAAAAAAGAATAATTTTATTTCCTTTTTAGTCTGTTTAAAAAAGAATGACTCCTTTCTTTTTTTGGCAATACTTTAACTTTAACTTTCCACATGGCATGTCTAAGACCATAAGATTAAAGGACATTTTGGTATATTTGATATAACTTTAATTTAGAATCACAAGATTAAAAAATCTTATTTCTTTTTTTTAAACTTCGTTCCAAGTCAGATTGTCATTTTTTAAACGGAGGGAGTAATAAGTTGCAAGTACTAAAGGAGATACAAAGAATTCTTTTTTTTTTTAAATTAAAAAAAAAAACGGATGAGCCTTTTTGGGATGCGTGCACTTTCGAAGTCATTAAAGTCGAAGAAAAAGAACAAAGAAATATCTTCGTCATTTTGTTTCTTCTTAAAACAAGCTAAGAAAAAGTTTTTGAACTTATAAGTTACAGAGTATTAATTTTTTTTATAGTATTAGAGTAATTCAACATTTATAAAAGGTCAATACCAAATTAGATATCTATAATTACATTTTGATTCATGACTTATTAATGATATATATATAAATATGTTTACATAGATTTTAAGCGCAAAAGAAAAAATATTTTGTGGAATAAACTCTCTTATATATATATATCATAATAAAACACACTCATTTGTAATACTATACAACATTTTCCCCCTTACAACTTTCCAAATTACAACCTTTGCAACATTGTGAAACAAATCACAAATTAAACATAGAAACTTAATTACAACACACTTGACCAAAAAAAGCAAAAATCAAACACATTCAAATGATCAACTCCTTCCCTTTTTTTTTTCCATATTTTTTTTTACATATCTCTAACCTCAAATTCATTGCGATTCTTGACGACGATGTCGAACATATGCATGGATTTGAACCTGTTGAAATCCTTTGGTAGAGAAATAAGATGAACAGTTGATCTTTTGTGGTATTGAAGAAGTTCAGGTTCATCATAATACCTCTCCCATCCAAGAGAGTACAATTTCCTTTCAAGTACTGCATATGATGTGATCACTTCATTACTAGGAAGATGTACAAGAACTTTTCGGAGTCCGTTCGCCCCGTGGCAATCGGAGTTCTCCACTAGACGGACAACACCATTCTTGAATACCCAAACTCCAGACATGATTCTTGAAGATGTTGTTATATGTTGTTTGTAGAGGAAAGGTGAATGAGAATGTTTTTGTATGTGTTTGTAGTTTGTGATGAGATGGTTTGAAAGGAAGAGGGTGTGAAGGGTTTATATAGAGGGTTTTGGATGCTTACAATTATGTTGTGTGTGTGTTGATGGAGGTGTTAAAGTGGACAGTGGGGTAGTCTCTCCGTTTCTGGCATCTTTAGGATTTCTAAGATTTAAAGGAGTATTTTTTTTATTACGATTAATTATATGTCTCGTAATTATTTCAAATTATCAGTTACTTGTGATTTATAGCCATTTTTACGTAGTTTCTATATATGTTAATTTTGTCTCAAAAAAAAATTGTGTATGAATACACGATCAAAATTAAAATATTTGATTCCTGAAAAACAAATTATGTTGTATAAATTGAACAAAGGAAATAACTTAAGGTTAATTATTACCGCTTAAAATTTTGATAGTGAAGAAAATTCTTTACGTTTTGAATGTGTGTAGCAAGGTGAAAAGTTTTGAGGGGTATTTTACAACTAATGTACGAGAAGATTGTAGGAGAAACATATTCTTGTACCCTTGAAGAATATAATATACCCTTGTTACTATTTACAAAGTGGACGAATATGACATTTCGTTTGCATATATAAGTGAAAAAATTCCCAACTTTATAAGGACATTGTTCATGATAGCAAAAAATTAAAATTTTAAAATTTTACCATCAAAGGAAATAAGACGATTGGAGTAAAAAATATAAAAAAAAATATATATATAAAATATTGATTATTGATCATGCAAGTAGAGAATTGACACGTGTTGAGAACATTTTGAGTTCTTGGAATTTTGTGTATACTTCTAATTACATGAACCAAAGAGAAAAAAAGGAGGTTGTAGTGGAATAATAGGATTGAGAAGAATCCATTTTTACTTTATCAATCCAAATCTTTAACCCACATAGGGAATCTTTTGTTTAGATGAAAAATACTCCTTATTTCAGGTTCTCTAGAAAAAAAAAGTCTAAGGGATCAAAGGACATTGCATGCTAATTACACATTTGAATTTGAGTTTTGGTTTTGTACCCTATAATAATGAAAATATTGTTTTTAACTAGATATTCTGTTTTAATTGTTTATCCTGTTTGATATGAGATAGAGTTTAAGGAATTTACAGTCTTAAATTAAAGATATGATAACGATATAAAAATGATCTTATGTGTGCTACTGGAAAGTCATAATTAAGGAGCTATTAGAAAATATTTTTTTTAATGAACTAGTAGGAAACAAATTAAAACGGAGAAAGTAATTATAAGTCTCCGAAAAACATCTACCTACAAACTTTCTTAAAATGTGGAATTTGAAAATTTGAAAATACAATAGGTACCTATTAGAAAGATACATGATGTATACAAAAATAATGATAGGAAGATTAAACCTAAAAACAAGAAGCTAATAAATAATGTACATACTTTCACTTCCACTAACATTTTAATTAAAATGTAATTAATATTACCATACTTAAAATACATAAGGTTAATTAATTATTTAGAAACATGGAGTGTTCAATATACTTTTCTTGGTTATGTCATCTATGTGTGAACTAGATAAGAGTTTCTAGATTTTGTGGTGGGGGTAGACCAGAAAAGGAGAGGGCAATAAGAGGCGGAGCTAAGTGGGTCGGGTTCATGGGTCGAACGAACCCACTAACTTTTTCGTAGATCCATATATATATATGTATTAGAAAATCAAATAAATATATGTATATTATCATGTGAACCCCAAAGAAAATTAATTTAGAACCCCCAACACCTAATCTATGAAATTATAATAAATATTATAACAAAGAAGAAAGTATATAAAAAAAAAAAAGGTAGAGAATTTAGATCTCATCCAGTTGATGTTTACCAAACTTTAAACTATGTTGACTATTATTCTGTTCAGATTTTTCTCCAAGTTAGAAGCTTGGGTTTGCATGTCCTTTCCATGATATATAATATTGACTTAAAAGTTTCTCTTAACACACACATATGATATTATTATATATATAAGGAAAAAGTTGAGAATGTTTTGAAATATGATTTGAGGAATAAACAATTATTATTAAGTGTATATATATAATATTAAAAGTAAATCATCCGTACTACATATATGTCGTAATTCTTTGAAATACATATTGGTTTTAGTTTCATGTATTGGGCCAATAGAATTATAAAAATCAATATATGATTTGGCTGAATCTTTTTTGTATTATCATATTAAAGAATCTCAGTCTGTTTTTTTTTTTAATAAAAAAACACCCAAGAGAATATTCATATTAAGGAGAACAAAATCTGCCGTGAATTCTTCTTTATGGTCGGTATTATTTATAGTATTACTATAATCATATTTTGGAGTCGATAAGTTAGAATTAAATTAGAAAAATGACGAGAAATATATATAACTAAAACATGCATGAGTAGATTATGATATTAAGTGCACTATCTTTCTCTACCCTTAATTTACTCTTCAAATTTCTTTTTATCACTTTTCATAACCATATGTGTTAGCCTAAGTAACAAGCACTTATATCACTATATATAGTTAACGGTCACCAACAAAGCGAGAGTTTAGCTAACCAACCAACTAAGCTATTAAAATTTCTCTTCACGTTGTACAATGGATATCCACTATAGGCAATAAAATGGTTCCTGAAAGGGAGTCATATATTCAGGAAGTCTTGAGTTCAAAGTCCCTAACTAAGGATGTTGAAAATATTAATAACAATAAAAGTGTGTTCTCTCTAAATAAACTTTTAGATGAGATGGTCATACACTTCAATATAGTATAAGATGAACACATACTTCAACAAAGGATAGATGAATCTCAACCATTCCACCACGTTTGTTTGACGGTTTGCATTAATAAGCTGATTATTAGCAAGGACTATGTAGATATCACTATAGTCCGATCCCAAGTTGAGTTATCTTTTATTGTTTTCTTTGCTCTCTTCCAAAAAGCAAAGATAATAGAAATAAGCTACACCATTTCTACATTAATGATTAATAGACACTCCATGTAATTAGTATGTCTAAAGAATTTCTTTTTTAAAAAAAAAGAAAAAAAGTGAAATCTAGTATACAATGTATGCAAACAAGTAACAAAGATGAGAAAGAGAACGATCTTGAAAAGAAAATAAAGCTATTGCAAGTATCGTGGCTTTTATAATTAATAGGTTAGAAATGTATATTTGTTGTTGTTGTAGTGCTTTTGGACATACAAATCTCTTTTCCTTAGCAGGATGGTCTCAAACTTGAAAGGGAAAAAAAATAAAAATGAAACATCCTTATTTTTTCTCGTGAAATGTGGTCCTTGTGACTTGAATTAACCCGACCACTTCTCAAAGTCCTCCCATTTCTTTTATCCTTTACTCTATACACCATAATTTATCCGAATCTCCTCAATATGGAATAATATGGACCACCTTCTAACTTCTTTTTCAGAATATAATCATCTTCCACCAATTAATACCTTTCACTAATTCTACACTTCATACTAATTGTCATCAATTGGCAAGAGTTTTACTCCATCTCATCATGATTCAATCATTTGAGTGATTAGTATAAAGACTTTGAATTGAAGGAAATTCTAGTTTTAAAAGTTTGACCAAAAGTTAGATGTTGCACGAATTGTGAGGTGCTCAGGAGTGATTTGGACCATTGGTTGAGTTTCTAGTTATTTGAATTTTTTTTTATTAGACAAATTTCTCTTTATCAACCAAAGTTTGAAACATTACTAGTCTAGGTAGAAGCTAACCATCTACGTCCAACAAGAAATAATCTAAAAGACTATGTTCTATCCACAACACTACTCTTGTAACACCTCAAAACTTAGCTAAGCCTGAAAAGCAGAAATTTGATGAACAACGGAGGGTTCATGGGCCGTGAAAGGAATCACGTCCCATCACATTCATCGTGGTTCACACCCATCCAAAAGTGGTGGACCACGAAGCCCTCCACGGGCCGTGTCCCACTGACGAGTTGTGGCTTGGTCCGTCGACCCGACCCAACAGACACCAGCCAAGTGAAGAACCATGTTGGCCTTCACGGCCCCTGTCCTTCACACAATCCGGGAATTGGACAATAGATGGAGATACCAAGAACCAGTAGCACTGTCCAAGAACCACGACCCACTTGACAGGTCGTGGTCCTATCGATTGGTCCGTAAGTGGCCTCGTGGATGGCCCCTCGCCAGCTTTAAGTCAGGGTCGTCTTGGTATTTTCCCCTATGCATTGGGCATTTACACTAAGTCGTTAATACCAAAACTATGGCGTTCTCCTTGGTCTAAAGCCTAATAACCTAGTCAGACATACCAGAACCCTCATTCTACAGAAATCACCCAACTTGGAGCAAAAACAAGAGGAAAAGTCTATCAAACCTCCCAAGAACAAGCAACAAGTCCCTAAAATTCAGTCAATTCCTTGATTCTCCAATCTTGTTTATACCTAGTGTAACGACCCGTAAAACGAATTAGTGAAACTAGAGCCTAACTAGTGTGTGTTCGAGTTTACTTTAGAGTTTGTGTGTGTAGAGTATTATCCCGGCCATGGTTGAGGGGTTTAGGGTAGACGTCAAGGTACGACCCCCATGGACACCCTAGGTCCTTGAGGAGGACCCTTATCCTAACCCCAAGGCTACCCTAAAATGAGAAAGCTGCCAAAAATGAGGTGACCTAAGGAGGGGGACCACACCCCGTAGGTCAAACCAAGACTCATGGTCTTGATCTGTAGGTCAAGGATGCATTGTCAAGCTGCAGCCCCAAACCACGCTTGACCAGGACCGGGGCGGTCAACCATACCACTATCCGTGGTTTTGGTGGTCGTGGTCCAACACTGTTTTTTGTTGTCAAGACTCGGCTAAGGTAAGGGCTTGATGTGTAAATTCCTATTTCGACCTTTTCAGTGTTTGACGGTTATTTTAGGTTAACTAAGTATTAAGAGTGATTAAAAGTATTAAACCATATTTTCCAATTAACTATTTCAAATCCCAAAACACAAACCTCTCTTCCCCTCCAAAAGTTCTCTCTAGAAACCTCCATTGGAGGTGAAGACTTCAAGCTTCCAAGGTCAAATCTTCTAGTTTTTCAGGGGATTTCTTGTTTTTCTTCTAGTAAAGTATGTTAGTCTTATCCTTGTCTAATTTTACATTGAAAGCCAATTCAAAGTGACTTCAAAGTCTCAAAGTTGATCAAAACCCTACTTTTCAATCTTAGCATGGGTTTGATTCTAAATGTTTTTCAAAGGCTTTATTGTATTGAATTATGAATCAATTGTGTATTAAATAATAATTTATGGTGAATTTCTCCTAGAACCCATGTTTCCCCAAATTTCTATATTATGAATCGTGATTGGGATTGATTGATTATGAAGAATGTATGTTGAATTAATTAAGGATTATATTGATATAAGTTCATTGAATCATGTATGATTATTATGCCTAATTGAAGTATTCAAGGGTTTGTTGGTGACTTGTGATTATGTCTTGATAAGGTAAGTTATGAGTAAATTGAATATTGAAGTAAAATTGTGATTTAGATGTTGATCCACTTGAAAAGTGGAGGTGTTTACTTACTATGTATATTGTGGTTTGAATTGATAGATATCTACCTCTATTGCATGAAGGATCTATATATGATCATGATGTGAAGTGTATGTTGTGATCTTCAATGAAGATACAATGATCATGTTTAAAATGTAATAGTGTTGAGATTGAAGGTTTATTCTCACTTAAACACTCATGAATGATGATGATAGAATGTGAAGGTTTTTCCTCAATGTATTGTACACTTTGAATTGTAAACACTTGTGCCTATTCTTGGTAAATGAAAGTATTGCGTATAGAAGTATCTTTGAATTGGTAGGCTTAGGCATCTTTCTTGAATGAATGAATGTAATATTATAAATCGGTGGGACCTAATGTTGGTAGACCTTACATCCATGAATGGTAAAGTAATGTAGGCTATGTCTTGAACCGATAGACCCAATGTTAATGGAACACTCCATGATGAGTGTAGAAACTAAATGAATGCATAAACCTTGGACTGGTAGACCGAGTGTGGTAAACCTTGCTTGTGTGACATGATGAACTTTGTATCGGTAGACCAATGTTGAGGGTACCCTTCTTGGGAATCAATGAGAATATCCTTAATGTACCTTGAATTGGTAGACCTAGTGTTGGTGACCTTTCTTGTGTAATGATTTAGAGTCGGTAGACCCAGTATTGGTAGCCCTCTCAAGTACCAAATATGAATGAACTACTCTATGGGAATGTAGGCTAATCACCGAGTAATATGTAAGATGAAAACTCTCCCTATGCTAGGCTAGGGTTCCAATGAACATCTTCCTATTTCATATAACTATGTGCCCACATAGGATATAGCTAAGGATATATGTTAGCTAGTGGTTTCTTCCAAGCTAAGATATACCTAGTCTACCTTAGGCAAGTAGATTTTCTTTTTTACGAGTTAGGGTCATATGACACTAGAATTTCACATGATCTAGCTCTCATGGTCTATGTCAGGTAAATGCTTATTTTCATCATTGAGATGTCCATTATGGTTTCTTGAGAAGTTCTATGACATATGGATTATGGTATGGACACTATTTATACATTACACAAAGTATAGCTTGAGGGTTACTTAGTGAAGGCTTAATGTGAAGGAAATGGTTTAATGTTGTTTATGTCCTCATGTGAAGATATACTTGCATGTTGGTTATGTTTGGAATTATGCCTATTAGTTTTATTTCATGATTTTATCAAATTGCATATGCATTGACTCTCAAATAAAATAATTGTTTTTAGTATATGTTTTTTGCATGGCTACATACTTAGTACTCAATTGTCCTAACCTATAATTTCTCTATTTTTACTACAAGTGTAAGGTTCCAGGAGTGATGGAGTTACT
>CM040618.1:103820231-104071967 GCA_022817965.1 Solanum lycopersicoides
ATGAACAGTTGATCTTTTGTGGATTGAAGAAGTTCAGGTTCATCATAATACCCTCCCATCCAAGAGATAACAATTCCTTCAAGTACTGCATATGATGTGATGACTTCATTACTAGGAAAATGTACAAGAACTTTTCGGAGTCCGTTCGCCCCGTGGCAATCGAAATCGGAGTTCTCCACTAGACGGACAACACCATTCTTGAATACCCAAACTCCAGACATGATTCTTGAAGATGTTGTTAAATGTTGTTTGTAGAGGAAAGGTGAATGAGAATGTTTTTCTATGTGTTTGTAGTTTGTGATGAGATGGTTTGAAAGGAAGAGGGTGTGAAGGGTTTATATAGAGGGTTTTGGATGCTTACAATTATGTTGTGTGTGTGTTTGATGGAGGTGTTAAAGTGGACAGTGGGGTAGTCTCTCCGTTTCTGGCATCTTTAGGATTTCAAGATTTAAAGGAGTATTTTTTTTTATTACGATTAATTATATGTCTCGTAATTATTTCAAATTATCAGTTACTGTGATTTATAGCCATTTTTACGTAGTTTCTATATATGTTAATTTTGTCTCAAAAAAAAATTGTGTATGAATACACGATCAAAATTAAAATATTTGATTCCTGAAAAACAAATTATGTTGTATAAATTGGAACAAAGGAAATAACTTAAGGTTAATTATTACCGCTTAAAATATTTTGATAGTGAAGAAAATTCTTTACGTTTTGAATGTGTGTAGCAAGGTGAAAAGTTTTGAGGGGTATTTTACAACTAATGTACGAGAAGATTGTAGGAGAAACATATTCTTGTACCCTTGAAGAATATAATATACCCTTGTTACTATTATCAAAGTGGACGAATATGACATTTCGTTTGCATATATAAGTGAAAAAATTCCCAACTTTATAAGGACATTGTTCATGATAGCAAAAAATTAAAATTTTAAAATTTTACCATCAAAGGAAATAAGACGATTGATATAAAAAATATAAAAAATATATATATATATATATTGATTATTGATCATGCAAGTAGAGAATTGACACGTGTTTGAGAACATTTTGAGTTCTTGGAATTTTGTGTATACTTCTAATTACATGAACCAAAGAGAAAAAAAGGAGGTTGTAGTGGAATAATAGGATTGAGAAGAATCCATTTTTACTTTATCAATCCAAATCTTTAACCCCACATAGGGAATCTTTTGTTTAGATGAAAAATACTCCTTATTTTCAGTGTTCTCTAGAAAAAAAAAGTCTAAGGGATCAAAGGACATTGCATGCTAATTACACATTTGAATTTGAGTTTTGGTTTTGCACCCTATAATAAAGAAAATATTGTTTTATACTAGGTATTCTGTTTTAATTTGTTTATCCTATTTTAATATGAGATAGAGTTTAAGGAATTTACAGTCTTAAATTAAAGATATGATAACGATATAAAAATGATCTTTAGTTGTGTGCTTACTGGAAAGTCATAATTAAGGAGCTATTAGAAAATATTTTTTTTAATGAACTAGTAGGATAAACAAATTAAAACGGAGAAAGTATTAATAAGTCTCCGAAAAACATCTACCTACAAACTTTCTTAAAATGTGGAATTTGAAAATTTGAAAATACAATAGGTACCTATTAGAAAGATAACATGATGGTATACAAAAATATATGATAGGAAGATTAAACCTAAAAACAAGAAGCTAATAAATAATGTACATACTTTCACTTCCACTAACATTTTAATTAAAATGTAATTAATATTACCATACTTAAAATACATAAGGTTAATTAATTATTTAGAAACATGGAGTGTTCAATATACTTTTCTTCGTTATGTCATCTATGTGTGAACTAGATAAGAGTTTCTAGATTTTGTGGTGGGGGTAGACCAGAAAAGGAGAGGGCAATAAGAGGCGGAGCTAGGTGGGCCGGGTTCATGGGTTCGAACGAACCCACTAACTTTTTCGTAAATCCTATATATATATATATGTATTAGAAAATTAAATAAATATATGTATATTATCATGTGAACCCCCAAAGAAAATTGATTTAGAACCCCCAAACACCTAATCTATGAATTTATAATAAATATTATACCAAAGAAGAAAGTATATAAAAAAAAAGGTAGAGAATTTAGATCTCATCCAGTTGATGTTTACCAAACTTTAAACTATGTTGACTATTATTCTGTTCAGATTTTTCTCCAAGTTAGAAGCTTGGGTTTGCATGTCCTTGCCATGATATATAATATTGACTTAAAGTTTCTCTTAAACACACATATGATATTATTATTATATAAGGAAAAAGTTGAGAATTGTTTGAAATATGATTTGAGGAATAAACAATTATTATTAATTAAGTGTATATATATATATATATATTAAAGTAAATCATCCGTACTACATATATGTCGTAATTCTTGTGAAATACATATTGGTTTTAGTTTCATGTATTGGGCCAATAGAAGGTTATAAAAATCAATATATGATTTGGCTGAATCTTTTTTTGTATTATCATATTAAAGAATCTCAGTCTGTGTTTTTTTTTTTTAATAAAAAAACACCAAAGAGAATATTTCATATTAAGGAGAACAAAATCTGCCGTGAATTCTTCTTTATGGTCGGTATTATTTATAAGTATTACTATAATCATATTTTGGAGTCGATAAGTTAGAATTAAATTAGAAAAATGACGAGAAATATATATAACTAAAAACATGCATGAGTAGATTATGATATTAAGTGCACTATCTTTCTCTACCCTTTAATTTACTCTTCAAATTTCTTTTTATCACTTTTCATAACCATAGGGTGTTAGCCTAAGTAACAAGCACTTATATCACTATATATAGTTAACGGTCACCAACAAAGCGAGAGTTTAGCTAACCAACCAATTAAGCTATTAAAATTTCTCTTCACGTTGTACAATGGATATCCACTATAGGCAATAAAATGGTTCCTGAAAGGGAGTCATATATTCAGGAAGTCTTGAGTTCAAAGTCCCTAACTAAGGATGTTGAAAATATAATTAACTAATAAAAGTGTGTTCTCTCTAAATAAACTTTTCGATGAGATGGTCATACACTTCAATATAGTATAAGATGAACACATACTTCAACAAAGGATAGATGAATCTCAACCATTCCACCACGTTTGTTTGACGGTTTGCATTAATAAGCTTATTATTAGCAAGGACTATGTAGATATCACTATAGTCCGATCCCAAGTTTGAGTTATCTTTTTATTGTTTTCTTTGCTCTCTTCCAAAAAGCAAAGATAATAGAAATAAGCTACACCATTTCTACATTAATGATTAATAGACACTCCATGTAATTAGTATGTCTAAAGAATTTCTTTTTTAAAAAGAAAAAAGTGAAATCTAGTATACAATGTATGCAAACAAGTAACAAGATGAGAAAGAGAACGATCTTGAAAAGAAAATAAAGCTATTGCAAGATTCGTGGCTTTTATAATTAATAGGTTAGAAATGTATATTTGTTGTTTGTTGTAGTGCTTTTGGACATACAAATCTCTTTTCCTTAGCAGGATGGTCTCAAACTTGAAAGGGAAAAAAAATAAAAATGAAACATCCTTATTTTCTTCTCGTGAAATGTGGTCCTTGTGACTTGAATTAACCCGACCACTTCTCAAAGTCCTCCCATTTCTTTTATCCTTTACTCTATACACCATAATTTATCCGAATCTCCTCAATATGGAATATATATGGACCACCTTCTAACTTCTTTTTCAGAATATAATCATCTTCCACCAATTAATACCTTTCACTAATTCTACACTTCATACTAATGTTCATCAATTGGCAAGTTTTTACTCCATCTCATCATGATTCAATCATTTGAGTGATTAGTATAAAGACTTTGAATTGAAGGAAATTCTAGTTTTAAAAGTTTGACCAAAAGTTAGATGTTGCACGAATTGTGAGGTGCTCAGGAGTGATTTGGACCATTGGTTGAGTTTCTAGTTTATTTGAATTTTTTTTTATTAGACAAATTTCTCTTTATCAACCAAAGTTTGAAACATTACTAGTCTAGGTAGAAGCTAACCATCTACGTCCAACAAGAAATAATCTAAAAGACTATGTTCTATCCACAACACTACTCTTGTAACACCTCAAAACTTAGCTAAGCCTGAAAAGCAGAAATTTGATGAACAACGGAGGGGTTCATGGGGCCGTGAAAGGAATCACGTCCCATCACATTCATCGTGGTTCACACCCATCCAAAAGTGGTGGACCACGAAGCCCTCCACGGGCCGTGGTCCCACTGACGAGTTGTGGCTTGGTCCGTCGACCCGACCCAACAGACACCAGCCCCAAGTGAAGAACCATGTTGGCCTTCACGGCCCCTGGTCCTTCACACAATCCGGGAATTGGACAATAGATGGAGATACCAAGAACCAGTAGCACTGTCCAAGAACCACGACCCACTTGACAGGTCGTGGTCCTATCGATTAGTCCGTAAGTGGCCTCGTGGATGGCCCCTCGCCAGCTTTAAGTCAGGGTCGTCTTGGTATTTTCCCCTATGCATTGGGCATTTACACTAAGTCGTTAATACCAAAACTATGGCGTTCTCCTTGGTCTAAAGCCTAATAACCTAGTCAGACATACCAGAACCCTCATTCTACAGAAATCACCCAACTTGGAGCAAAAACAAGAGGAAAAGTCTATCAAACCTCCCAAGAACAAGCAACAAGTCCCTAAAATTCAGTCAATTCCTTGATTCTCCATATCTTGTTTATACCTAGTGTAACGACCCGTAAAACGAATTAGTGAAACTAGAGCCTAACTAGTGTGTGTTCGAGTTTACTTTAGAGTTTGTGTGTGTAGAGTATTATCCCAGGCCATGGTTGAGGGGTTTAGGGGTTAGACGTCAAGGTACGACCCCCCATGGACCACCCTAGGGGTCCTTGAGGAGGACCCTTATCCTAACCCCAAGGCTACCCTAAAATGAGAAAGCTGCCAAAAATGAGGTGACCTAAGGAGGGGGACCACACCCCGTAGGTCAAACCAAGACTCATGGTCTTGATCTGTAGGTCAAGGGATGCATTGTCAAGCTGCAGCCCCAAACCACGCTTGACCAGGACGGGGCGTCAACCATACCACTATCCGTGGTTTGGTGGTCGTGGTCCAACACTGTTTTTTGTTGTCAAGACTCGGCTAAGGTAAGGGCTTGATTGGTAAATTCCTATTTCGACCTTTTCAGTGTTTGGACGGTTATTTTAGGTTAACTAAGTATTAAGAGTGATAAAAGTATTAAACCATATTTTCCAATTAACTATTTCAAATCCCAAAACACAAACCTCTCTTCCCCTCCAAAAGTTCTCTCTAGAAACCTCCATTGGAGGTGAAGACTTCAAGCTTCCAAGGTCAAATCTTCAAGTTTTTCAGGGGATTTTCTTGTTTTTCTTCTAGTAAAGGTATGTTAGTCTTATCCTTGTCTAATTTTACATTGAAAGAGCCAATTTCAAAGTGACTTCAAAGTCTTCAAAGTTGATCAAAACCCTACTTTTCAATCTTAGCATGGGTTTGATTCTAAATGTTTTTCAAAGGCTTTATTGTATTGAATTATGAATCAATTGTGTATTAAATAATAATTTATGGTGAATTTCTCCTAGAACCCATGTTTCCCCAAATTTCTATATTATGAATCGTGATTGGGAATTGATTGATTATGAAGAATGTATGTTGAATTAATTAAGGATTATATTGATATAGTTCATTGAATCATGTATGTATTATGCCTAATTGAAGTATTCAAGGGTTTTGTTGGTGACTTGTGATTATGGTCTTGATAGGGTAAGTTATGAGTAAATTGAATGTTGAAGTAAAATTGTGATTTAGATGTTGATCCACTTGAAAAGTGGAGATGTTTACTTACTATGTATATTGTGGTATTGAATTGATAGATATCTACCTCTATATGCATGAAGGATCTATATATGATCATGATGTGAAGTGTATGTGTGTGATCTCAATGAAAGTACAATGATCATGTTTAAAATGTAATAGTGTTGAGATTGAAGGTTTATTCTCACTTAAACACTCATGAATGATGATGATAGAATGTGAAGGGTTTTTCCTCAATGTATTGTACACTTTGAATTGGTAAACATTTGTGCCCTATTCTTGGGTAAATGAAAGTATTGCGTATAGAAGTATCTTGAATTGGTAGGCTTAGGCATCTTTCTTGAATGAATGAATGTAATGATTATAAATCGGTGGACCTAATGTTGGTAGACCTTACATCAATGAATGGTAAAGTAATGTAGGCTATGTCTTGAACCGATAGACCCAATGTTAATGGAACACTCCATGATGAGTGTAGAAACTAATGAATGATAAACCTTGGACTGGTAGACCGAGTGGTGGTAACCCTTGCTTGTGTGACATGATGAACTTTGTATCGGTAGACCCAATGTTGAGGGTACCCTTCTTGGGAAGTCAATGAGATATCCTTAATGTACCTTGAATTGGTAGACCTAGTGTTGGTGACCCTTTCTTGTGTAATGTATTTAGAGTCGGTAGACCCAGTATTGGTAGCCCTCTCAAGTACAATAATATGAATGAACTACTCTATGGGAATGTAGGCTAATCACCGAGTAAATATGGTAAGATGAAAACTCTCCCTATGCTAGGCTAGGGTTCCAATGAACATCTTCTATCTTATAACTATGTGCCCACATAGGATATAGCTAAGGATATATGTTAGCTAGTGGTTTTCTTCCAAAGCTAAGATATTACCTAGTCTACCTTAGGCAAGTAGATTTTCTTTTTACGATGTAGGGTCATATGACACTAGATTTCATGATCTAGCTCTCATGGTCTATGTCAGGTAAATGCTTATTTTCATCATGTGAGATGTCCATTATGGTTTCTTGAGAAGTTCTATGACATATGGATTATGGTATGGGACACTATTCATACATTACACAAAGTATAGCTTGAGGGTTACTTGAGGTGAAGGCTTAATGTGAAGGAAATGGTTTATATGTTGTTTATGTCCTCATGTGAAGATATACTTGCATGTTGGTTATGTTTGGATATTATGCCTATTATGTTTATGTTCATGATGTTTTATCAAATTGGCATATGCATGACTCTCAAATAAAATATTTGTTTTTAGTATGTTTTTGCATGGCTACATACTTAGTACTCAATTGTCCTAACCTATAATTTCTCTTATTTTACTACAAGTGTAGGTTCCGGCAAGTGATGGAGTTCTCTAGTGCAAGGGCTTGGGAGGAGTTCTCTAAGACCAAGTGGTATGTCCTCATGATTTAAGGACAAATGTTTAGAAGTTTCTTATCTTTCATTTGTAATAGACTATTTAGACATGTTAAGACATTCAATTGTAAAGGGTTGTGACCCTATCTTTAGTTTCTAATGTCCTGTTTAGATGGTCATGTGAGCTGGTAGACTTCCGCTATATTTTAAATGAGTATTTTGATTGTGTGGTTTTTAATAAAAGTTTTAATTATGTATAATCAAATGTTATGAATGATATGAGGCTTGTATGAGGATCTTTAGAGTCTTGTACGTCGTGTTATGTCTAGGGTGTAGACTCTAGTCGTGACACCTAGGGTCTCTTAAACCTTGGAGACTTTTTGTGATTTAGTTGTTGTTGTATCTTTAATCGAAATAACATGGTTGTTGGAAAGTTTGTTTAATTCTTTGTATAAAACTCAAAATCCTAGTTTGTGTGAATTCTGTTAATTCATAAATTATACATGCTAGGTCAGTTAAACAGAAAATCATGCTCTAGATCTCGAATGTCACATCCTCAGTCTATAAATGTTGCATTCTCAGTTAGTATGTCTGTTTGAGCTACTCAATACTTAGTGCATTTTAGTTTCATATACATTCAGTTGGGAGTAGAGTTAGCACCGAGTTGGACTAGGTTTCAACATACCTTCATAGTCCTAGAACTATGTGCCCGCGTAGGTTTAGAAGTCCCATATGTTAGGCATCAGTATTAATATTCATGTCAGTCATGTCATTTTACCACTGAAAGGTATATTGGGTCCTCTCGATGGGGCATATACATCATACTCCACGTTTAGCTCACGTTATTTATGTCGGTTAATAGTAGCTCTCACAGTCAGATTTTTAGTGCATTTGACCAGGTTTTTAGCATTTATATCAATATACATTTCAGCATGTTATCTTCATGATTAGTACTTGGTCATTATCTTTAGCTTTGTTTTTCAGTTATGTTTCAGTATTTGTATTCTTGTTTAGATTATGTCATTGCTCAGTTATGCTTTATTTAGCTCATATATATTTTTCAGCTTAATATTTATATCATGCATGCTCAGTACATTTAGATTACTGACACATACTCTATGCTACATCTGTTCATGATGTATGTTTAGGTACTCAGCATAAAAATCACACTTAGCTCAATTTTTTGTCCGCATTCAGCTTCAGCAATAAGTCCTCATATTTCGAGGACAATAGACATGCTTTCATTTTAGCCTTTACTTTCACTTTTCAGTTTTATTAGAGTTAGCTGGGGGCATGTCTTAGCAACTCAAGTCAGTTAGAGGTAGTAGATCAGTTTGAATTGTTAAGTGGTTGTTTTAGTTATCACTAAATTCTTAGTTTATTTCACCTATATTCATAACATTTAGGTCTTTCCCACTTTCAGATATCCACTATTTTATCTCTGCATAGTTCGTGTTTACTAAGTTATTTCTAGTATGCTTATGATATGACAAACTCGAGGTTAAATAGGGGTCACTCGTGATCCTAGGTTACGTGTTACATTAAGGGGATAGCCTCAGAGCATGACAACTCTCAACTACACAATAACAAATAACTAAGGGTAGTAGTTTAATTTTTTCAATGTATTATGTTAGTGTGTTTTATTCATGCATTTAATGTGGCGTTGTAGTGCAATGTCTTCGCAAGTATGACTAATCTCAACTTTTCTATGTTGATACCTCGAGTGATTTTATATTTTTATACCCATATATCATCATAAAAAATTTGCAATAGGTTATCTCTGTTGCTTCATATTTCATCCTCACTAATCTACATAATATGTACATCTCCTTTCACCTGGCCATATAGGTATTTGTTGTCCAAGCCATTTAAGTAGTATAGACCACACTTGATTACTATAGTGATATCTAAATAAACAGTCCATTGGTACTTGGACGCCAAATTTTTGAAGTCTCTCCACGATAGCAAGTCTTTGTTGCACATCCAACCATATATTTCATTTATAATTGAATGCACATTATTATGGAGTGTAATTGTTTTTCAAGAAATTACCTCAGAAAACGGAGGTCTGTATAAACTTTTTTTAAATCCAAAATCATCCATCTTTGTTTTTTGTGTCCAAGGTTTGCTGAATAGTGCATTGACTGAAGCTTTGACTCATTAAACTTTGTCGGCTATCAATGATTTTTTTACCGCTCATGTTGTATTTTGTGTGTGTTCATCTCCTCTACATTTTAATTCTTGACAAATGAATAGTGTACTCATCTAATCCACAAGATGTCCCTTTTCATAGATATATCCCACAAGTGTTTTAGTATTGCAACTTTGTTCCATAATCGGAGATTTATCACATTCACTCCAACAGTTAAACCAAGCTGACACACCCTTTCCTATGTTGCTCAAGCCTTCCTTCATAGTTCACCAGTTCCAGTTCATAAGAATAATCTACAAACAGCCTCTAAAAGCTTTATTATCTTCATTGACAACACAAATATTTGGGACCAAAATTTTTACATGCCCAACATTACAGATTGTATAGGTCAGAGTCTACGTGCATAGTATAACATTATAGCTGACCATCCATCTAAAGCTCTGAATATTTTTTCCATAAGTGAAATGTATTAAGGTATAGTTAGTGTCTTCGTAGACAATGACACCTCTAAGGATCTAAAGGGTAAGCTTCTTGCAGTAAACCCCAAGATATGAACAATATCTTTTTATCATTTTGATTTAGATCAACTATTTTATCAGCATTTGCTTACAATTTTGAAACTTGGGAGAATCTCTTAAAACAATAACTTGATTTGATTTTTTTGATTCTCGTTGCTTTTCGAATAAACTAATAAGTCATCAAAAAATTAATTCAAATTAAAAACCTAAGCTTAGACATGACAAATCCTCCATATAACATAACACAAGCAAAATCAAAGTTATATGCATGGTTCAACCTCTAATTTTTTTAATTCACATTTCTTCTACTACAAGATTATCAAAATCTTGCATTCCTCCATTATCATCATATTGTTCATTATCTTCTTCAAATCCATCACTATCTCTTTAAACTTCATTCACTAGGAATAGATTTGTACCTACTTCTTTTCCCTTCCCAAGTGAGCTTGAAGTATTTTCTCTTAAATCTTAACGGTTCTCCTCAACCCCACTTCCTCTCCAACAACACCCCAAGTGAAGTTAGAACTCCTTAAAATAAAATTCATCTTCAGCATTCTCAACTCCAGTTAGCCATTCATTGGCATCGTCAATATAATCCAAACGAATCGGATCAATCGCATTGCGAGCATTGTAACGACGCCTCAATGTTCTATTTTATTTTATGAACACTAGGTCATTAAGGCGCTTGAGGGTTAGTCTATTCGTTTTCTTGGTATGTAGCTGCAAATAAATTAGGGAAGGTAATTAGTAAGAGATAAGATAATTAAGATAATTTAGTTATCTCAATATAAGAAATATTTTGCTCTATCTTACATGTTCAAACTCACTCCCATTTCTTTCACACCCAGATGAGCTACAAGTTAGATTTAGAATTTTGATGGCGAACTTTTGTAATTCTGGAGTTTTTGAGCCGTACAACCTCCACCATTCGACTATTCAAGTAGAACAAATCAAAATTTAGCAAGTCTAATGAAATAATTTTAAAGCTAAAGCAAGAATGAAACATAAAAACACTCATTCACCTGGTGACTTCTTCGTTCTTTGTCTAATAGTTGTTGGTAATTCAAAAAGTCCATCAACACTCATATAAGTGTTTATCTTATTTGTTATGAAATCTTGGACGTCTTCATCGATAACCAACTTAGAAACACATTTATGGAATCCCTTCTACACTTCTTTAGTCAGTATAATATTTTATACATTATTATAAAAAAGTGATGGGTCCAACATATTCCCAGCTGCATGAAAATATTGGTGAAGTTGAGTATTCCATATTTTATCAATTATCTCAAAAACTTTTGCATATTTATTCTTATCAGTAAATGCTTTTTGAATAACTCCCTTATCCCTATCCATTGCTTCATAAATGTAGCCCATTGGTATTTTTGCTCTCCATCCACCAAGCAAAGTACCTTAATCAAGGGACCACCAATGTAGAGAGCATACACAACATAACTCCAAAAGATATAAGAAAGCATTATGCGTGCAACTTCTTTTCGTGTCACTTCTTTAGCAAATTTACTAGTGTTCCATTCTTTTGAAATGAACAAGCTTCTTAAATTGACCTTTTGTGTATGCATGTTATGCAAGGTCAAGAAAACAGTAACAAATCTAGTCTTACCAGGTTTCACCAAATTTTTTATTTTGTGAATCTCCTCATCATATTCAATAATAAAGGATTTTGAACAATGTAGGAATGTACCCTAACTGCCTCAGTGAAAACACCTGTGAAGGGTCTTTCCTTGAAAATGTCCCCAAAGATCAAATTTATGCAATGAGCTACACATGGAGTCCAATATATGTGCGGGAACACTCCTTTCAACATATCACTCGCTTTAACATTTTCAGCTGCATTATCTGTAACAACTTGAACAACATTTTCTGCTCCAATCTTCTTTGTTGTGTTCTGAAATAAGAAGAACATTTTGATTGAATCCGTAGACGAGTCATCGCAGACTCAAGAAATAAGCTTCCTTTTGGAGAATTCACCAACACATTGATGATCATTTTTCATGTTTTTGCTGTCCACTTATCCATCATAATGGAACATCCAAACTTGTTCCATTCTACTATATGTTCTTCCATAATTTTTTGTGTCTCTTTCACTACTTTGGCTACAATTGACACTAACTTTGTGATAAGTGGGAGGCTTCATTCCTGGATCACGGTGCCCTACAGCCTCAATGAAGGCTCCAAAAGTGTCGGTATAATTGACACAATTGAAGGGGAGCCCTACATCATACACCCATAGTGAAAAGGCTGCAATTGCGCGTTCCCTTAAAATTCTCTTGGCAACATCCTGCAAACTTTTTTTACCATTTTTCCCTGCATCATCTCCTGGATTTTGTGGAAAATAACAATATAAAGGACCTTTTCTACTGGTTGGTCCGCAACTTGAAGAGATCGTTGCATTCATTACTCATTTTTGTGACTTTGTATGAAGTGATAAATCAACATCTTCACCTTCTTCTATTTATTTCGTCGTCATCGTCATCAAAATTCGTCACATCCGGTTGATGTAATATTTGAAGTTTTAGATTCTTTTTTTCATCAACATATCTTATAATTTCTTCCCTCATAACATTCGGACATTTTAAACACCGTACGACATTCTTAGAAGTACCCATGAGATGTTCCTTGTGACGAAAGATTTCGCCTTTATATTTCTTATTACAAAACACACATTCAACTGTAGATGGATCGGTCTCACTCCAGGCTGGATCAGTCATTATTCTTTATCTTTCTGTTAAGTTTGAAGAAAAAATAAATATTATTTTCTAATCATTGTAGTAGTGTATAATAATCAGACACTATTAAAAAAAATCAGCAAGAATTCCAATTTTAAAAAATTATTGTAGCAACAAATTATATTGTTAAGAAATAAATCAATAATATAATCCGTTAACAAATTATTTACTTTTGATATAGAGCAAAAACAAAGTAGCAGTTCAGCAAAACAAAATAGGACGAAAAAGAAGAAGAAGAAGGAAGAGTCTAAGTCATCCAGAAAACAGAGCAAAAAAAAGAGTACAAAAAAAGAAAGAGAAAAGGCTCAAATATGCCATTGAACTTTCAGAAAAGGCTCATTTATGCCATCAGTTAAAAGTTTAGCTCATTTATGTCACTACCGTTAAATAAAAGGCTCATTCATGTCATTATTTTTAACAGTGGTTTTACAAAACCATTTTTGACACATGGCCAATTATAATTCGGCCACGTCATCAATTTTTTTAAAAAAAAAATATGTAAAAAAATTGAATTGATTTTTTAAATTATTTTTTAAAAATAAATTGATGACTTGGCCGAATTATAATTGGCCACGTCATTAATTTTTTTTAATAAAGAAAATTTTTAAAAAGTTAATTCAATTTTTTTTCATAATTATATTTTTTATTAAAAAAAATTGATGACGAGGCCGAATTATAATTGGCCACATATCAAAAATGATTTTGCAAAACTACCGTTAAAAAATAATGGCATGAATGAGCCTTTTTTTAACGGTAATGGCATAAATGAGTCAAACTTTTAACTGATTGCATAAATGAGCCTTTTCTGAAAGTTCAATGGCATATTTGAGCCTTTTCCAAAAAAGAAAAGAAAATTCTAGATCCATGGAAAAGCAGCAGAAAAAGAGATAAAAGAAGAAAGAACAAAGAAGAAGAAGGAGAAGAAGAAAGAAAGAGAAATTACTGTGGAAGAATGAGTGAAAACCCTAGAGAGTAGTCAAACTAAACTGGGTTTCTTGAAATAAAAGGGCAGTGCTTTTTTTGTAACTTTTAATCAATCTTTTAAGGCCTAAAAAAATTAAGTTTCGCTTCATGGGCATCGGCCCGCTTCATTGCTTCAATGCTTCATCCTTTGAAGCGGTCGCTTCTTTTCCGCCTCATCGCTTCTAATCTGTGAAGCGTAGAAGGCTCGCATCGCTTTGCTTTATCGCTTTAAGCGATGAAGCCCTCGCTTTCCTGAACACTAGTCCCACCTGTAAAAATATTTAAGAACATTATGATTATTTTGACCACATATTTGACATGACTTTATAATGTTCTTTTCCTTATTGCCACTTGAGAAACTTTGATTATTTTGAGGACATGTTTTTGGTCTATCAAGCTTGAATATTTTCCTGTGGAGTTGTAGTTGTTCTTTCTTTTTTCTCTGAGAATAGTTTCCTCTTTCCCTACCCTTTGGTCAAAGAATGTCATGTTAGAGTTTATTTTGGTACTTCTTCTTCATTCTCTCTTATATCAAAACCTTTGAGAGCATTAAAAAATTGATTGAGGGTGGAATATGGTGTTTTATCTAGCATAATAGTCTTAAAGGTCTTGTACTTAAGACATACACCTTTACAAAAATTGATTACTTTTCTATCTTCATCCATATGTTTGTAAATGGTTGCAAGATCATGTCATATGCTGTAACATCTCGCAATTTGAAATAACTGGGAAGAAGCTTATAATTGGAAATAGTCATTTTTAGAAAGTATAAGGAAATCTGGAAAATTTAAGTAAGTTAAAGTGAGTTTTTGGGTCAACTTCAAACAATCATAACTCCTATCTCAGATGAGTTAGGTGTGGTTCAAGATTTGGTTGAAAAGCTCCAGGAACAATCTTTCCAACACCGCTAAATATGTGCAATTCTGAGTTCGTATGACTGAGTTATGCCCTTTGAAAGTTGGGTTGTTGAATTAAGGAAATGTCCATATTCGAATTTTGAAAGGGTAGTTTGGTCTTTTCCTTATCCAATTAGTTTATTTTGTTTTTGGGTAATTAATTGGGGTCTAAACTGATCTTAGTCAGTTTACACTTTTATCAAAAAGGTTAGGGTTTTGAGAAAAGAGAAAAGAAGAGGAGGAAAGAGGAGAAGAAGCAAGATTCGCCAAGATCGTTCTAGTTTGATCGTGGATTTCGTCAAGGGTGATCCCTACCAGGTATGTGAGGCTCTCATAACATTAGCATTGTTCTCCCACGTACCAAACATATTTATTTTAGTTAGGCTCTGTCCTAAAGATATTTGAATATTGAAGACATTGCTGTCTATTCTTGAATTCATATATTGTTCTTGAATTTGCTTAAGTTGTGAAGTTTTTGAGTTCGTTACGTCGTGTTATAGAGTCATTTTGAGTTAGATTCTTAGGTGCATTTTCTGGGTATTTGTATTTAAAAGTGATTTAATAAAAATAATTGAGTTTGGGTGAATTAGGAAAGAAAAACGAAGAAAAAATTTCAACGGGCGAAATTTGAAGGTGGCCGCGCGTCGCGCGCCTAGTGCCCAGTTTTGAAAATTCTGATCCGCGTCACGGAGTTGACACAAGGTTTTCTGTCTTAAAAAATATTTTCAAACCCAATATTTAATTAAGATTCCGCATCACGGACCCACTTCTAAATCTTGATTTTTCAGTCTTTTTTCATGTTTAGCTATCTAAAATCATTCCTAAACTACATGAGATCCTTCCAAACACAAATCATAATCCTTGAATCCAAAATTTAATTCAAGGATCAGTTAAGAGTCAAGTCAAGATTAGTTAAGATTCAAGTTAAGATCAGTTAAGAGTCTAGTCAAGAGTAGTTAATATCAAAGTCAAGAGAAGTCAAGAGTTAAGTCAAGATAAGTTCTTAATGTTTTTCAAAAGTCTTTTACAAATGTTTTAACCTTGTTTTAAGACATAAGTTTTAAGTTCAGTAAAGAGTAAAGTTTAAATTTCTTTTCTTCAAAGAAGTATATGGGAACGAAGTATTTCAAAAGAGATTTAAAATGTTTTCACATTTAAATGAGAATGGAAACTGAGATTTCCAAAGAGCCTTCGCGCTAGTTTTCAGAAAAGAGTAACCGCTTTCTAAATGAAGCAAAAGAGGAAACTGAGATTTCCAAGATAACCTTTGAGCTATGTTTTTGAGCACTAATCTCAAATCACAAAAGAAGTTGTTTTTAAAACATATGAGCTAAGTATATTTTTGGGAGTAGTATTGAGCACCGATATGGGATGCGAGTTCATATTAACTCAAGTCTCCATAAACCATGTAGCCATCATGGATAGAAAAGGGTCATACGTTTTAGATGAACCATTTTCACAATAGACTAGTGGATCCATTTAGTAGTTTAGTTCCTACACTCCGACAAGGTGTAGGATGGCCAGGATAGCGTGGGGCTAATAACGTTGTATCATCACTATAGTTATTAAGTGATGGTTGTCAGTTAGAGAAACTCCCACAGCAGAAATTGCATGGTTTCTTAAGGGGTTCTGTTTAGTATGAAAGGGGGTATGAGACTTCATTCATGCATTGCACAAGTAGACTTTGAGATGAAGCATGGTATGTCTTTATGATATTATGATTATGACTCGACATTATGTTTTAAACAGTTTTCCATTTCTTTATATTGCACTTGTTTTAAACTGATTTATAATGAATGGGTTCAGTTAAGTATTTACGAGTTGAGAAGAGTCAAGATAAGTGTTTATTTCTTAATCTCTTTTAAACATATGTTGTTCTAGCATTCCAACTCGCATACTCGTACATTCAATGTACTGATACCAGTTGGTCTGCATCATATTATGATGCAGACGCATGTAACTAGGATTGGCATCCAACGCACCATTGATCCAGTGAGCAGTTCAGAGTCTGTTGGTGAGCTTCCTTGCTTTCCGGAGCATCCTTTTTTATTGCTTTCAGTATTAGTTGTAGTTCATTAGGATGTTGTGGGGGTTTTCCCAACATCCATCTCGGTTTTAGAGGTTTCATAGATAGTCATTCAAATGTTAGTTCATTCGTCGTTATTTTGTTATTGACTTATGTGAGATTTGAATTGTCACTTTGGCTAAGTTAAACTGTTTCTTTTTAAAACATTATGAGTTCAGTTTGACGCAGTTATGTTGTTAGCATTTGAAATATTTTCTTAATACTTTAAGTGTTCCGCTGAGTAAGTAAGTCAGGTCAAGGTTCCGCTCGAGGTCAGCAATGGTCTTCGAGTGCCAGTCTCACCCAGAATGTAGGCTTGGGGCGTGATATATACCTTTTAATTTCTTATTGTATTCATCAATCTTCTTGGTTCCTAACTTAACATTTTATAATTGTTGTTTAAGCTAAGCTGAAACTTTTTATCTTTTGTTGCTTGAAAATAGGTTTATTTTAAGCAAGTTCACATCTCCTTGACAGTTCATCAAACCACAATCACATACATTCTCAATGTGTCTGATCATCCAACTTCTTAGTAATACATTTATTTCCTCCCAATCATCAATGTTATCACTATCTTTGTATTTTTCTCAACAGTGGTAGCTATAACTTTTTCAGTAGCCTTGTAAATGGAACAATTATATTTAATTGGTTCATTATCCTGAATAAGATAGGTTAATCTTATCACCTGAATCAACTGCATCATTTATTTCCTTCATATGAGATGGTTTGTAGGCTTAAGCTTAATGGAACAAGAGGCAATGAGGTGGTGAAGGGAAGCAGTGGACAAGTATTGGTACGGGGATCCATTGCAGTTAGTCGTGCTGTTATATTAGATTCAATGCTTCGAGTGTGGAAGAGCTTATATGTTTTGATACTATGTAGAAATCTCACATAGAAAAAGGAGAGAAATCAAAAATTATATTGATGATTAAGACTATCGAGTACATGCTCTTTATATATGAGTGAATTATAGAGTTCTGGCCTTGCTACACTTAGAGTTATACTACAATATAATTACACATTTACAAGAGTAGAGCTTAACTACTAATACAATTATAATTTATCCTAGTCACTTTCAGCTAACATAAGATATAAAGCCTAGTGAGACGTCCCGCCACAATGCCAGCTGATTTGCATCCGGACGAGGGCCGAAAGGGTCTAGAGGTTTGGCAGAACGCTCTAGAGCCCCGTAGAAGGCTAGAGAATTCCGTAGAATTCTCTAGAAGGCGCGGCAGCCATTCTAGAATAGTGCGGAGAATTCTAGAACGCTTGACACGTTTGGAGGAGCGGACCGTTCTAGAGTTGTGTAGAGAACTCTAGAAGGTTCTAGCCGTTGGAGGCATGTTCTAGAGAATGTGGAATTCTCTAGAACATGGACTAAAGTGTAAATAATTAGGGACTTGTAGAGTAATTTTTATTTACACTTAGGCCCTTAGGGAGTTGTATAAATAGAGGGGCCTTCTCATTTGTAAATCATCCATCCAACAATCCTTCCAACAAAGAAGTAGTAAAGACTTCTTCCTCCAATTCTCTCTCTTTCTAAGTCTTCTTTAGCATTTCTCTTAGCGATCTTAGGCAAAAGGCTTACTTGAGCTTGCAAGACTCGTGAAAGATTCGTGAGCAAGTTGTCGAGTGCCGCACGGTTCTTAGCAGATTCTCTAGGTCCGTGACAGAGTGGTATCAGAGCAGGCTAAGAAAATGGCTTCCGAAGGAGACATGAACATCGCTAGCACTGCCAACGTCCACCAGGATGTTAGTAAGAAGAACTGAAAGGGGAAGAAACAGCAAAAGGGTAACGAGGAGATGCTGCCCGATCCCACACCTAGCGAGGCGCTAACATCTCATCCACCTTCGACCGTCGGAGCCAGTGACGATGAAATGGGTGAGGAGCCCATAGACATCACTGCCGGAGAGGAATGGGTCGTAAGGGTGGAAACGGCGAGGAAGGCCGTGGAGATCTTAGGCCGGCGCTTGAACGTGGCAGACGGCAAGTTCAAGACCCTTGAAGACTTCACCCTCGAGGAGACCGAAGCCATCCGTAAGGAGTTGGAGTGGCGTCAGCGAGCAGAGTGTGAGATGAAGGAGGTCATCAGTTCCTTGGAGTGTCGGCTCATGGAGGCGTTGAGCGCAATCGAGACCATGAAGGCCGAGATAGAAGCACTCAAGGAAGGTGCGAGGGTTGGCGGATCACCGTCGTTCGACCGTAAAAGGGAGGCCAGCGTCGAGGCTCCCAATCCACCTATGTTCAGAGGCGTCCGTGACGCGAATGAGGTGGAGAATTTCCTATGGCACTTGGAAAATTACTTCAAGTGTAGTCGGGTGAAGAGCGACGAAGGTAAGATAAACACCATTGTGTTGTATCTTACGGAGATGGCCATGCTATGGTGGAGGCGTAAAGAGTCGACATCAAGAGGGGGACGTGCACCATCAACACGTGGGAGCAATTCCGCCAAGAGTTCAAGAGGGCGTTCTTCCCCAACAATGTCATCTATGAGGCGAAGCGCAAGTTTAGGGAGTTGAAGCATACGGGTAGCATACGTGCGTATGTGCGGGAGTTTACCACCCTCACGCTTCAGATTCCCAGCCTCACGGATGAGGACATGTTGTTCCACTTCATGGATGGGCTGCAGACTTGGGCCAGGACGGAGTTGGAACGCAGACAGGTCGGACTATAGATGACGCCATCACGCAGGCCGAAGCGTTGACAGACTTCAGGCAGGAGAAGCCTTACAGTGCCGGAGGGGACGACAGAGGTAGTCATGATAATGGTGGGGGAGATCGTGGCGAATGCGAGGAGCAACGACCACAACCCAGGGGGCAATGCGAGGAGCAACGGCCTCAGAGGCATGACACCTATAGGTCCAACGGCAGGATATCTGGACGCCAGGGCAACACGGAGAGAAAGCCGAAGGTTGCCAACAGAGAGGGTTGCTACATTTGCGGTGGGCCGCACGGCTATAAGGAGTGCCCTGAACTGAAGAACCTTGGTGCTATCCTGCGAGAGCGGAAGGCTAAGGAAGCACAGGAGCAAGGTCAGGTTGAGGAGACCAAGCAGTTGGGACTGATAGGGCTATGCGGAGCTATCACCAGGCAACCACAGAGGCCGCCGAAGCATGCAAGGCCAAGGCAAGAGAAGCCGAGGCAAGAGGAGCAGAGGCATGCGGAGTCAAGGCATGCGAAGCTGAAGGCATGCGGCGCGCAGTACGTCGACATCACGATCAATGGAAGACATGCTCGTGCGATGGTCGACACAGGTGCAGAGGTCAATATAATGACCAAGACGGCAGCAACAAGGTTGGGGTTGCGTTGTAGACCAAGCAAAGCCCAACTCAGGACGGTCAATGCACCACCGACTCCCGCGTGTGGAGAGGCGCAGGGAGTAAGCATCACTTTAGGCAAGTGGCAGGGGAAGACCGACTTCATTGTCGCTCCCGTGGATCTCTTTGACATAATTCTTGGACAGGAGTTCTTTCGGCAGTGCCATGCCGTGATCGATCCTTTCCTCCAGATACTCGTGGTCTTAGAGAAGGGAGGAACATATATGGTTCCCATGGTGAAGGCATCGCAGACGGAGGGACAGGTCAGACAGACGGCCATGAAGCTTGAGAGGATCGACAAGGAGATAGGGAGGCAATCAGCAGCAGCCATTGCAGGTTCGAGAGAAGTCAATGGTGCTGAGAAGTCCATGCCGCTGTGCACGAAGAAGGTTCCGCGAGGGAACGCTGTCGTGATGCAAGAGAAGCCGCCGAGGCGCTTGCCTCCGAGAAAGGAGGAAGGTTGTGAGACCGGGCCAAGGAAGATCGGGCAACAGCTGAGGGAACTGCTCGAGGGTATTGACCGAGTATGTGGATTGAATATCGCACGACAAGACTCGGATGTCAAAGGATCAAGAATGCGTCGCGGTCATCGCATCAATAGGTGGGGGAGAGTGAGACGTCCCGCCACAATGCCAGCTGATTTGCGTCCGGACGAGGGCCGAAAGGGTCTAGAGGTTTGGCAGAACGCTCTAGAGCCCCGTAGAAGGATAGAGAATTCCGTAGAATTCTCTAGAAGGCGCGGCAGCCGTTCTAGAATAGTGCGGAGAATTCTAGAACGCTTGAGACGTTTGGAGGAGCGGACCGTTCTAGAGTTGTGTAGAGAACTCTAGAAGGTTCTAGCCGTTGGAGGCATGTTCTAGAGAATGTGGAATTCTCTAGAACATGGACTAAAGTGTAAATAATTAGGGACTTGTAGAGTAATTTTTATTTACACTTAGGCCCTTAGGGAGTTGTATAAATAGAGGGGCCTTCTCATTTGTAAATCATCCATCCAACAATCCTTCCAACAAAGAAGTAGTAAAGACTTCTTCCTCCAATTCTCTCTCTTTCTAAGTCTTCTTTAGCATTTCTCTTAGCGATCTTAGGCAAAAGGCTTACTTGAGCTTGCAAGACTCGTGAAAGATTCGTGAGCAAGTTGTCGAGTGCCGCACGGTTCTTAGCAGATTCTCTAGGTCCGTGACACTAGTCTACATCAACTAACACAATAGCTCATTCCTATTGTGACTCCAACTCTCAGCTACCAGTTGTACACGTTAATTGTATCATATTGTGCAACTTGTTCCTTGTCTTTAGCTTTCCTGTCCTTCAACAGTCATATGTTTTATTGTGTTTTGATCATCACACTATTTTATTGTTGCTATTGTTCTTTCTTGTACACTTTACATTGGTTTTATTATTAACAACTATGTTTCTTCATTGTTTTACTTGAGTTTGATACACTTAAATTGGGGGGTCCTTCATAAACAACCTCTCTACCTCCACAAGATAGTGATAAAATTTGCGTAAACTCTATCCTCTCTAGACTCCCACTTAGTAAGATTTCACTGAATATGTTATTGTTGTTATAGATGATCAAGATTTTGATGAAAGTAATAGGAACATTGTCATTTTTCCTTAGATGACATCCGGTTCGATTAATAATCACATCATGTTAGGTGGATTAGAGGCCCTCTCTCCTTATTACAAGTAAATAAAAACAATTCCTTGAATATGGTAAAAGTAAAACATTAAAATTGTGGATTTCAAATTCTAATATTTAGAATAAATTGGTTTGGATGAGTCAATATCAGTCCATTGGCATGAATTGAAATAAACTTTCTTGGACCGGAATCAAAAGAACAACCTAGAAGTGTCTTACTACTCCTCGAAAGCACTATTGTCATATGGTATATAGGCAATACACACGTGAAAAGTTCAAAATTTCAAGTGGAACCATATGCATTAGTTGATCTTTCTTTCAAACCTCTCATTTTCCACCTTGGACATGCTTTGATTCTTTATTTCATATATACATATGCGCCTACTATTTTATGTGGTGCCACTCTATGTCACTCTCTACTTCTTTCATTTATGGTCCTTCATGCAATGCAGGATCTATATACAAACTTTGTTCAAGAAAACAAGCTAACCCTACCAATTACCTCCTTTCAAGACACAACCTTTGCATTAATAATAATGCATGAGGCATATATATGAGATTGACGTATTTTCTCCGTTTCAATTTATTTGTCTTACTTTCTCTTATCTGTTTTAAAATATATTTGTTTAGCAATTCTTAACTTTTAGACTAGAAAACACTTTTTATTCTTGCCACATTTTGACCTGAAATGAACATGTCTAATCACATATATGTTAGCTTATCCACATAAATTATGCTCAAAACATATATATATATATATATATATATATATATATATATATATATATATATATATATATATACACGTGAATTGATTCTCAAAACATAGTCAAAACATGGATAAAAGGATATACAAAAATGCCCTAGATCAGTGTGTAGAATCCATCTCTAGGATATTCATAGTGAGTTGTTTGGCTGTTCACAATGCCATGGATTCCAATTTATCCCTAACAGTGTTCTATTTTATTAGAATGTATTATGTTTAATTAGTTCACCTACCATTTGGAGTTTAAGTGTCTATATCATGTCTTAGTAATGAATCTATAAATTTTAAATTCTGATTTCGCCTCTTTAAATTCTGATTCCGTCCCTAAATTCTTGTAGACTTGATCCTAAAAGATTGATTGGATAAGTCAATATCAGTCCATTGGCATGAATTGAATAAAGCACTAGTTGTCATATGGTATGTGGGCAATGCACACGTGAAAGTTCAAACTTTCAAGTGGAACCATATTGCATGAGCTGGTTTTTCTTTACAAACCTCTCATTTGACACCTTGAAGATCCTTTGATTCTTTATTTCATATATACATATGCGCCTATATATTATTTATGTGGTGCCACTATAATCTATATGCCATGTCACTCTCTTGCTTCTTTTCTTATGGTCCTTCATGCAATGCAGGATCTACATACAAACTTTGTTCAAGAAAACAAAGTTATACCTACCAATTACCTTATTTCAAGACATCCTTTGCTTTAATAATAATGCATGAGGCATATAAATGAGAATAACATTCTCATTTCATTTCAACTTATTTGTCATAATGATGCCTTCAGCCTATGTCAAAAGGAATGTCTCGTTCTTCTTTTTTTCTGCAACTCTTTAATTCTAATTTTTTTCACAAAACATATTTAAGACCATAAGATGCAAGGTAACTCAGTACATTCTTCATATTTTTAGTTTCAGACAGTTCAAAAAATCTTTTTCACTTATTAGAACCCTGTATCAAATCAAAATCAGACAAACAAATTTGAAACGGAGGGAGTAACATATTTTTCTCCATGAGCAAATATATAGGTTGTCACTCTCCTCCATCTCTTTTATATATATTATATTCCGGAACACCCATGTGAAGAACACCCTCTCCCATCAAAAAGAAAAGCCAAAACCCTAAGCCCTACAATGTGAAACTAGACAATATTCTTGCACTACATATATTATGTCACACTTGTGCCTTCAAATTTTGTATAAAGTTTTATCTTTTGCATGCTAATCAAAAGGACCAATCCATCTTTATCAAAATAAAAATAAAAATTGGTACCCTTTGGAAAACTACATGCACACAAAGTTGGTAAAACTTTGTCTTTTAAAAAGGTTGTGCAACTAGTAGAGAATGAAAAATAAAGAACAACAAATGATCAATAAACTAATTTGCATGGTTTCTTGAAATGAAGGAATATTTATATTTTTTTCGTCAGCTAAATGATTCTTGAGTATAAAGATGATGATTACATACTCTAATCAAATATTAGAAGGCTTGATTCACAAGCTAATTACTTTTTGAATTGTGTAAAAAGAATTTTACGATCCCCAATACTTGAACTTTTTTTAGCCAATTATGCTATTTTAGTTATCAAATGGAATTTCTCTAATAAAGTGGCATTTTTGAGCATCCTTAGTCTATCTTAATTAAAGAATGGTATCATTCATATTAATTTATCAATTATGGTCCCTCTTACAAATATGAATCTATTCTCCACAATATTATTTAAGTTTATACAATATAAATCTCATTGGATATACAAAAAGTGAGGGCTAGCTTCTTCAAATTGGTATTTTTGCATTAAACTTATTTGAGATTTTCCCTTGCAAAGTAATGTATGTTTGGCTATAAAAGGGAATAAGGTAGGTTAAAGGCTAAACTATGATTATTTTTTTCTAGGGCCTTAGGTTTATTCTCCTAAAATATGTTATGAAAAATTGATGGAATTAGGCCAACTATATATATATATATATAAAATAACTTCAGAATAAAGTGATAAAATTATGGAATTAAGGATCTATTCCATTCATTACACACGAACACAACAAGAAGCCGGAATTGTCATATCCATTACATTCTTAATATATTGATAATGACTCTCTTGATTGTGTCATAACAAAGTGGAGATGAGAATTATATTACGTAAAATAACTCTTTACCTAATTTAAAAGAATTATATAGTGGTTATAAAAGCTTATATTTGATACTACAAATCCTTTTCATTAATATTCGAGTTGTTTCTTATATTTTGAAAATTGTCTATAGAAATTATTTTTATTTTTATTTTCAGACTATGCAATTACTAAACACGTCAAAAGTCTTATTCTCTCATAAAAGACATGTCATGTCATTGAAATTCTTTTTTTTTTCTTCAAATAATAGACCTTTGTAACTCATTTACGTAAATTCATATTTTATATCCAATCAAATATGATCCAGTTAAAAAGTGGCAAAGGAATCAAACCATACATTCTATTAACCATACTCAAAACCAAACATTATATCTACCGAGTACCGAACCAAATCATACTTTTTTGTAAAGAAGCAAAAAAAAAAAAAATGATTATTCAAGTTACAAAAGCTTTATGTAGTTTATCACAATCATTTTTCATTTTTGCTTTTAGTCCTCTGAATTGGTACAATATAATATATTCTATAACCAATAAAAACAACGATTTCAATTCAGAAAAAAAAAAGATATGTATACTTTATGCAAGAAATTGTTTTAGTTGATATCTTCATCCTCAACACTCTATACAATCCACTAAGTATAGTATATTTGAGGTGTTGCGTATATTATTCAAAAAATAATGATAGTTTGAGTCATTTTATTATTCTAAAAGGAATAAATATAATTTTTATAGGCAATTTTTGAAATTTGGGTGACCATTTAGAAATTAAGTCGTTTATTATTGCACACATAATTTATATTTTCTCCATCCAACAGATGTAACAATCTTCAAAAAAAATTATGATTCATTATAGACCGAAAATTTCCAAAAAAAAAAAATCTTAAATTTCGTGTCTAAATAAATATTTTCACTTAAATTGAAACGAAGGTGATACCATATAATATATACGGTGACATTATGGTCTATAGTTTAAAACTCAACGGGTAATCATACGAATGCTTTTTTGTAAGTTACTACAATTTAAAGGATAGCACTTACAAAATAAAAGTGTTTTGTAATTCTTTTGCAGCATATTTCTTCATACAATTTGAAAGAAAAAAAAATATATGAATTTAGCCCAACATTCATTCTCTTTCTGGTCTATAGAAATCCAAGAAGAAAGCAAACATCACATAGAATCCTCAGCCCATTTCTCTAGTCCATGGGCTCAAATGATTGGATTGGGGGGTATGAATGCTTTGTGTAACTTCCATCATAAAAAGGAGAAAATTTTCATAAATATTTGGGAAAATAATACTTATATTCCTAAGAGGAAAACTATTTATAAGTGGCTATTTTTTCAACTTTCATATCCCCCATGTTTTTAACTATTCGTACGCGTTTACTGCTTGATATCATATTATCATATATATACACTTTGATGACATCAAAGAGGAACATGTAGTGAAAGAATGTTTATTTACTGTTTGATATAATTAGAGTATATAGATACCATCAGAGTATATATATACTCCGATGGTATCAAGGATGAAGAAGCAGTGGTTCAATGAATAGAACAAGGGCGTAGTCAGGTAAATTGCTTAAAATGTGGTTTCAATTAGGGTAAATATATTGGATTGAGTCCAATTTGGGTAAATATGTTGCTTAATCGGTCCAATTTGTGTAGTTTACCCTAAATACTTATGTAGTTACTCCCTCCATTTCAAAATAAGTGAAGTGGTAAGACATTTTTCATAGTTCAAATTAATTAATTATTTTATCTGCAGGAATAATTTTAGAATTTTCTTCAATTTTTACCTTTGATTTGGATTTTCTATGTGATGAGTTTAAGAAATTTGTATTGCATTCAAGTATTAACAATTAAAAAGGATAAAAATGAAAAGTAATGTCGAACTAATGTCATAATATTCTTTTCTTAAAAAATGTGTAATACCTTACTATTCATTTATTTTGAAACTAAATGAGTATTATATTGGGCTGAATCATCTAGCCTGGTGATAGTTTCAACAAATACAAAACTGCTGAAATCATGCATTGTGCATTTTTAGAATACTACGTATTTCTAATCCAAAAATAGAGCATAAAAATTTGACTCTCTCCTTTAACGTCTATGAAGAGAAAAAAACTAAACATTAATAATCGATTTTAAAAGATCGAAATATAAATTTCTACATTCGAAGATACATATAAGTTTTCTTATAAATATTTGTATATGTGTTTTTAAGTTTTAGATATGATATTTGTATATGTGTTTCGAAGTTCAAATTTAAGTAACATTTAAGTATATGATATACAAGTATACATTTGTCTAGTTCTGTTTTCTATTCTTGTTATACCAAGTATCTATGTATTTGTTTAAAGCTAATAGTTTTGTGGCATTCATGTCTCTGTTTGAAAATGTTTATGACCGGGGAGGAGCCACAATTAAGAGTTTGGGGCTCTAAATTTTCTTTAGAACCGTCAATCAATTTTTTAGGGATCTACGGGATCTACAGAAAAGCTACTGGGTTCGTCCAAACCTAAAAAAAACCACCTAGCTCCGCCTCTGTTAAATTATGGAATATATATATATATATATATATATATATATATATATATATTTGTGTATTTGTGTTTGGTTGATGATTAACACACATGTATATCTATGACAGTTTTTAGACTAATAATATATGATGCATGTATATCAGCATATATGGATGTTCTCATCTATTACTTAGAAGTTCATGTATGATACAAAGAGCAATTGTTGATTGCATCTTCAAATATTCAAATTTGGGGCCTTAAAACTGTCAAATTTTCGAACACTTAAACATTTAAAACTCCAAACCTTCAATCTAATCCTTCAAATGTTTGTAGCTGCAAGTATTTAGATTGATTTTTCAAATTTAGATATTTGTGTGTATGGAGAAAGGGACAAAATTGCTATCTCTAGAAAAAAGAGTATATTGCTAGTAAAATACACACATTTATGAGCTTCGAAGGTCAAGTTTTAAAATTTGAGCTTCGAAGCTCTTTGTCGAAAGATTTCAATGGACATCAACTCAAACCTTCTTCTAAACAACTCAAATTTTAGATATGAGCTTCTTTGGATTCTTTCGATATATTATTCACTTGAAATGATTCACGTTTATGGCAAATCAAGTAATAAAATTTGAGTTTTGAAACTTCTCAATGACGAATTTTAATAAACATCAAGTCAAATGTTTATCTAAACAACTTAAAAAATGATTGCTAGTGAAGGTTGTTCTACGACTTAGAGATTGCTACTAAAGGTTTTTGTCCTAAACTGACGGGTGACCCTTCATCCTTATATTTGCTCGGTGCTAGATAATACTCCATACAAAGTTTATGCTAATAAATTGAATAATAATGATATATTTGATAATACGGACAATTTGAATATATCATAAAATTGAGTACCGATACTGAAATAATACACTTTATCTGAAAACATTTTATGCATATTGAACTGAAAAAACTAAGTGTAACGTAAATCATGAAACTTATGTATTCTGAAACATGCAATTTAAAAAAAAAAATGTCCAAAGTGTAACGATTCATTTGTTCGTTTTGAGTATTAGAACTTTTTATTTTATAAAATATTTTCTGATAGTTTCTAAATGGATATTTTGGACTATTCATAATTATAATTACGAAACTAGTGGAGTAATTTTAATAATTTATTTAATTGGTGATTAAAAAAAATAACATTAAATTTAGTAGGGGTCACTTCTACCACTCCCATAATTAATCCTAATAATAATTAAAGAAACTCAATAGAAACATCAACTACGGCAGCACAATTAGTAAGGAGGCCGACGAGTGTTTCCAATAAGTTTAGTATGTATTTTGTGAGTATGAACATATGTCATAGGATTATTATTATTATTATTGAATTTAGACGAGAGAGACAGAGGAAAGTGACACGCTTCCAGTAATTTTCGACTAAGTTTCAATTAGTGTCTACTTATAATATTGTTTCATATAGAAATTAGTATTATGATATTATTTGGGTTGAAAAATTAAGAAGTGAATTGTTGCAAATTTGGTGAATTGTTTTTATGACCGAGGATAAGAACAAAACTGAGTGACCCAATCATTGCCAATGATAAGGCAATGATTGGCAGTGATGGTAAAATGGAAGTAATATTGGTTAAAATATTGTTTTGTTATAGAGGTGACTGATTTCTATTGATTTTGGAGTTGCAAAGTTCTTTATGCTCATCACATTATGATACATATCCATGTTCCAGTGTATTAATGTGATGTACTTAAATTTTAGGGATACTATATTATATGAAACTTATTAGGGTTAAATCTCATAAATATGATTTAATTCTAGGTTTAAATTTGAGAAATATGAGAGTTAAAATATTTAGTGGCATCAAAATCAGGGAATTGATTAAAGAATTATGTGAGTTTTTGGGTCTAGGCTAGACATTAAATAATATGAGTGTTTATAGACTCGTTAACTTACAGAAATTGTGTATATACTTGATCGATTGAAAATGTTCGGAGGCATTGAAGAAAGAAAAAATATTGGAGAAGTAGTTTGCTTAACTTCGATTCTTCGGTGGAGGTAGGTTATGGTTTATTCTATTTGACAGATAGACTCTTAATAGTAATTGATATGCATTAATGATATTGTGAAGTTCTCTATGTACTTGATTGTGTGACTGTGTGACTTGGTTGTGTGTTTGTGATTGGTCTGAAATCTTGAGACTGTGAAATTTATAATCTCTCTATCAAAGTGATGCCTTGAATAAAGAAGGCTTCATAAAGTATTGTTAATGAATTGAAAAATGGTGATAATAAATGATAAATTAATGATATTATTGGATCGGAGTGTCACGTCCCGACACGGTATTCTTGGATTGGAATGTCACGTTCCAACACGGTATTATTGGATCGGAGTGTCACATTTGACACGGTATAATTGGATCGGAGTGTCACGTTCCGATACGATATTATTAGATCGGAGTGTCACGTTCCGATAGGGTAACATTGAAGGAAAAAATATTGGATTAATTTAATGTACTCAATCTTAAAGAATTCATTTCCCAAATGAGCGTGGTGTGGAGGCATGAGTCTCATATGTGTGTTTGATATTGTGATTGATTGTGTACTTACTTTAGTGTTGTTGTCACTGGTTCATGTTGTTTGTTGTTTGTCACCTGCTAAGTGTCATAGCTGATTTCATACTATTATTCATTATATATTAGTCTCTATTTTGGGTTGGCCGATGATACCTACTCAGTACACGTTGCCCCGTACTGATCCCTACTTGTATTTTTTCTTTGTTTTCCTTTTATGGAGTGCAGCGAATGTAGCAGCGACTTTGACTCGCCCACAGCTCTAACCAGTCTCTAGCATATTAGGTTCCAAGGTGAGATATTCATCCGAGCTCTTCTTGGATTCTCTTGGTTATGACATGATGTCTTGAGTTTTAAAAAGAGAAAAGACATAAAAACACCATCAAAGTTGTTCCGTATTTGTATAAAGACACCTTAACTTTCAAAATGTCCTATCACCCCACAGAACTATTTAATATCTTTGTAAATGGGCCATTTTGACCCATTCCCTCATCTAGGTTGTTACCACGCACATGAGGCGCGTCATGCACTGTTTTCACAGTCATGGACCAGTTTAAAAGTGTCATATGTCATTTTTTTTTATTATTATTAATTATTTAATCAATTTATGTCATCTTCCCCAAATTTAAACCCAAAAATAACTCTTGGTAGCCCTAATTTTTTTGATTTCATGATTATTTTCATAGCAAGATCAACGTTGGTGCTCTCTTTTTGACGACTTCATCATCTTCCCCAAGAAAATAAGATACTACTATTGGCTAAGATCTATTTCTGCGGCTTTGAAAAGATGTGCAGAAACTTTTGGACGATGGAGAATGTGATGTTCTTGTTCAAAAATTCAGAGTAAACACACTCCCAAGCTTTGGATACTCTTGTCTAAGCAACGAATCAACCCACCAAAAATATGTCATACCTTAATCACTGGAGGCAAACACTTCTTAGATCTGAACATAATTAGTGCAAATATGAGCTTTGCTACCAAAAGGGTTGCAACTAAAAGCAATCCCACACTCAAAATTTTGTAATCACCTAACTCCATAGTTGAATAAAAAACTCGGAATAAAGAAAAATTAATGAAAATTTCTTTTTGAGGAGAGATTGATGATAGTCTAGTGAAGGGGCATGCCAAATAGAGAAGAAAAGAAAAGGAGAAGATGATTTTTCTTCAAACAATAGGGTCGGGTCGGGTTAAACTCTATTATAGGGAGTGAGCAACACGCACGACTACATAGACTAGGGAATGGGTCAAAATGGCCCATTTACAACGATATTAAATAGTTCGGTGGGGTGATAGGACACTTTGAAAGTTAAGGCGTCTTTATGCAAATACAGGACAACTTTGATGGTGTCTTTATGTCTTTTCTCTTTAAAAAATAAACTATTTTGTTCATTGATTTTGGTGTCTTTAATATTCTTAGACTTAATATTTAAAGATTAGATGTCCTTGAAGTTATGATTTTGATATTTTGGGGATAATATGTAATAGGCTTTAGAGGTTTATTTTATTGATTACTTTAATAAGTTTTGAACTTTCGCATTATGATTGTTATACATGGTTGAACACTTGATATAAGTTGGGGTTGAATTCGTTGATTCGCCCACCTATGAGGTTAAGTGTGGTGCCACTCATGACTCATTTTGGATCGTGACACAAAGGCATGAAATTTACTTGTTCCGAGAGTTCATGAAAATATACTTAAGCATTCATATTGATATTTAGGGAAAAACATGTATTTAGGTTAGTAACAAACAGAAACTATAACGCATTTAAATCTATGATGATCATAATAATCCTAGATTTCTATATAATTTAATATATGAAAATATAGGATTTTCTTTAGGACTCAATGGATGAAAGGATACCCATTAATAAAAGCGCACATATCAAAATCATTGAATTTGTAGCTTGAAGGTGAAGAACCCTAGCTTTGAACTTACTACTCGAAACTATAGATGTAGGGCATGAGGAAGAACTAAGTTCCAAACTACGATGTCCTTATAAACCTTACAGGATCCACAAATCTTGATAAAGAATCTTGCTTGATCAAGAACGATCAAGAAGCCCTTTCTTGAAATATTTGGATTAACTTAATGAAAAATCTAGGATAAATTACATGTTAGAGTTACTTGGGAAATGTGATAGTATGCGTACCATGATTTGGAAGAAATAACACATTTGATGGACTTGCTCAAAATCAAGTCTTAACCCTAGAGTTGAGTTCTTGATTTCACTAGAGATAGGAAGATGATTTGTTATTAAAATCTTGTGAAAATTCAAAGATTTATGTTGTGAAATCTTGGAGAATGCTTATCAAGACATAGTATGATTGAAGAGAGTTATTGGGACTGTTGAAATCGACGAAAGGATGAAAAGTACGAAAAGAAACTCAAAATAGTTTTAATGAAATATGAAAATTTTGATATATATATATATATATATATATATATATATATATATATATATATATATATATATATATATATATATATATATATGGTATATGGGTGATGTACATGATCAACAGACCCTTTTACGGCTCGTAATATGATCGACAGCTAGTGGAATAGTTTCGTGAAAATCAAGTGAAAAATTGAAGCCTCTAAATCCATTCCACGTGCTAAAACAACGACCTAGATACTTTAACGGTCGGTATGTGGAGCAGAATTTCATACCGGAGTACCTCTTGTAAAATGATCATAAGTTTTTACTTCGAACTCCAATTAACAAACGGTTGGTGGTGTTGGAAAGAAGACACTTAAATCTTTAATTCGATAGGTAATGGACAACCAAATTTTCATATTTTACAAGAGATGTTCATTCGCAGTTGACCCTTGCATGATTTCATTAAAAAGCTTAGCAAGTAGGACAGATTTTAAACTCGACTTAGTGCTAGGACTCCCTAATGACTCTTAAACCACTTTTGATATACTTACTACACTTGCATATGAATCTTAACACACCTTAACGAGTAGAAATCATCCAATACGATTCTATACACATAAAATACGATCTGAATTCTAGCTCAATATTTTTTTAAGGTGTTACACCTTGTGTGAAGAAATGGTATCTTATTATGATGAGAAAGAATATTGGGTCGACAAATGTGAAAGGTATCCTTTTCACGAAATGAATACCAAGAATAGTTTGATTTGAGATTTTTTTCATGAAATTTTGTTATTTATATTTTGGACTTAATTAATTTGAAGACCATCAGATTCCAAAAGACTGAGAATGGTACACATGGGCGGAGTTCAAATTCTGGTTTAAGGGATAAATAATTAATGTTGAACAACCTTAACATAAATTCTTCTGTGGCACAGTGGTTAAGTGTGTTCATTATCACCCGAAGTATGCAGGTTTGAATCTCACGGATTGCCCAACGTTTTTGATTTTATTTTGAGAGTACAACACAACTTCACCCACCATTATTATGTTCCTCAAGTTTGTTATTTATTAAAATTACAATTTTAATACTATAGAGTAACATATATGAATACATTATTTTAATTTTGAATATTTCTAATTTTTATCTAGGATGTAATGCACTATCTAATAGTGAAAAAAAAGGCAACATTTTACATCAAAAATTTGTGTTTATATATGTTAACAACTTTAAACTAAAAAGCTAAAATCAATACATGTGTTTTATATTCTTCTTTTTTTAAGAAAAAAAAATTCTATGGGCATTTGTTAATCAATATTTAATTTTAAAAACAATAATCAAATATTTTTTAGAACAAATTAAGGAAATATACACCTTTTGTTTCACTTATTTCCATTATCCCCTATTACTTTTAAAAATCTCCAAAATTCCTTATTTCTTTAATGTATCCGAGTTGCATATTAATGTATTCGAGTCAGTATTTAATGTATACGAGTTATATATTTTGAACTAGTTTTCAATGTATTCGAGCTACATTTTAATGTATCCGAGTCAGTATTTATGTATCTGAGCTACATAGTATGTATTCGAGCTAGTTTTTAATGTATCCGAGATAATATTTAATGTATCCGAGCTACATATTAATGTATCCGAGCTTCAATTATTGTATTTGAGTTTTTCTAATTCTTAAGGGATTAATGTAATTAAAAATTTATTAGGGATAAATTGTAATTTCATATTACAACTATGAGGTTTATATAATTTACACATACTTTAATCATATAAAATCAATGCATCAAAAAGAAAGAAGAAAACTCGATTGTTTATATGTGATATTGATAAATGTTGAGGTCATTCACGATAGAATCCCTAGATTAAACTAATAACATTTAACCCACTTATTTTATTTGAACATCCTTACTGATAATACAAGTATATAAATATTATACACAAAAGAGGGAAACTTCTCTTAGCACATGCTTTTTCTAATCCTCACGAATGAGTTTTGAGCACGTATTTTACGTCCCATGAATGAGAAACAAAACATAGAAAGGAGAAAGGGAGTGAATAGTTGCAATTCTAGATTGAAAAAAATGTGTGGAATGAAGGGAGAGAGTTCCTAGAAACATATCTTAATTAAGCGAAATAGTCTGGTGAACCCTTATACTTGTATTAGTTTGTAGTATGGACCCTCTTACTTAATGATTTGTCAATTGAGACCTTAACCTCAATAAAACACAATTTAACAAATCCCTCTGACTATTGACCAGACTTATGTGGCATTAGAATGTTTGAGATGGCAAAAGTATGTAACTACACGCTCTTAAGGCGAGTAAATGATATTTTTGGGTTAAAAAATTAAAATTATAAAAGAAATAAATTTTTTTTAAAAAATTAACTGAAAATTCTTTCTTCTTCTCCCACCATTTTCATCCCAAATTCAACCTATTTTTTTCCTTCTTCAGAATGATTTTCAGTCATTTTTATTCCAAACCCAACCTTTTTTTTCCTTCTTCAGAATCTATTAACATCAATTTATCAGATCTTGGGTATAATTTGAGTCCATCGATTCACCGCGGAGTGAGAAAAAGCGTTGGTGGTACTCGTCGGAACACGAAATCGCAGTGGAGTGAGAGAGAGAAGTGGTGTTGGTGGTATACGCCGGTGATCATTGTTTCACAATAGAGTAAGAAAGAGGCGACAATAGTCTATGTAGAGGAGAACGAGGTGGGTGAGAGTGCAAGGTCATGGCGGCGAAAAGGTTTTTCGGCCAGATCTAATTGTGCGATGACTTAGGTTGTTGGTTTTATGGAGGTTTGGAGGAGGAAAGGAAAATGATGATGGTGTGCGGTGAAGATGTAGACAGGTGAGGGAGAGAGAGTATCAATTTTGCTTGCAAAATGGTGACGCCAAGAGTGATGGTTGTCTCCGTAGGTTTTGACCGTGAAATGGGGAAATTGGATCTATGAAATTTTCATTTTTTTCCATTATAGCTCACCAAGATCTTAACCATTGTTTCCTCTTATTAAAAAAACGTATCAATAAATCAAACATAACACATATAAAAACATATGAAAAAATAAAATATGAAATCGGAGTAATGAAGCTGACAAAAAAGTTGAACAAGAAATGGTGAAACAATACTCTAAAGAATAAATTAAAATTTTGTTATTTTATCTTTTATTAAATAATTTTGATTAATAATTTTAAAAATATTTATAAAATAATTATGATATTAATATTAATATATCTAACGTGGATATGACATGTCATTTATGTAAAGGAGAGTGAGCTACACATATGGTTGAGGGGCTTAAAATTCTCGTTTTAATTAAGTTTAAGGGCTCAGTTGACAAAAAATTAAGTAGAATGATCCAAAATATAAACTGATACAAGTATAACGGTCTATCAGACTATTTTGCCTCTTAATTAACCTGCTTACTTGTCTTTCTTTCTGTTTGTAAGAATTCTTGTATAGGCATAAGGGGCTGGGGGGTAGGGAATAGATGAAAACTTTTAGACATAAGTCATCCACAACCACTTTAACTTGTTCACATAATTCACTTGGACACCTCAACTTAATTTTATACCTATTGAACACCTCTACCAACCTGAATCTGAACCATTTGAACATTTTTTTAACAATCAGCTAATGTTCGCCCACCCTGCAAGGCTGCAACCTCCTCTATTCACTGCTTTCAATCACTCATTGCCTCTATTATTGATTGTTTAATCCATCATTTTTTCTTAAGTCAACTAAAAATAAAAGAAGATATGTTTTTAAACAAAAAACTGAAATATCAAATTACATATTCTTATTTAATTACTTCATTTTTTATCCATTTTGGTCTCAAATTCAAAAGAAAGTTGAAGAAAATCTAACCATTAATCATGGAATTGAACTGTTCGTGAAGCAATTTTTCAGTTTCACATAAGGAATTCTGAAACTATTTGAATCGAACAATTCTTCAATTTCTTCATTTATATCCCTCCTTTCATAATTAATGGTGAAATTAAGCCTTTTCAGAAGAAATTATTCATTTTTAAAAAAGAGATTTTAAATTGTTTGATTTGTAGCTGAACGTATCTCCATTTTCTTCCTTTTTATCTTGTTTTTGTTTTGCCGAAGGAAAATTAATTCAAGAAAAAATAATATTTGAAAAAGACAGTGGTGAGGAAGAAGGTGAAGTGGTTGAAGATAAGAGAGAAAGAGAAGGATGAATGGTGGTAATGATGGTGGCGGGTGCGGTGGAAATGGTAATGGTGGCGGCGATGGACATGAATGGTGATGGTGTTGGAAGATGCCATGGTCAAAGAAGAAAGAGATAAAAATAAATATATAGTTAAAATAATGCAAGTTCACACGCCTGAATATGAGTGTAATACATTTTTTATGCCAAATTAGCTAAAAGTGTTCAATTGATACTTATTTTGAATTATGCAAACAACTTTGAGTGAATGTTAATGACTTAAGCCAAATTTTTATTATGAACTAGGCATAAATATGATGTGATAGACAAAATCTATATAAGCCTCCATTTATTATTGGGAAATTTGATAAGTGAATAACAGGTCTCATTTCAAAAAATGACCCAAACTCCTTTTTCTCTCTCTTCCTTTATGACCTTTTCTCCTACTTTTTATTTTTTTAATTTAATTTTTTTCAACCATTCATTCAAACTTTACATTTTCAGACTTTGATAATTTTATTCATGAAAAGCATGAAAAATATCCACAAAAATCCACAAAAATATATAGTTTTTCTATACAATACTTTTTATTCTTGAAATTCAAGCTAGATGAAATTTCATAAATATTTTGTTTATCTACTTTCCTTACACGCTTCTTAGGAAATTATAAATGAAAATAATAATTTTATTAATTTATTCCTTAAAAAACTTCTTGCGACTTTACAAATTTTATTTATACTTTTGATAAAGATTAATTATTAGAATCGGAGAAATTATTCATATCTTGATTATACAAGCGAAAAATTAAATACAGACAACTATTTATTAAAATATGAATAAATAACATAGAATAGAAAAAAAAGTAATATAGTAAAATAAAAACTTGTACAATGATCTTAAATAATTAAATTGAAATTCACTATATAAATAAGAAATAACATAAACTAATTAGATTAATTAAGAACGAAAAAATCATTTTAAATAAAAACAAAAAATATATTGAAATAAGTGTAAAACAAAAAATAAAAAGAAAAAGAAAAACATAAACTGATTAGATTAGTTAAGAAAAAACATTTAAAAAAATGAAAACAAAAAATATATTAAATAAGTGTAAAACAAAAAATAAAAACATAAACTAATTAGATTAGTTAAAGAAAAAACATTTGAAAAAATGAAATTAAAAATATATTGAACTAAGTGTAAAAAAAAAAAAAAAAAAAGACATAAACTAATTAGATTAGTTAAGAAAAAAGACATTTTAAAAACAATAAAAACCAAAAATTATATTGAAATAAGAATAAAATAAAATAAAATGGCTGAAAGAATTTAATAGCTGTCCGTTGTCCTTGAGAGATGATTCCATTACATTTGTAAATTAAATAATATATCAAACAAGTGAATATGACTTAGCAAATGTCATATCTAATAAAAAATTTCGAGAGTAGATAATAAAAGAACACAAGTTTCAACGGTTGAGAAAATGGCAAAGAAGAATATTCTTGTGAACTTGAAGGTACAATAGTTAAACTTACCACTTCAAACCTTTGGAATGAACAAAGTTTAATTAAGTGATAGTTTGTCTTCACGTGAGCTTAATGATTATTTGTTATATATTATTTTCTTCCTATTAATTTATGTGACACAATGTAGATATTGAAATTTATATTAATTTTTTCGTCCGGTATTACTTGTCATGTTATACTTTTCGAAAGTTAATTTGATGAATTTTCAAAGTTAAATTAGATTACATTAATTCAATATTTTAAAAAAAAAATAGATATTCTAAAACTATATGAAAAGTACTATAAATTACAATCTTTTTGTATATTAATATGATAAAAAAATACATTTTAAAATATTAATCAAAATATTTATAGTTTAACTCTAAAATAGAAACTATGATAAATAATACCAGATGGAGGGATAGTAATTTTTGTTGGAAGTGTCAATAAATAAGTTAATTTTGTAAATGATCGAATTGATTCTTCTTTCGACATCAATTTTTTATGGGATAATTGTATATAATAGCAAACTAATAAACTAAAATAAATGGAGTAGCTAGTTTTGATTTAATTGTGCTCCATAGCAAACGTTTGCAAAAAATTGTCAGGCGTCTCTCTCCCAATATCTCGCTCGCCACTCTCCTCAATCTCTCCCTCGCTTCCTCACTTTTTATACAAACACAAGTGTATAAAAATTATTTCGAATTGTATAAAGCAGAGAAAATTGTATAAATACATATATTTTTGTTCCCCTCTCTCCCCTCTTCCAGATCTCGCTCGCCACTCTCCCAAATCTCGCTCGCCACCCTCGCCTTTCTCACTTATACAAACAGAAACGAAATGTATAAATTGCGTTTCTGTTTGTATAAAGCGTGAGAAAATTGTATATATACATGCAAGTACATATATTTTGGTCCTATACACTTATAATTATACAATAAAAATACTTCCCTGCCCGATTTCTTTTGCCTTTCTCTCTTTCTCGTTTTATACAAATTTCAAATTGTATCTAATTTCTCTCTTTCTCGTTTTATATAATTGGATTCAATTGTATATTCCCTGCCAAGTCTCTTTTGTCTTTCTCTCTTTCTCATTTTATACAAATTCAAATTGTATATAATCGTTCTATACACTTATAATCATACAATTCGTTTTATACACTTCGTTTTTATACAAGTCTCTGCCCAAATGTCTTTCTCTTTCTCGTTTTATACACTTCATTTTATACAAGTCGCTTCAACTGTATATGTATAGCGAATTATACAGTTTCTATGTTTGCTATAGAGCGCAATTATGCAAACTTTGCTATAGCATACAAATATGAATTTTTTATTTGCTATATATAAAAGTTGCCCATTTTTTATTTAACTAATATTCATTCATGTGATATTTTTTGGTCAACTTTTAAATTCATGTATAATTCATTTGTTCTTATTTATTTATTTATTTGGTCAATTTTTCATCGAGTCACTATAAAAACTTGAAAGGTGTTTTGATTAATGAAGGCAAGTACTTCTTCTCCATCTTTTTAAAAGAATGACGCTACTTTTTTTTAGTCTGTTTAAAAGAAATAATTTTTTTGTAATATTTTAATTTTAATTTTCCACATTGCATGTTTAAAATCACAAAATTAAAGTGTATTTTGATACATTTAACATTCTTTAATTTAGAACTATAAGATTAAAAAAAAAAATTTTTTTTTTAAACTTCGTTCCAAATTAAACTGGATTATCTTTTTTTAAATAAAAGAGTAATAAATTTGAGCTTTAACCACTTGTATCACACGACTCATTGAGCTATAATCTTAGATTCGAAGCAAGTTAATGAAATTGCTTACATTTAGAAAACCAAAATAATCAAACTCAAAATGGATACTATATTCATTGAATATTATTTTAAAATGTAACTTTATTTATGTCATCAAAAAATTCATAAAATTACAAATTTTCACAAGAACTAATTGCTACTCATGAAAATAAAAACACTCGAATTAAAACTTAAAAAAAGAATCAAAAATCAAAAATCAAATCCACCAACATCACCAAATCCACCATCAAAACCTCCTCCAACATCTGAAATTGCATCTCCGATTATCATTCCTCCAATTGCTCCACCAAGCAAACCCGCCCCTAATCCTAACGCCATATTATTATTATTCTTCGGCGGCCGTTGCACCTGTGGATACCCATATCCATGTCCACCTTGCTGTGGTGGATATCCGTATTGAGGCGGTGGAGGATATCCACTATATGGTGCTGCCGCCGCCGGTGGATATCCATATCCATATCCTCCCGCCGCAACTGGTGGATATCCCACCGGTTGCGGTGGATAACCTGCCGTTGCAGGTGGTGGATATGCCGTAGCTGATGGTGGATATCCTACCTGCGGTGGAGGAGCAGGTCCACTCCCACCACAAGCGTAGATCGGAGGCGGTGGGTATAGCCCACTTGGACCTTGCTGCGGCGGCGGTAGTGGTGGGTACACAGAAGTGGATCCCACCATCGGAGTTGGATTTACCGCCGGATAAGCAGTAACGGGATTTTCAATTTTAGAATCAACGACAGTATTACCGGTGATCTTATCACTAAATTGATAGGAAAAAGTAAGTTGACCTTTGGGTTTACCGGAAGGTTTTCTGATTTGATAACTTACAAATTGTTTAGTGGTATTGGAAGATTCGAGAAGCTCTTTGATAGGTACATCAACTTGTCCAATATCTTTATCTCCAAGCGCCCTTTGACATCGAAGCTTGAAAACAAGATGCAAACGGTTTTGAACAGCAGCGTTATCATCTATGGTAAATTTGATAGGGAAATTCCAGGTAGGGTTATTGTCACCGTCATGATCAACGTGGGTTTTGGTTTTCTGATTAGATCTGTCGTCATCGGCACCGGAGATTGAAACGACGACGTATACATCCATTTTTGTGATGAGATTGACCTTGTTAAGATCTTTACCGGAGACAACATTTATGTCTAATGTGCGATACTCCATGGATTTTTTCAGTAGAGAAAAAAAAATGTAAGTGAAAAATTGAGATGGAGTTATGAATTGGAGAGATAAATAGGGAGGTGAGGTCAACGTGTTTGATATAGTTGGTTGGCGACTTGTTCAAGGAAGATGATGATAATAAGTAACCATGGTTGTAACGTTTATTTATATATTAACCATGTATGGTTAAAGACCCACTCTCAAGTCTCAACTCTAACACCACTTGGGGACATAATTTTGTATTTTTTTTCTCTTAGTTCTTGCTAAATTAAACCAATATGAATTAATTTATTCGTTAAAACTTAAAACATTTTAATGTAAACATGATTTCTTAAGATGAGAAGGGGTTAAAAAAAAAAAAAGAAGGGAAAATCATCAAGGTTTGTTTTAAGTGAATATTGTTGTAAAAAATTGTTATGTATTGAGGAGCTTGTATTAGAAATTTTGGTGTGAGCTGAAGTTGGATACGTGTATTTTAATTTAATGGATACATGTATTTGAAATTGATAAATTCAGGATACATGTTTAATTAAGGACTCTAACTAAAATGTTTAATTTAAGGAGGAAATCACTTCTTTAACATATTTTAAATATATTTTGTCTACAACTTTTAAAAATTTAAAAATATTTTAATGTCTTCCATTTATTTTTTAGCAACAAAAAAGTGAAAAGAAAAATTATTTTAAGAAATTTGAATTTGTTTGTTTGTGTTTAGAACTTTTTTTTAATAATTTTCAATTTTCATGTTTAGAGAACAATATGTTTCCTGCACTCTAGTTGGTTGTCACTTTGTTGAATAAACTGATAAAAGTATATTGTTATTTTTAATTAATACAAACCGTGATTTGAAAATTTTATATAAATTAAAATTATTAATTAACTGAATTAGGATACATGTCTTTTACTAATATATTTGAAGTTAAGTATCTTATTCATGCATCCTATTTCCTTAGATGCATTTTATTAGGTGTATTTACTATATATGTATATCTGATGCATACTTAGTGACTTAGATGTATTAATTATGTACCAATTACATGTATATATTACACACATGAATTTGAAATTTGTTTATTTATCTGAAGTATGTATCCAATAAAAATATGTATACACTATAGTTGATTATATCTGATTGTGTTATTTACACTAGTTTTTAAGATGTTTTTCTATAAATCTAATCCTCAGATTCAAAGAAGCAGACAGACTTAGTGTACCATATTGTATATTATTATATATGAGCATATACATACCTATTATAATATTCTATATCAAGTTTTTAAATATTGTTGTAAAAACTTTATGAAAATTTTGTGTATTATAACATATTTGAGGTATATTATTGTATACCAAGTTGTATTTTGGATTATTTTGGCATATATTATTTTTATATAGTTAAATAACTATATTTTGCTGAATTTTTTCCAAAAAGAAAAAAAAATCAGTGGAAATAAAGTTTTTAATAAAATATGATCTTTGTATTCACATTTTAAAAATATTTTTATTCACCACTTAACCATAATTGCAATAGAACCTTCACTACGTATCTTTACCACGTATGACTAGGAGGAATGCCCAAAGGTCAAATTAACAAAAAATTTAATTCACAATTTAGAATAAAAATTAAGTTATTCGACTTTTAAAATTTAAATAATGTTATATAAATTGAGATAAAAAATACTTATTTAAATATAAACTAAAATGAATGAAATAATATTCAATGCATCATATTTGCATTAAGGGTGTCTTTGGTATGTATGAAAATATTTTTTCATTTTTTTTTTTAATTTTCTCATGTTTGGTTGGGACAGAAGTTTTAAAAAATATTTTCTAAATTAACTCATATTCCTCAAAATTAAGGAAAATGACTTCCCTTCAACAGTTAAGAAAAACAATTTCCAAAACCCTCTTCCAACTTTAAATTACACTTTTTTTTTGAAAAAACATCAATTTCTAAAAAATATTTTTTCAATTTCAAAATTATATATTTTCACTCCGCCCTCCCCCGATCATCCCTCAACACCCCTCCTCCCAAAACAAAATAAAATTTGTTTTTTTTAAAAAAAATATCTTTAATTTCAAAATTTTATTTTATTTCACCCCGATCCCGGACTCCCACCCAAAAACAATTTGTTTTTGTTTTTTAAAAAAATTTCGACTTCAAAATTTCATTTCTTCGCCCCTACCTCGACCCCACCCCCCATCCCCTGCCAACCCCCCCTCTCAAAAAAAAAGTTAAGTTTGTTTTTAAAAAATATTTTCGACTTCAATTTTTTATATTTTCACACTTACCTCGACCCCCGCCCCCCCCCCACCCCCCCACCTTTCAAAATAAATTTTCATTTGTTTTTTAAAAATAATTTCAACTTCAAATTTTTGTTATTTCACCCTCACCCCACTCCCTACTACCCCTACCAGCCCCCCCCCCCCCAAAAAAAATAATTTTATTTTTTAAAAATATTTTCAACTTTAAATTATTTTATTTCAACCCCTATCCCTCCCCCCCCCCCCCCCCCCCCCCGCTCCCCAAAAAAAGATTATTTTTAAAAAAATAATAATTTTAATTTCAAAAATTATTTTCTACTCTTATAAAAATAAAAAATATTTCTCAAAAATATTTTTCATTAATTAATCAAACAATAAAATTATTTTCTAAAAAATATTTTCTACTCACCAACCAAACATGAGAAAATAAGTCACAAATCTATTTATTTTCCAAAAAGATATTTTAAAAAAAAACGTTTTCTATAAAAATTATTTTTCTTCTTACCAAACACACCCTAAATATAATTGCAAATTGGTGGTGGCGTTGGTACTTGGTATAATATTGTATTTGCATGCACAAGTACATAAATTGTGTCTGTTGCAGATACAAACAAACAAAACGAATGGAATATTAATTTGTACGCACAAGTGAACCAATGTTTTTTGTTGAGATAAAAATATATTAACAATAACCACAGTACTCAAGTCACTATTTTGGAAAACAGAAAGTATATAGAAAAGTACTAGTAAGTTTTAGTCAACAACAACCAAGGAATAGGAAGCTAATAAAAATATATTAGACTTTTATGGCAGTATCAAAATATATATTTGCTTTGAAGATTTAAAATATAAATAAAACAAGAGAATTTATTATTTAAATAAATTAAGTTTTCGAAATTTAGATAAACGTAACGACTTTGTTACCTTAGTTTTTCCTTTTGGAATTAGAAGAGCAGTGTATATGGACAATTTGGATTTTGGAATATGACATTAGGAATGTTCTAAGAACCCACAAACAGTTCATGTTTCATGTTTGACTACTTCCATTCCGTCTGCCGTTCCATTTTATATGTCAGTCATTTTTATAAATAATTAGATTATTATATTCGTCATTTATAAAATTAATGCACAAATTATCACATTTTTTCTATTATATCTTTAATAGAATAGTTAAATAGTCTTGAAAGTATACTTTGACCAACCTAGAAAAATTAATAAGTAATTAATATTAATTGAAGTATTTCATACATTGATATTACTCTCTCCATTTACTATTCTATAAAATTCGATTTTGAAAATAAACTAAAACACCTAAATAGTCATCCAAATGCACTTTAATTTTTGAAATCTAGCATATTCATTATTGATTGGAAAGTTGATTTAAGAAAATATTAAATAAAAATAGAATAGTAAAGCTATTAATTTTTTAATATCAGTATAATCTAAAAACGATACATATAAAAAAAAAAAAGTACATTTGAATGATTAGTGACTAATTAAGAAAAGTCTAGATGATATTTGTATGGCACTTAGCTTTAAACAAGCAATAAATATAAAAATAAAAATAAGAAGGTAGCAAGAGCATCTGGTCTATTTCTAGAAGTTGATTAGGTTATATCTACCATAAGCACCAAAATTCCCCAAAATTGCACTATGTAACCTAATAATGTAGGAGAATTTCCATTTTCCAACAAACACAAAGAATTTACTTTTAAGTTGGTCCACAAGGGCTTGGTCAAATGTATATATTGAAGTATAGAACTATACATTCATTGAGGGTGGATATGACATGGTATGGTGTGGTATTAAAATTTTTGATTTTTAATTTTGAAAAATATTATATCATTTATCATACAAAACTAATTAATTCTATATGATTTTGTATTTTTAAAGTTTAATTTTGATATTTTGTGATAAAATAAATTACTAGTGATAATTGTTTGATTTTAACTTACATATAGTATTTATATAAATAGATAGATAATTACGATTTTGATATTTTAAAAATGACTCAATTATATCATATTAATACATTATCCATGTAGAAATAATTAAAAGAAAGTACAAGCAATTCTCTTTATTTATCAATTACATACAAAAAAAATATTCCAATCGAATAGATTAATCAAAGTTTCAGCATCTAAATAGTTAGTTTTCTTTTAATACTATTTTATTTATTTGTTAATAATAATAATAATAATAATAACAATAATAATAATAATAACATATAAATTGTATATCTACCTATATAGGTCAATATGGTATTCAACATTTCAATATTTGTTTTATAAGTATCAAATATAAAAGAAAAAGTAAAATGCATATCAAATATCATGATATCAAAAATTTCAATTTCAATAAGATATACAATATCATACCGTACACACATCTAATTTCAGCACTACTTATTCAGGTGGTAACTCTCTTGGTCAAATACAATACTGTTATCTAAATTTAAGTGTTTAAAACTCAATTTTTTTATATTAAATTTACCTCTGTAACAACATTTTATAGTTTGAAACAGTAACATGACTAACATCCATCGTTATATTAATATACTAACTATAAAAACGAAAAAAATTCAATATACTCTTGAACTTTTTACTTTTTAAAAAATTCGATATACTCTTGAACTTTACTTTTTAAAAAATTCGATATACTCTTAAACTTTACAGCTAAATAAATATCTTATTTTCTTAAAAGTGTTTTTGATCTCTTCACCACAATGCCAGACGAGCTCTAAATATGAAATTAAAAAAAATAATATAATTTAGTTGGGTGTTTAATATATACTTCACTTTATAAATAAAATAAATATAATTTTAATCCCAAATAAAAAAAAAAGGTATATCTTAGAGCACTTGCAGAAGACCAGTGACCAGTGTGTATATGACTTTAGGAATCTTCTGTGATCCCAATAGTGTGTATGTATGGACAATTTGGCAGGAATATGACATTTGGAATCTTCTATGATCAACACTTCATATTTCATGTTTGAATACTTCTTCTTGCTACCTTGTTCGTGTCTTTGAATGATTGGTCACCAAGAAAAGTTTACATGATACTTGTATGGCCCTTTGAACAATTAAATTAAAAAAAATAATGGATATGTGTAAAAATACATTAAAACTATATTTTTTTAAAGTTTGATACTTAAATTATTGAGAGTGTGAGTTCCATATCTAAATTATATTAAAATAAATTAAATAAGTAAATATGTATATTAACTTGTGAACTCTAACAAAATGGATTGACGATTCAATAGTAAAGAACGGACTATAAAAATGTTTTTCACGCTAGAGTTCAAACCATTTCTCTTTCTTTTTAAAAAGAAATTTGAAACCCCAAACTCTTAATGTTGGTTCCGCCTTTGAATACACTCTTATCTTTTATTTAATAAGATTGTCACATCACACTTCACATAGACAAACCATTCCACCTTAATACCATATATTTGATTTTTCTTACCCCGTCATTACTTCCTCTCACCTAAGGGGGGCAGCGGAATCGGTAATTATCGGTTACCGGTCCGGTCCGGTTCTGGTTCGGTACCGGTTAGTCCCGGTATAGACCGGTTCGGTCCGATTCCGGGACAGGTAACGAAACGGAAATCGGGATTTACCGATCCGTCCCGGTTCTGGAACTTACCGGTCCGGTCAAAATAAAATTAATTATTTTTTTTTAAAAAAAATTATCCGTTTATAGCCGTTGGGTAACGGCTAGTGGGCCCCCCAACGGCTATTTGACCCATTTTTCAGCCACTTACACCCCCTACCCCCCTAACTTTTAATACACCCAAAGTTTTAAAAATTACACTTTAACACATTTTTTTACTTATAAATACCCCTAAATTTCATTATTTTAAATCACAAAATCATCTATTCATCTTCTATTCTCTCAACTCTCTACTCTCTAATCTCTAATTCTCTAATATATAATATCTTAAATTCCGGTGTTGCCTTATTTGATCTTTGGAAATTGGATTTGGAGCTTCAAAATTTAACTTTCAACTTTCCACGTTCGGCTTTCGGCGGTCATAAACGTCTACTTTTTAAGTAGACGTTCGGTACATTCGTTTCAACTTTTATTTTACATTTCATTTATACTTAAATAATTATTTATTTATTTTGTGATTTATTATTTGCATTACATTTTTCGTATTATATATAATCTCACGTTTAATATTTTAATATGGATTCCGGTAAAAATGTTATTCAAAAAGGAAAGGGTAAAAAAATTGTAATTGAGCGTATTAAAAATATGTGTAACTTTACATCCTCCGATAATGCAAAAATCGGTAATTCTTCTAGATCAAAAACTAAAAAATCTACTATATTAAGAATAAATACAGATGATTATACACATGTTGATGATACAATTTTTAATATTGATAGTAATTCAGGATTAGATCCTTATCATGAACATTTACAACATCGCTTTGATAATTTTGATAAGGATTTGCCTCGAGATAGTGATAATGATATTGATGATTATACTGATACGCCTACTTTTGATGATGATGATGATGAAACCGAGCCACCTACGACTACTAATACTCCCAGTCCCGCTCCATTTTGTTGTTCTGCCCCTGTTCCCCCCGTACATCCTAGGCCTAAGGTAGAACGTGCTAAAAAATCGGTTGTTTGGCAATTTATGAAACAAAATGAAGATAAAACACAAGCTATTTGTAATAAATGTAAACATAGATTAAATCATAAAACTGTTGATAAATCTGGCGGGACGGGACATTTGAGTAGTCATTTAATGTCTTGTTGTAAAAAATGAATTTTTGCATGCTAAAGCGGTAGCGGAAGCTAAAAAAAAATGGTACCCCCTTCCTGAAAATGTAGGAGTAGGCGGCTCTAACATGGTACAAACACAATTAAATCCGTCTAATGTTTCTGGCTCTAGTTTACCACTTTCATATAGTAGAGAAAAAGATCTTGAAGAACTAACTAAAATGATATGTGTTATGAGTTTGCCATTTAGTTTTGCTGAAAATCCCGATTTTATACATTATATTCAAATTGTATATAATCCAAATTATAAATGTTTTGTTAGAAATACAATAAAAAAGGCTGTATTTGATTATCATGCACAATATTTTTAATATCTTCGTTATTTATTTTATTATAATACTAGTAAAATAACTATTACTTCTGATATGAGTCGTAGTGTAAACGGTAACGATTATTTGACTGTTACTGCACATAGAATTGATGAAAATTGATATATGCAAAAAAGAATTTTAGGTTATAAATGTTGTCAAATGCAAAAAAACGGTAGTTATATTGCTCAAACTATTTTACAAAGCTATAGAATATGTGATAAAATAAGTAGTATAACCTTAGATAATGCTTCAAGTAATAATGTTGTTGTTGAATATTTAAAACCTACTCTTTGTACTTTTTATGGTGATAATTATCATATTAGGTGTACTGCACATATATATAATTTGATGGTTAGAGATGGTGTACATATGTATGATAACGGATGTAGGAAAGTTGAAAATGCATGTCATTTTATATTTAAATGTCAAGTTAAGTCTAGGCGTAAAGATTTTCAAAATCGTTGTTTTGAAAATAATCTTCCACCTAGAAAAATTTCAAAAACAGTGGCTACTAGATGGAATACTTTATATGAAATGCTTGTAGTCGCTTATGAATATAGAATACCCTTACAAATGGTTTGAAATGCTCATAATTCAGATATGGCATATAGACTCGATGATAGTGATTGGCGTGATATAAATAAACTTATAGATTTTCTAAAAGTTTTTTACTTAACTACAAAAAGAATATCTGTACTTTATAGTCCATCAATTTGTACTGTTTTGCCTGATATTTGTAGGATTTCTTCTAAATTATATCAATTTAAAAATAAACCAAGATTTCAACAAACCATTGAAAAAATGATTGAAAAATTTAAAAAATATTATATTCCTAATCCTCAAATTTATTTAACCGCGTGTTTGTAAAACCCTCATTATAAAGATGTAGGTGCATAAAAAATGATTGAAAAAATTTATTTCAACTTAGATATTGATAGTGTATTAGAAGAAATTCCTAGTTCTCAACAAGTTAAAGATAACATAAAATTTGAAGCTAAAAAATTGTATGATTTATATAATGCTAATATAAATTTATCAAGTAAACATGAACCTCAAAGCTCTAGGAGTAGATTTGATGAAGATAATATTGATGCTTATTTATATGATTATCTTGAACTTTCTCACGATAATAGAAATGATTTTGATGCCTATGTTCAAAATACAGAACCTACTGAAGATATTCTAGCATGGTGGAGAAATCGCGGCAAAGGATTTTCAAAACTACAACCGATGGCTCGAGATATATTAGCTATGCAAGCGTCGTCAGTAGCTTCGGAAGGCGTCTTTAGTGCAGCAAGGTTTCAACTTGGAGATAATAGACATTCACTAGCAGCCGATAGCTTGAAGATATCGATATTATTTCGAGATTGGATTAATGCCGAGAAAAGAAATTTGGATCGTGAACCACTACCGACCAAATTTGAAGATGACGTTGATGAAATAATGCAGGATTATAGTGACGATGGGATTGAAGCAATGGAAGATCTATCTATTCAACCGATTCCCGAACATGTTACTAAAGAAATGTTGAATGATTTACGAAAGGATTTATATGGTGGCACCAACTATTAGTAAGAGTATGATAATTCGAGATTTAATTCAAATAGAACCCTTCCTAGAAGGTGGCTGTGTTGAATAAAACCTTTTAATACTCTACTAATATTTTTGTAAATGTAATTGTAATATCAAATAAATATTAATAAAAATATAGGTTATTCGCCTTAATTTGTTTTATTATTATTGTACTAAATTTAATTTTTAATATTGTCAATTTTTAATTTTATAACTTTAAAGTTTGAATTTAAAAATTTCAAACTTTAAAAGTTTGAAATTTAAATTTTATAACTTTAAAGTTTGAATTTAAAATTTCCAAACTTTAAAAGTTTGAATTTAAAATTTTCAAACTTTAAAAGTTTTGAAATTTAATTTTATAACTTTAAAGTTTGAATTTAAAATTTCCAAACTTTTAAAGTTTGAAATCTAAATTTTCAAACTTTTAAAGTTTAAAATTTAAATTTTATAACTTTAAAGTTTGAAATTTAAATTTTCAAACTTTTAAAGTTTGAAATTTAAATTTTATAACTTTAAAGTTTGAAATTTAAATTTTATAACTTTAAAGTTTGAATTTAAACTTTTTAAACTTTTAAAGTTTGAATTTTAAATTTTTATACTTTTAAAGTTTGAAATTTAAATTTTATAACTTTAAAGTTTGAATTTAAATTTTTTTAACTTTTAAAGTTTGAAATTTAAATTTTTAATTTTATAATTATTATAATAAAAATTATATTCAATTAAAAAAAAAAATCTTTAAGTTTTAAATATTTAATTTTTTTTTTTTTAAATTAGTGCCGGTCCGTCCCGGTTACCGGTCCGGTTACTACCGGTTCCCTTTCGGACCGGGACGGAATACATTAATTACCGGTTTACCGGTCCGGTCCGATCCCGGTTCCGGAATGATTCCGATTGGCACAGTGTCGGTTTCGTTCGGTTTTGGAACTTACCGATCCGGTTCTACCAGTTCCGGTACCACCGCCCGCCTTACTCTCAGCGTACAACTCCCCCCCCCCCCAATATCTCTCCCCCCTTCAAATACTAATTTAGATATAATTTTATTTTTATTTTTAAAAAATAATTTTATTCAACCACTTAATCTTCCGCTTTCAATTTTTTTTCTCATTTTGTGTTAAATATATACATGTCGAAAATATTTTTTACTTGCCACAAAATATGTGTATCGAATATAACACAAATAAAAAGTCTTCTTTCTTTTCTTAAACTCCGTTCCAAGTCAAACTAGGTCATCCTTTTTTAAGCGGAGGGAGTAATTATTTTGTGTTGAAATGTTGATTACTCCATCTTGATTTATATGTGTTTTTTGCGTGATTGATTAATGAAGAGAATTTATTTTTAGTTTATTTTGAATATTTTTACATGTGTAGGTATTAGTATGACATATGTCATGCCCTGAGCCTACATCCCGAGCGTGGTTGGCATACGAAGACCATTGTTGATCCCCAAGCGAACCCTTGTCCTGACTTAATTAACTCAGTGGAAGACTCTAGCATGATTACAATGATCAATTGGTCTTACTCAACTAACTAAATAATTTAACTCAAAATGTTTAAAGGAATAACATCCAACTTGACCAAAATGACAACCCAAGTCTTTAACATAGAATGATAATGTAAAGACAAAGAACTACTAACTGTCTATGAAGCTTCTAAAAACAATTGAGATGGATGTTGGGACAAACCCCACAACATCCTAATGAACTAGACTAGAAAACAAAAAAAAAGGGTTCTCCGGAATGCAAGGAGGCTCACCAATAGACTCTGAGTGCTTAAGCTGGATCAACGAAACGCTAGATGTTGATCCTGATTACCCGCGTCTTCATCATAATACGATGCAGGCCAACTGACATCAGAACATTGAATGTACGAGTATGCGAGTTAGAATTCTAAAAACAACTTAAGCTTGAAAAGAGTAAGAAGGACTATTTACCTTGGTTCTGCTCAACTCATGAATAACTTAACTTAACTCAATGTAAAAAACAATAAGACACATGTGTTATAAAATATTATAGTGTGGATGTCCACTACACCAAGAAGTTACTCACCCATTATCTTCACTATTTTCCTCATTATGAAGATGATCATAACCTCCATAACCTCCACCTTTATAACCATTATTCTTGTAACCTTTCACCTTAATAACCTCCCCATTATATTCATGTTAATGTCATGTTTATAACTAACCTTTTGTATGCCTCTATAATACACTATAAATAGAGGCATAAGAGTTCATATTGTACAGACTTGAAGGTTTGGTGAATACTTGAATAACAAAAGCTCTCATATTCTTGTCTCCCTATTTCTATTGTTTTCATCTTCTATATCTCTTGTCTTATATTCTTTTTTTCTTTATCTTTATATTGTTAGTTTGGTTTAGTTTTACAACAACATGCAATATATAAACATTTTGAACTTAACTAGACTTGACTATTAACTTTGATCTTAACTCTTAATTGATCCTTAAATTGTATTAAGGATTGAAGGATTTTGATTTGTGTTTGGAAAGACCCCATGATGTTTAGGAATGATTCCGAAAAGCTAAACTTGAGAAAAGTTACGAAATCACCGTCTTGAAACAAGTCCGCGACACGGAGATTCTCCTAAATAATTATTTACAAAATTTGATTTTGAGACAGTGGAGTCCACGTCCTATCTGCGACACGGAGTCACTTTTTGATCTCAGAGGGAACAAGTCCGCGACGCGAACTCACTTGACGCAACTTGTTCGACTTTTTCCTTTTTTGTTTTTCGGCTCCAGTTCACCTAAACTCGAATGTCTTCCTCAAAATCATTTTAGATCTCGATACCCAATATTATTACTCATAATACTAACTCAAAGAAACTCTAAAACTCAACATTAAAGGTCTCAAAACGCCAACATTCAACTCAATTCAAGAACACATTTAAACTCAAGAACATCAACTTTCAACACTTTATAGGACGGATATCACTGAATTAAACATGTTTGGTGCATCGGTGAACGAACCCAACCTCTATGACAGACTCACATATCTTTTTAGGGATCACCCCCGAAGAAATCCACAAGCAAACTATCGTTCTTGAAAAATCTTGCTTTTTCTCTTCTCTTTTTTCTTGAGTTCTTTCTACAAAAGCCCTAACGTGAATTCTCAATCTTTCTAAACTAAACCAAGTCTAGTTTTTACCCTAATTAAGTCACTAAAATGATTAATTTATTTGGGTAAGTAAAAGATCAATTTACCCTTTTAATGCCCGGATTGGACATTTCCTTAATCTAATAGCCCAACTTTCAAAAGACATAACTCACTCATCCGAACTCGGTGGAGTTGGAAAGATTGTTCCAAGGTTTTTCCAACCATATCTGGAAGTACACCTAACTCATAATGAGTTAGAAGTTATGGCCGTTTGAAGTTGATCAAAAATTCACTTTAACTTACTTACAAATTTTTAGATTTTTAATTTATTTTCAAAAATAGCTATTTCAAATTTCTAAACTTCCTTATAGCTTCTTTTTAGTTTCGAGATGTTACAATACAATTGAGACATTTATAAAAAGTCAAAATCATAATTCATTATTATACAACTATATGTAAGTTGACTTGAAGTTGATCAAATTATGATTACTTATTTACTGTACCATAAAATACTGAAACAAAACTTTAAAATACCTATCCATTTTGAATTACTTCAGTATTGTAATATAGTATTTTGGAAAATGACCGAAATCACCAAATCGAACATTTTAATATTATACCATATCATATCTACTCCACCCTAATGTTATGCACCAACAATTTGTTGCGGAAGCCAAATATAAAGAAAGTGATGGAATCACAACTACTATATTTGAAGGTAGCTAATAAATAGTAAATGAGACAACAATAAAAAGAACACCAGGAATTAACGAGGCTCGACAAAATTTTTGTTTTATTTTGCCTACTCCTCGGACACAACCAACCAATATTTGTTTGGAGTACAAGTGAAATACTACAAGAGAGAAAGAAGAACAAATGTCTTAGGAGATGAGAAAGCAAGTAAGAAGTGTGTTACAAATAAAAATAGGAGCTACCTATTTATAAGAGTGAATTCTTCCTATTGATGTCATCCATGACATCATAATATGTCAATATGTCAAGATTTACCTTGTGAAACCATTTTAAACCATTTTATGGTTCACCTAAATTTCACCTACAAAAGATGCTATCTTGACTTTTCTACCAATGAAGAATTATCCTCCTAACTTTCATATCTTCTCATTAATTCATATTTGAATCTTGTCAAATTTAACAAATCTCAACCTTGGCAAGATTCTCCATTTTCAACTTTCTCTCAACAATAATTTTGATTGTGTCTTCAACCTCAATCTTCAATGTTTAACAATGTTGATCAAGTTCAAACAATGTTGAAACTTGACCGAAGTCACCACTTTTGTCAACATATCGACAGGATTATCCGTAGTATGAATTTTCTGCAGCATGACTCCACCATCTTCTATGACGTCTCGTATGAAATGATATCGGACGTCAATGTGCTTTGTTCTTGCATGATAAACTTGGTTCTTTTTTAATTGAATAGCACTCTGACTATCACAAAATATTGAGATTCCTTCTTTTTCGATACCAAGCTCTCTAAGAAATCCTTGAAGCCAAATTGCTTTCTTTGCAGCCTCTGTAATTGCCATGTACTCTGCTTCAGTGGTAGACAAAGCAACTGTTGACTGCAAAGTAGACTTTTAATTAACTGGTGCATTTGCAATAGTTAAAACATAACCAGTAGTTGATCTTCGTTTGTCCAAATCACCTGCATAATCTGAGTCACAATATCCAACAAGATATTGACTATTTTTCTGGTCGAAAACCAAACCAACATCTAAAGTATTATGAATATACCGTAGAATCTATTTTACAGACTGCCAATGATCCTTTCCAAGATTATGCATGTACGTGCTTACAACTCCAACAACGTGTGAAATATCTGGCCTTGTGCAAACCATTGCATATATCAAGCTACCAATAACATTCGCGTATAGTACTCTTGACATATATTCTCGTTCAACTTCATTCTTAGGTGACATAGCATCACTAAGCTTAAAATGAGAAGCAAGCAGAGTGCTAACCGATTTTTTTTTCATTCATACCGAATCAGTTTAGTACTCTCTTCAAATATTCTTTCTGAGATAAATAGTGTTTCTTTGAGTGTTTATCTCTTTTTATCTCCATGCCAAGAATCTTCTTTGCCTCACCCAAATCCTTCATCTCAAACTCCTTTCTTAGTTGAATCTTTAGCTTCTCAATTTCCCCTTGACTTTTAGAAACTATCAACATATCATCAACATATAGGAGAAGATATATAAAGGAATTATCTTCAAGCTTGCGCAAATACACACAATCATCATATCTGCTTCTTATGTACCTTTGCTGCAACATAAACTTGTCAAATCTTTGTACCATAGAAGATTGTTTTAATCCATACAACGATTTTTTCAGTTTGCACACCATATTTTCTTTTCCATTAACTTTGAATACTTCTGGCTGAGTCATGTAGATTTTCTCTTCCAAGTTTCCATGTTAAAATGCAGTTTTTACATCTAACTAAACTAGTTCCAAATTTAACTATGCTACCAAAGACAACAAAACTCTAATGGAGGAGTGTTTCACAACTGGAGAAAATACCTCATTATAATCAATTTTCTCCTTTTGAGCATATCCTTTGTCCACCAATCTTGCTTTATAGCGAACATCTTCTTGGTTAGAAATTCTTTCTTTCTTTGCAAATACTCATTTGCACCCAATTACTTTCTTGCCCTCCGGGAGATTGGCCAATCTCCATTATGATTCTGATGAAGGGACTGCATTTCTTCATCCATGGAAATTATCCACTTATCTTCTTGTGAACTTTGGACTCCGTCTTTGTAAGTGGTAGGAATGTCATCAGTTGTAATTGAGTTAGCACAAGTCACCATATCTGTGAGTCGATCAGGTTTTCTTATTGTCCTTTTTGGCTTGCTGGTTGCTATTGATTCAAGTTGTGGTTGATGTTCTTGAGATGTAACCTCCTTTTCAACTGGCTTTCCTTCTAGAGGAAAATATTCTGTTGTTTCCTTGTTTGATCCCTGTGTTGGGAAACTTATCTTTCCCTCAAACTTCACCTGCTTTGAAACACCATCAATTTGTTTGACTTCTTCAACCGTTACCTTATTTGTCAAGGAAGATTCATCAAAGGTAACATCCCTGCTGAAAGTAACTTTTCTTGTCTCTGGATACCATAAACGGTATCCTTTGACTCAAGAAGTGATACCAATAAATAAAGCTTTCTTTGATATTGGGTCCAATTTTAACTCTTACATGATAATATGCAATTGAGCCAAATACATATAAAGAATCATAATCTTCAGCAGGTTTGCATACCATTTTTCAAATGGTGTCTTCCTACCAATAGCAGCAGATGATAGACGATTAATGAGGTGACATGCATATGTTATTGTCTCAACCCAAAATTGTTTGCCCAAGCCAGCATTGGACAACATACACCGAACCGTCTCCAGCAAAGTTCGATTCATTCGTTGGTGTATTTCTGACGGTGAAATGTCTGATGATGCCATTTTTCTCACAAATATTTTGAAAAAGATCATTTTTGTATTCTCCATCATTGTCTGTGCGAAGGCACTTGATCTTTCTGCCACTTTGAGTTTCTATCATCGCCTTCCATTTGAGAAAAATTCCCAATACTTCATCTTTTATTTTCATACACCAACAATCTTCGAGAAAAGTCATCAACAAAGGTTACAAAATAGTGTTGCCCACCTAATAAAGGTGTTTTGGAAGCACTCCAAACATCTTAATGAACATAATTCAAAATACCTTTAGTATTATGGATAGTTGTTCCAAATTTAACCCTTGTTTGCTTTTCCTTGACACAATGCTCGCAAAACTCCAAGTTGCAAGTTTTTACTCCTTTTAGCAATCCTTGATCTGATAAAGTTTTCAAGAATTTTCCTCAAGCATGTTCCAAGTGCATATGCCACAACTTGGTCATTTCTGCCTCCTTCTCATCATTGGATGTTGTTGCCGCTGTCCCAATAACTGTACTACCTTGATAGTGGTACATGTTATTATTTCTTTGAATTGCCTTCATTACCACCAGTGCACCAGAGCATATTCTCGTCACGCCATTATCTGCAATGACTTTGAACCCTTTTGACTCTATTGCTCCTACAAAAATGTGATTTTTCTTCAAATATAGTACATATCGAACATCTGTTAATGTTCTATTTAATTCATCATGATTCCTTAATCGGATTGAACCAACACCATATGTGGTAAGAGAATTATTGTTTGCGGTATGAATAACTCCACATTCTCCTTCTTGTAAATTAACAAACCAGTCCCGATTGGGACACATATGATAGCTACAAGCTGAGTCCATTAACGATACACCAGATGATTTGGATGGATTTGCTGTAACTAGTGAATAATCAGAGTCATCACAATCAGCCACATTTGAATCCATGACAGCCTTTCCATCGTTTGATTTGGCTTTGCTATTCTACTTTGGGTAGTCTTTCTTTCGGTGCCCTTTTTCTCGCAAAAGGCACATTCATCTTTGCTGAGTCTCGATCTTGACTTGGATCTCCCTTTCATCGTTCTCATATGATTTTGAGAATGACCTCTCGCAATCAGTGCTTCTGCTTCTCTGTCTTTCTGTTTTTCTCTCTTTCTTTGTTCATAACTATATAATGCAGAACAAACTTCTTTGAGAGATACTTCATCATTCCCATGCAGTAGAGTCGTTTCAAGATGCTCGAACTCATGGGGAAGTGAACTTAACAACACTAAGGTCATATATCCATCCTTAAAAGTCACGTCCATGTTCTGCAAACTTGTCGCCAACTTATTAAAGCTGGTGATATGATCATTCATTGTGCTACCAGGAATATAAGTAAAGCGTAATAGTCTTCTTTTCATGTAAAGTTTATTTTGACTGTTTTTCTTCAAGAATTTCTCCTTTAATAAATTCCATAATTTATTTGCAGATGTTATCCTTCGTGTATGGATACTTTTGTTCTCTTGCAAGGTATGATCGAATAGTATCGCAAACAACACGGTTGATAATCTTCCAATCTTCTTCTCTTACACCTTCTGGTTTCCTTTCTTTTATGGCAATATCTAGCCCTTGTTGAAAAAGAACATCAGAAAAAGAACATCAAGGACCTCGCCTTGCCACATTGCGAAATGTCCTGACCCGTCAAAAATTTCAATTGCAAATTTCGCATTTGACACAATTCTTGTCATAAGCGAAGATGCCGATGATGAAGTATTATTGACACTCGATGTGGACTCATCATTTTTGTTGTCTCCCATTTTTACTAAAATACTATTTACTAGCTAACAATGCAATGAGCAAAGTAAATCTTTTTCTGATGTGGAAGTTCAGACTATGTTGCAACCACAAAGCATACTCATATAATACCTTGGCTCTGATATCAATTGTTGTGGAATCCGAATATATATATAGTGATGGAATCACAACTACTATTTCTGAAGGTAGCTAATAAATAGTAAATGAGATACCAATAAAATTAACACCAGGAATTAACGAGGTTTTGCAAACTTTTTCTTTTCTTTTGCCTGCTCCTCGGACACAACCAACCAATATTTATTTCACTCCAGAAGAATACAAGTGAAATACTAAAGAGAGAAAGAAGAACAAATGTCTTAGGAGATGAGAAGACAAGTAAGAGGTGTGTTACAAATGAATTAGGAGCTACCTATTTATAGGAGTGAATTCTTTCCATTGATGTCATCCATGACATCACAATATGTCAAGATTTACCTTGTGAAAACATTTTAAATCATTTTATGGTTCACCTAAATTTTACCTACAAAAGGTGTTATCTTGACTTTTCTACCAATGAAGAATTATCCTCCTAGCTATCATATCTTCTCATTAATCCATATTTGAATCTTGTCAAATTTAACACAATTCAATTAATATGAGTTAGAGAGAGTATTAACCTTTGTAACCTATTTGTTTTCCTTGAGAGGAACTTGGAAAAGAAAGATTCATCTACCTACTTTGAGTTGTCGGTTTGATATCAATTTAAATTTAAATTTATAGTTATATACTCCCTTCATCCATTTTAATTTGTCATTTTGTGCTTTTCAAATCAATTTGACTAGTTTTCAAAGTTTAATTAGATTACATTAATTTGATATTTTAAGCAAATAATTTTGATATTTAAAAACTATACAAAAGAATTATGAGTTGTAATATTTTTGCATATCAATATGATGAAAAAATACATCATAAAATACTAGTCAAATTTTTTATAATTTGACTCTAAAAAGGGAAATATAACAATTAAAATTGGACAGAGATAGTATTAAATAAGTTTGTTAAATTTTACGGAATATACTTACATAATTGAAATATTCTTATTGACAATATCTTTAGGACAAATTATAGATATGCACACCTTTTGTTTCACTTATTCCCATTATACCCTATTACTTTTAAAAATTTCTAAAATTTCTTATTTTTTTAATGTATCCAAGCCATTATTTAATGTATCTGAGCTATATATTATGTATCCGAGCTAATTTTTAATGTATTCGAGCTACATATTAATGTATCCGAGACAATATTTAATGTATTCGAGCTACATATTAATGTATCTGAGCTTCAATAACCGTATCCGATTTTTGTAATTTTTAAGAGATTAATGTAATCAGGGATAGATTGAAATTTCATATTAAAACTATGAAATTTATGTAATTTACACATATCTTTAACATATCTCAAACTATAATAATTTTTTCAATTCGTAATTTCCAATTTTTTCCCAACACCTATTGTTAATACTTTTTGTGTCCAACAATAATTGTCCACTAGTAACTTGACACAATGATTAAGAAGAAGTAAATAATAGAGATAATATTACCAAATCACCTTACTAATACTCTTTATTTCCCAATTTATGTTACACTTTCCATTTTTCGAGAGTCAAGCATTTTAAGTTTGATCGGAAATTTGTGCATGAAATTTTTAATTTTTTTGAAATGAAATCTATATATTTGTAAAGTATGTATAAAGTGTTATAAGTCACAATAATTAATTATTCAAAATATTTAAAAATCTATGAAAAATTTAAAGTCAAAGATAAACTCGTTTAAATCTTACAATTCAAAATTAGGTGCCATATAAAATGAGACGAAGAGAGTATAAGACTAAATATTAAAAAATAAATCGTATTTAATTGAAAAAGTAAAAAGATATAACATGTTAATTTTTTATTGGAAAAGAAGACCGGATAAATGCAAAAGAAAAAATATAAACAACGTATTGTCCATTATGTGCAATGAGATGAGATACCTTCAAAATATTATCTACAAATGTGCACTTATGGAAAATGATCATTTTTCAAAGAGGCTAAAAGGTGATTCCTAAGTTCCCTTTTTAGAAGTGCGAATAGCTAGAGACTCCATTTATCAATTGTCAATTGTGAAAAGGCCTTTAATAGGACTTGGTAAATTAATAAAATAGTTGAAACTTAAAAAAGCTAATTTGTGGATAACTTGATTTGCTTCGCTAACTCTCGAGCATCTCTAATCCTATCCTCTATTTTACTTTTTAAATATAAAATTCTCTCTTTTTTAGATAATCAATATCAATCCAATTTTCTATTTTACTCTTTAAAAAAAAATCTTATTCTATCTCCTCAATATTATATTATTATTTCTATTTCATATTCATTTTCTTATTTCAAAATATAAATTCATTTTTTCTTTTTTATTTCAAAATAATCGTCCTATATAATTTTCGTGTAATATAAAATTATTATTTTTTGAAAGTTTTATTTAGTATAAAATTATATTCTAAATTTAAAGAACAACTACGAATAATTGAAAAAAGAAATCAACAAGCACAACCGCAATTACAAACACAACAAGTCTCTAGATCATACACTATTTTTTTGAATATTGTTAAATCTGAAAAATGACTTACCGAATTACTAAATTTTTGATGTGATTTTAAAAATCTTTATGCTATGTATTGTATTGTTATCTGATATTTAAATTATTATGTCATGTATTATATTTTGTAATTAAAATTTTTAATTTATCATTTAAATTTTGTGCATTCTTCGTAGTGAAAATCAATAATGATAATAATATCAAATTATCTTTTAAAGTGACAAAAATTTAAAAAAATATATATTTAAAATATTGTTAATTCGGGATGAAAGTAGTATCTACTAAATAATATATTTTTTAAACTGTTATATTATATTCAAAAGAATTACGCACAGTAGAAATTTAATTAATAGCCTTATATGAAAAATAAAATGTTAATTACAAATAGTAAAAATAATACTAAATCAATGAATAAGTGAAATAGACAAGTGAATAGTAGTTCTCCAAATTTTGGAGAACTACTATTCATCTCTTTATAAATAGAGAATAGAGATCTTTTTAGAGAGTGGTTGGATACTCAATTTTTTATTTTACTCTCCAAAGATAGAGAATGGAGAGTAAAATAAAGTGAGACTGGAGATGGTCTTAGCCTTCTTTCATTCTTCTACTTCATCCATAATTTTTAATAGGATAATATTTATCCCAGGTATACTGTCAAATCAAAACAGATCATTCAATTTGAAATAGAGCAAAGAACTTTAATTTATAAATTAAAACCAATAAGTCAAAAAAAAAAACTCTCAATTAGTGTTTTCAGAAATATTTTTGGGCGAGTCTCGGAGCGGGACGTATCAAAAACGTTGCGGAGCGTAAACTAAAGATATAGATCCATAAGGCGTAAGTACTAAAATTTGAGGCGTAAGCCTTGAGCATAAAAACGTAAGTCCTGAGCGTAAAAACGTAGACCCATGTATTTTTTATTTTTTTTAACCCATTAAATCATTTTTTTATTATTAGTGTAATGATGTTTCTCAAATAATAATTATAATACTTTTTTTTCTTCATTATTGATTATTAATATTTATTTCAAATAAATATAACTTATATATATTATATGTTATTTATAAAAAATTATTTATAAAATCATCAAAAAGTTTACTTTTGCTTATTTATTAGTAATAAAACTATAAAACTGAATATACATGAAATCACGGCCCGTAGATCCATGGACTTATGCACCGCGTCTTGAAACTTATGCCTCGCTTCATATCGTATAAAATACCTCGCCTCACACCCCGCCTTTTAAAATATTGTTCTCAACCAAGAATACTGAATAGGCTTACTTACAAGTTACAACTACTCATCTTAATTGTAATTCAATGCAAATTGATGAAACCATCTCACAATACTATTCAAAAGCTTTTATTCTCAAACACTAGGGACTAGGGTTGTTAATGACCAATTCTCTAGCCACATGTTCAACTTGCAAGATGAGGTAGTCATATAGATGCTTTTGTCCCACTTTCAGCGGAATACCAAACTGGTAGTTATTTTTATGAACACAATCTAAGTTAGCTGAATAGACCACTAACAAAATATTAATTGATTCAAATTTTAATATTTCAAATCATCTTTAAAAGTAAAAAAAAAAAAAACTTAAAGAGTTTTTAAGTACTAAAACTGCTTGATGGCCACTGTAAAACAAAGAAAAAGTGGTGAGTTCTCTATAATTTTGAGTGCGTTTGATGACTTGTATGAATTCATTGCGAGTCAAGAGATCAGATCCCTTAACTATATTAATAGTAGGAAGAACGGTAAAAGCTTAAAGTAAAAAATATAAATATTTGTATGAAAACCTTCTTAATCCTAACGACCCTGTAACACCTCTATTACAAAACAAATCAATAAACCTATTGCCCATTATATTAAATGACTAATTACGAAAATTCCACCTTTTAGTTTGCTTATTACCATTAAGTTTTATGAATTTTCAAAATTCCTCATTTTCGTGCATCACATTAATGTATCTCGCGTATCAAATTAATGTATCTCGTGCATCACATTAATGTATCCCGCACATCAAATAGTGTATCATATATAAAATGTACCTTACGCATTAGATTTGTGTATCTAGTGCATCAGATTAGTGTATCTCGCACATCATATTAGTGTATCATGTATAAAATGTACATCAAATTAATGTATCATGCATAAAATGTAAGATATCTTACTTAACGATTAATGTATCTCACGCATTAGATTAATGTAACAACACTTATATTATTGAATCCGTTTTGAGGAATTTTTGTAATTATAAACTTTTAAGGGATAGATTGTAATTTTACCTTAAAAGTGTGTGATTTTTCTAATTTCCCTATGATAAATAACTCTAGTTAATATTAACTTCAACAACCACAAAGCGGTTGAGTAACTCTAACCGACAACTCAACTCAATAATCGATTGAAACTAACACGGTGTACTTTATAGCATAGAAATAGATCTACAAGGTAAGAGCTCAAGGCATTTCCAACCATAACTTCTATTTTACTCTCCAAATATATAGTTCTTTAGTTTTTCAGATAACCAATTCTCATTCAATTCTTTATTTTATTCATTTTATTCTCTCTCCTTAATATTATATTATTATTTTTATTTTATTTTTATTTTCTTATTTCCTAGTATGAATAATTTATTCTTTTTACAAATAATTATCCTATAATCTATATAATCTTCGTGTTTCTTTTCAAAATTTTCATTATATATAAATTTTTATTATATTATAAATTTCTTAACAAAATAAATTACAATAAATATTATGTATAATACATACTAACAAACAATTCAAATAAAAGTAAAATCATTGATAAATATAATTACATAATAAATAATGCATTATTATAAATTTAATTTTAACTTTTACATAAATAATCGACTTTCAAGACTATTACGTTGCTTTCATAATGCTCTATTAAGGCATTACGTAGTTCAAAATGAATAATTTTTTGTCCATCTTTCTTATGTGTAGCTAAAACAAATGCTTAAATTAACAATTTTATCTTGTATCCGATTATTTCGTATACTAGTTTACTTCCCATATTCTATTTTGAACTATTGCAAAAAGTATTTCCATATTCATTAAAAATTGTAGTTTAATAATTTATCACTATAACATAAAAGTAGATTATTTGTATTATCATATATAGTTTGTATATTCTTCATAGTGAAAAAGAATTATTAATTTTATTAAGTATTTAAAGAGAATTTTTTGTTAAAAATTGTTAAAAAAAGAAAAATTGTTAATTCGGAATGAAAATAGTATACTTATCAACAGTATGTCTTTTAGATGTTATAGTACTTAGAAAGTAATTCAACTATTAAAGACTTAATTAATAGTATCATATTTTATAAATAATTTGAAATTGCATATTCAAAGTGACGATTTTTTAGAAAATATGATAGAAAATTATTAATTCGGATACAAATAGTAACTTGTCAACAATATGTTTTTGGATCTTATACTGTATTAGAAAAATAATTACAAATAATAAAGAGTTAATTAAGGATACAATAGAAATAATATTAAAATAATGAAAAAGTGAAATAGAGAGTTTAATAGTAGTTAATTTGGAGAACTACTAGTCACCTCTCTATAAATAGAAGATAGAGAGTAATACAGAGGAGGATTGAAGAGCTTATTCTCTATTTCTCTCTAAATATAGAGAATAGAGAGTAAAACAGATATGAGATGGAGATGGTCTTAGACTTTTAAATTTGTGGGCCCGAACACACTCAAGGAAAGCTTTTTGAATATATATTTTCAAAAAATATTATAATTATTATTTATAGAAAAAGTAAAGTTTTTTGTTAAAAGGAAAGAATTATTTGAAGAAGTTTGACACATCTACACTATTACATCTCGGAAAAGATTCAATGAATTGGTTACTTTCTCAAGTGAAAAGAATTATTAGAAGAAACAATTATTAAAAATCATTATTAACAACCTTGCATCTCAAAGAGCTAGAAATATATATATATTTTTCTTAAAAAAATAATCTTAAAAGTTAAAAGTATCCACTTTATTTCGAATTTGGGCCACTAACGAGCTTGAGTCAATTCTTGTATGTTCATGAATATCGATCATTTTTCTTAAACTCAATTTGTTTCGATCCAACGACATGAATCAAAATTTTCCGCATCTTGATCCAATTGACTTTTATGTACCTTATACACCATATATGGTGTGTTTTTGGAAGCAACTGACCAACAACACCTATCAACCCCTGAAATAATAAACAACAAAACAAGTTAAGTCGTTAAAGTGTATACAAAAGAAAAATCAGAAAGTGATAATGAAATTGACAAAGCCAAGAATTTAAATTTTTTGAATAATTGAATCAAGACCTACAAAAAAAATTAAAAAATTAACCAATCAATATTGTGGATAATATCCCTTTTTAATGCAAAGGATAAGTTACATCTTTTAACTCTCAGAACTTTGCTAAGTCGTTAGTATATGTGAAATAGGAAAGTTACTTCCTCATTAATAGTTCACATTTATCTCAAGTGTTAGTTTCTTAACTTCGTAAGAAAATATTCAGAAGACTTGAAGTTACTTTTGTATTATGACAAATTTGTCATTAAAGTAAGAGTTATGTTTCATTACATTGATTATACATTAGTTTCTTACATTCTTTTGATGGATGAAACGTAAATAATTTTCCTAGTTAAGGAGTATCATTTGAGAGCTAAACACAGAGAAGAAAAAATCAAGTCCTATCTTTCATTTACTATCTCCCTCAACAATTTCTTTTTATTGGCTTGAACAATCCTTCTTCCTATTGTGATTTTCTGGGCAATTATTTTTGTGTAACTCCAAACTTTCAGTCACGAGTGCACGTGTTTGAGAGTAACTGTGGAACCTTGGAGAGCGACGGTCTACAACGATTTGCACCGAAGTCGAGACGAAATCGCTTTAAAGGCAGTGGCTTGCCACGACACAGTGTTTGTGATAAGTTATTTATTACTTTATAATTTCAATCTAATATCAATATTGTAGTATTTTTCCCAACAATTTAAAAGTGATTTTGTAACATACAATATTGATAATGGCTATTTCTTTGAACAATACTTTTAATGATTTCAAAACTTGAGCTTTTGGATGGAAATAATTTTAAGCGATGGTCACAAAAACTTTTAATTTTCTTTGAACAATTAGAAGTTGATTATGTTTTATTTAAAGAACCTTCTATGAATGATTGTAACACTATTGATTCTAGCAATGTTATAACTGTTGATAATGTTGTTAAAAAGAAGTTTGAAAAGGATAACAAAATCGTTAGAGGACATTTGCTAAATCATATGACTAACCCTTTATTTGATTTATTTTTAAACTATAAATCTGCCAAAGAAATATGGGATAGTTTGAAAAAGAAATATGGTGCTGATGATGCAGGAAAGAAAAAATATGTTGTCAGTCAGTGGATCAAATTCCAAATGGTTAATAATAAGCCAATAATGGAACAAGTTCACGAATATGAGAACTTGACTGCTGATGTTCTCAACAAAGACATGAAGATGTGTGAGATATTTCAGGCTAATGTTCTGCTTGAAAAATTTTCATCATCTTGGAGTGATTATAGAAATCAATTAAAACATAAGAAAAAGAATTTAACCCTCTGAGAACTTATAAGTCATATGAGGACTGAAGAGGCGAACCGTCTCAAAGATAAGATGGAAGAACTTTCTCTTAATTCTTCTAAAGCTAATCTTATTGAATCTTCTGATACTGTTCTGAAAGACATGTTCAAAGGCAAACGGAAGAAAGTTTTGAAAAAGGAATTTATGAAGAAAAAAAATTAATTCAACAAGCCGGAGAGTCAAATTCAAAAATTTAAGTGCTCTTGTTTTGTTTGTGGAGAAGTTGGTCAAAGAGATGTCATGTGCTATCAAAGAAAAGGGCAAGACTCAAAGAAGGAAGGACAAAGTGATGTCCAAGTCAATCTTGCTGAGGGTAATGAAGTGATTGTTGTTGTAGTCGTTGAGACAAATCTGGTGGCAAACAAAATTGATTGGGTGCTAGACAAAGGCGCCTCAAGACTTTTATGTGCCAATAAAGAGTTATTCCATGACTTTGAGGAGCCTACTCATGGAGAGTGTATATATGGGTAACTCCGCTAATGTTGTAGTAATGGGTAAAGGAAACTTTTGCTTAAATTAACTTCTAGAAAGACATTATCCTTGAACAATGTTTTATATGTTCCCTCACTCCGTAGAAACTTAGTTTTTGGAGCACTTCTCAACAAAGTAAGCCTTAAACTTGTTTTTGAAGCTGATAAATAATTATTTCTCGCGGAGAATACTTTGTTGGGAAAGAATATCTTAGTGAGAATTATTTGTATTGAACATTGTGCAAGAGATTGTTAATAACGCAAGCATTTCAAATTCTGCTTATATTGTTGAGTTTATTAATTTGTGGCATGGTAGAGTAGATCATGTTAATATTGTATCTATTAAAAGGCTTAGAAAAATGGAGTTAATTCCTATGATAAAAACTAAAGATTTTTCTAAATGTCCTGTGTGTAGAAGCAAAGAATGTCAAGAAACCATTCAAATCTGTTATTAGTAGAAAGACTGAATTACTTAAATTGATACATTCAGATTTAGTAGATTTCAAGAACACTGTTAGCAAATGTGAAAAAAGTATTACATTAGTTCTGTTGATGACTTTTCTAGATACACTAAGGTATATCTTTTTAAGTCTAAAGATGAGGATGAAAGCATGTTTTTGAAATTCAAAGCAGAAGTAGAAAATCAATTAGACAGGAAAATCAAGTGGTTTAGATGTGATAGGGACAATGAATATAGTACTAAAACTCTAGAAGATTTTTGTGAGAAAAATGGTAATATACATGAGGTTAGTGCTCCCTATACTCCCCAACAAAATGGTGTAGCCGAACGGAAAAATAAAATCCTTAAAGAAATAATGAACTATATGCTTTTAAGCTCTGGTCTATATGAAAATATGTGGGGAGAAGTGATGTACCGTGGTTTCACGATATTTCTAATGCTTTTTCCTTAAGTTTAGTGTGTGTCGAAAGCCTTTTTGTGTTGATTTTTATGTAAGTTTCTCTTTGTTTGCAGAAAATCTGTCCAAGGATGAACGCGAAAGTTTTTGAGAAAGAAATGCAGAAGAGACCACCTACGGAGCTTATGACGATCCGTCGAGGCTGTGACGGTCCGTAGGTGGCATCGTATTGAGGAGAGAAGCTGCTGAAGGAAGATGGGGAAGTCTGACCAAGTGTGGGATTACGGAAGTCCATGACGGACCGTCATAGCCACGACGGTCCATCCTGCTTGTTCGTCGTGATGATCAGAGAAGTAGTCCCAGTACCCAAATTCCAAGAAGTTCAAGTATTTTGGAACGGAGACCCTCGACGGACCGTCGTGCTTGAAACGGTCCGTCATACCTGTCCGTCGAGGGGAATGAAGAAAGCAGCAGAAGAATGTGTGAAGTATGGGACGACGGAGGCCATGACGGTCCGTCACGTGGTCCGTCGACCCAGACACGTTTGGACAGATTTTTAGTAAATAGAATCCTTCTTTGATTACGTTTTGTTTTTATTATAAATAGTTTGAAAAATCTCATTTTTGGGGTTAGACTTTTTGATAATTTTTAGTTCTCTTGTTATAGTATTGAACTCTCAATTTTGGTAATTAAGATACTTTTTCCGGAATTGATTGTTGGTGATTTTGTTGATTAATCAAGTTAAATTCTGGAATTTATTCGTTCTCATAAAAGTAAGTGCATGAATTCTTCCATTAACATTATGAATTGTGTAATTATGAACATGGGTAACTAAACTCCATAGCTAGGGTTGTGGGAACCATGGGTGAATAACAAGGTAAAATTTAACTAAAATAACAATCCTAGAATGGTATCTTGCATGTATTGATAATTCTTTCGTGTAGAAGTCTTTTTAACGGATGGCCAACGTTAGAACTAGCCTTAATGCTACTTGCCGGACCAAGGAGGTTTAGGAAAAGAATTATCAACATAGATTTAGTGTAGACTATCTAATAGGCTAGTATTGGTTGGTACGAGTTGATAACTTAGTCAAATACCGAATACAATGCTTAATATGAGATAAAGATAAGGTTTAGTATAGCAACACACGTAGCCGGACCAAGGTGCGGAGTGAAATTCTCTAGATGCCAGACTAAGGATTTAGAGATACATAACTTATCACTTTACATGCAAGATATTAGGATATAATTGTTATAGTTAGATTTATCAAGTTAGGAACCTGTGGGGAACACTTAAGCCCTAGTTACTTTTATTAATTGATTAAACTCTGAAAGCTGAATCTGTTAGTTGTTCATTTTTATTTAGTTAATCATTTTCATTAATTTAGAAATAAAAAACCCCTTTTTGTCTTTTGTTTTCTCGGAAAATAGTTGGCTAAATAATAGTAATAATAGAATAAAGTTAAGTCTGAACTATTTTCCTTGTGGGATCGATCCCAACCTCATCAGTTGGGTTCTTTACTTGATACGACCGCTTTACTTCTTATTTGAGAAGTAAGTTTGAGCGTATCAAATTTTGACGCCGCTGCCGGGGAAAGTAGCTTTTAGATTAACTTAAACTTATTACTAAAGTTTAGTCAATATTTTCCTGATTTTACTTTTTCTGTTGTTTTTGATTTTTGCAGAACTAACTTCCTTGTATGCCAAATACACGGAGAGGAAGAGAACCCTTGTTTCCCTACGATCACGAGTTAGAGCGTACACTACGCAATATGAATCAAAATTTGGGTATAAATAATGATGATCCAAACCAGAACATCCCAGCTCCAGTTGATGCTCATGGTCGATTATTACCTGATAATCTTGGTCAAGATGCACAAAGGGGACAAAATCCCGCTCCACGTCCTCAAGAATACTACAGAGGTTATGATAATATTGCAGATTCTGATGGGCCACTTGTCTTGCCCCCTTTACCAGAAGGTCACACCTTTGTAGTCACTAGTAGTCTAATGCAAATGCTCACTGCTAGAGGTTATTTTTCAGGACTACCGTCTGAGGACCCACATACCCATATAGCTAAGGTGAGGGCAATGTGTAAAAGCTGTGTAGGGAGGCCTGATTTGAATTTGGATGTAATAGGGCTAAGAGTATTTCCTCTCTCACTGACGGGAGAGACTGCTATTTGGTTCACTGAGCTCCCTTATAATTCAATTTTCACTTGGAACCAACTAAGGGACGTTTTCTTAGCACGTTACTACCCGGTCTCCAAGAAACTAAATCACAAAGACAGAGTGAACAACTTTGTGGCACTACCAGGAGAGTCAGTTAGCAGTTCTTGGGATAGGTTCACTTCATTTTTGAGAAGTGTCCCCAATCACCGCATAGATGATGAGTCACTGAAAGAATACTTCTATCGGGGACAGGATGATAATAATAAAGCGGTATTGGATACTATAGCAGGTGGTTCTTATGGGGAGTGTCCTTATGCTGAAATTGCCAAAAAATTAGAGAAAATCTCCCGAAATAATAAAGCATGGAGTACTAGAAAGTCAGATACTGGGAGAAATACCTTTGCAGTGCAATCCACACACAACCCAGCCACAGATGAGATTCGTGAAGAGATGGCACAGATGAGAACTGAGCTTGGGTTGGTGTTAAAACATGTCACTGGGGGTGCAGAAAAGATAAACGCAGTGAACTACTTGTCTAAACCACCACCACCAACTGATGAATATTATTATGATGAAGATTCCTATGCAGTAAATGATCAGACGGGGGGTTTCCGACCGAATGCCCAAGGCTCCAATCAGAATAATTGGCGCCAAGGTCAAGGGAACCAAGGTCGAAACTATGGTAACTATAACCGTGAGGGTAATTATGTCCGTGGTGGAAATTACAACCGCGACAACAACTTCAACATGGGTAACTATGGTAACAGAAATGATAGGAGTGGGCCCTATGTTCCTCCTCAAAATCGTGAAGTTGCTCCTAGGGATGGTGGATGTAGTTATAACGCGAGTTGAGGATATGTTGCACAAGATGATGAGGAGGTTCGATGCTAGTGATGAGCACACGAAAGAGTTAAGGAGTGTGTAGCGGGTATTGGACAGAAAGTCGATACACATGCCATATCGATTAAGCAACTTGAATTGCAAATGGCCNTCCTATTTGCTAGGTACTAGAGTTATAGTGCATACTGACCATTCAGCCCTGAGATATTTGATGGCAAAGAAGGATGTGAAACTGAGGTTGATTCGTTGGGTATTACTACTGCAAGAATTTGACTTTGAGGTAAGGGATAGAAAAGGGACCGAAAATTAAGTTGCTGATCACTTGTCCCGTTTAGAAGATGAAGCTATGAGAGAGTTGGGGGATAAGACTGATATTGATGACACGTTCCCCGATGATCATGTATTGGCTGCCTCACAAGACTTGATTCCATGGTTCGCAGATTTTGCGAACTACTTAGCTAGCGATATTGTTCCATCGGACTTGTCCTTTCATCAAAGGAAAAAGTTCATGTACGATGTGAAGAAGTTCCTTTGGGATGAACCATACTTATATAGAAGCTGTGCTGATGGGCTTATTCGGCATTGTGTGCCAGAAGTTGAGATGTTGAGTGTTTTAGAGGGATGCCATTCCTCACCCTTTGGTGGACATCATAGTGGTATCCGGACTGCTCATAAGATCTTACAATGTGGTTACTATTGGCCAACTATTCATCAAGATGCTCATGAGTTCACCAAAGCATGTGATAGATGCCAAAGAGATGGCGGCATTTCAAGAAAGCAAGAACTCCTTCTAAACCCCATTCTTGTGATTGAGTTATTTGATGTTTGGGGCATTGACTTTATGGGTCCGTTTGTGAGTTCTCATGGAATGAAGTATATTTTAGTAGCAGTTGATTATGTATCTAAATGGGTGGAAGCTATCGCCCTCGCGAACAATGAGGGGAAGAGTGTCACTGCGTTCTTGAAAAAGATATATTCTCTCGATTTGGTACCCCACGGGAAATTATTAGTGATGGGGGATCCTACTTTTGCAACAAATTATTCAAGGGATAATTGGAGAAATATGGGGTTCGCCATAATGTGGCCACTCATTACCATCCTCAAACTCGTAGGCAAGTTGAAGTGTCAAATAGGGAGATCAAACAGATTTTGTCAAAAACATTGAACGCTAGTAGAACAGATTGGTCAAGGAGGCTTGATGATGCTCTTTGGGCCTACCGGACAGCGTATAAGACTCCCATAGGTATGTCTCCATACCAACTAGTATATGGGAAAGCATGTCATCTTCCGGTTGAATTAGAGCATAAAGCCATGTGGGCTATGAATAAGTTAAAAATGGACTGGAACGAAGCTGCAGAACAACGGTTAAATGGGTTAAATGAACTCGATGAATTTCGCCTAAAAGCTTTTGAAAGCTCAGCCCTCTACAAAGAAAAGATGAAGAAGTACCATGACCTAAAAATCGAGAAATGAGAGTTTATGGTTGGGGATTCGGTGCTTTTATTCAACTCTAGGTTGCGCTTGTTTCCGGGTAAGCTCAAGTCCAAATGGACTGGCCCTTACTTGATCACCCAACTATTCCCTCATGGAGCGGTTGAGTTGGAAAACAAGGAAGGTGTGCGGTTTAAGGTGAACGGACAACGTCTAAAAATCTATATAGGTCATGCGGAATCGGCGAATGAGGTGATTGAGGCATATCATCTTGATGAAGTCTGAGTAATCGAGTGTCCTCAGTCGTGCCGCGACGTTAAATCAGGCGCTGGTTGGGAGTCAACCCAATATGTATCATCTAACCAATTTATAGTTTTCTTTCTAGTAACGGTAGCATTTTCTACTAATGGGTTATAAATTTTCAGGTAGCACATTTCCACGAAGTTCTGCAGAAAATTACTCTGCCACATTCACTGACGGATACATCGACGGACCGTCACGCCTGTGACGGACCGCCGCATTACTCCGTTGTGCCAGGTACGTTCTTTATTGTTTTGAAACATTAGGGCACATGCGACGGAACCTATGACGGACCGTCACAGCTGTGACGAACCGTCATCGGGGTTTCGTCACTCATTACCCAGCAACCCAACCCGATCCGGCTAAGGAATTTAAAAAGTTTTAAACCTTTTTAAACTCCCCACCCCTTCATTCAACTGTTTTTTTCCCTCTTTCTCCCATTTCCTCCCCTTTCAACTTCCTTCCATTCCCAAAATCCCCACATTCTCCCTTTCCCCATCCCAAATCTCCTTTCTTGGTCGGAGTCTGCTGCTGTGATTCTCATTTTTCTTGTTGGGTGCCATCACTTCCGTGTTGTTTTCTCCTCTTCCAAGGTATGTGTTTCTGAACTCTACCCATTTACTCTTCATTTTGGTTTTTATTTACTATTAGCATACTTTTTTTTGTGTGGGTCTTTGATCTTTGACCAAATCTTGTCTAACCTAGGTTATTAGTCCCACGAAATGCCTTGATAAAACTTGAGAAATTAGGGCTTTAGCCTTGTAAATTTGATAAGTATTTAGGTTACAAAGCGTTAGGGAAATGTTGGGTCTTTGGTTTGAATCACATGGGTTGATTGTGGCATCCCCAGTTCTGTCTCTGAATGACAGAACGAAACCCCGATGACGGACCGTCGTAACCACGATGGACCGTCTAGGGTCCGTCCCAACACCCCACAACTTGTTTTCTCTAAGTGTCCACCAACGAATACATGTGACGGACCGTCATGCCCACGACGGTCTGTCCTGCACAACCGTCTTGGTTGTCAGAGACCCCTGTCCCAAGGGTCTCAATAATTTTTCTAAGTGTCCACTGACAGACACATGTGACGGACCATCATTCCCACGACGGTCCGTCCTGCACAACCGTCGTGACAGACAGAGACCCCTGTCCTAAGGGTCTCAACACTTTTTCTAAGTGTCCACTGACGGACACATGTGACGGACCGTCATGCCCACGACGGTCTGTTCTGCACAACCGTCGTGACGGTCAGAGACCCCTGTCCTAAGGGTCTCAACACTTTTTCTAAGTGTCCACTGACGGACACATGTGACGGACCGTCATGCCCACGACAGTCCGTCCTGCACAACCGTCGTGATGGTCAGAGACCCCTGTTCTAAGGGTCTCAACACTTTTTCTAAGTGTCCACTAACGGACACATATGACGGACCGTCATGCCCACGACGGTCCGTCCTGCACAACCGTCTTGGTTGTCAGAGACCCCTGTCCCAAGGGTCTCAATACTTTTTCTAAGTGTCCACTGACGGACACATGTGACGGACCGTCATGCCCACGACGGTCCGTTCTGCACAACCGTCTTGGTTGTCAGAGACCCCTGTCCCAAGGGTCTCAATAATTTTTCTAAGTGTCCACTGACGGACACATGTGACGGACCGTCATGCCCACGATGGACCGTCCTGTACAACCGTCGTATCAGTCAGAGACCTTCCTTCTGAGAGTCTATATTGTTAAGTATTACATGACGGACCCCATGACGGTCCGTCATACTCACGACGGGCCGTCACCAGGTCCGTCGTGCCTCACTGCTACTACAGAGCTATCATTACTGCTTTGAATTTATGTGTATTTTGTCTCATTTTTTTCTTGTCATGTTTGCTCCTTCTAGTACTAATGATGATTCTTTACAGGTACTACCTCTCATGGCACTAAAACAAGATCGCATTTACGCACGTGGGCATTCCAAGTCTGTCGCCCCATCTGCCCGACTGGTGATAGGCTCTGATGATGAGCATGATCCCGAGTACGTGCCCCCAGGCACTGCTACTACAGCACGAGCTCCACGTGCACCTAGAGCCACGCCCAAGAAGGTGACGTCCGGCGTAGTCACTGCCTCCCAGTCAGATGAGGAGCGTACACTGTCCGGCACACCTTCTGGGTCAGCTGCCCAAGACGAAGGAGCATCTGGATCCTTAGGAGTTTCGTGGTCAGAGGAAGCCTCCGGGTCCGCAGAAGCCTCTGCACTCGCCACATCTACACAGTCTGCCTCGGCTGATGAGGCTGACAGCACTGACTCCACTCTTGGCTCACCGACTGGAGTTCCTGCCCCGGTTGCCGACCAGCCCAACCGGTGGTGTGTTGACGGGCAATACCAAGTGTACTTAGACGCCAAGGTTCTCAATGATAAAGGCGTCATGACACGGACCCTTACACTGGAGAGGCGGGTCCTTACGGGAAGTCTCCCCACCATGCCGGATATTCACACTCTCTTCACCAGACACCGGCTCGAGTGGACGTCTCGTTCTTTGGGCCGCTACAGTGAGGAGTTGGTCCGAGAGTTCTATGTTTCTTATGTGGCCACTCTCCGATCACAGATAGATAGGCGGGATGCCCCCGCCAAACAGGCCCCACTTGAGCACGTCTGAGTACGCGGCATACAGGTCGATATCTCCCTGCCAGCCATCCGCCGATATCTGTACGGCGAGGATGTTGATACTACCAAGACACCTCTCACCGCCGAGTTCGACTACCGGTGGCAAATTCTTACGTGAGCCATCGCTGAGAGAGACCACCAAAAGGTGGATGGCCCAGCACTTGTCTATTGATGGAGAGGATGCTGATTGGGTGATGGAGCCAAAGAGAGCCATCAGGAAGGCCAACTTGACCTTTACGGCCAAGTTTGTTTAGTTGATAGTCCGCCACTGCCTTTCCCCCACTGCTGCTGATAATATAGTCACATGGGATCGTGCAGTTCTGATGGCCGCAATGATGGCAGGGTTCGAGGTCGACTTCGCTTGGCTTCTACAGGCGGTCATGCACGAGAGGGCTTTCAAGGTCACCACGACTTACCCTTTTCCTTGCATGGTTTTCTCTTTATGCAGATCCGCAGGTGTGCCCATTTGGCACATTGACCAGCTCAGGACCCCGCAGGGAAATGTTGACATCGGCCTCATCAGGGATGAGGCCAATGAGTTGGCTCCACGCAGAGGGCCCCGCCCGGAGGTGGTCCCACTTGGTGAGAACCTGGCAGATACCATAGAGCATGCTCATGCGGCTTCCCAGGCTGCTTCTGCACCCACTGACACTACCCCGGTCGAGTCTATCCCGGGTAGTAGCACTGCCCCGAGCTCCTCTCGCTCGGCTCCTTCCGCCACTCTGGTCCCATTTGCTAGGGTCCAGAAACTCGAGGCACAGATGGCTACACTTCTGCATATAGATTTATGTCTCTAAATGACCATTCTATTTGTGAATTTAGAGATACAGAGTTTTTTTAACATATTTTTTCTTTGAAACATAATGTACAGCGTGATAGGTAATATAATGCTTCTGCATCTATGTCAAATAATTCTCATGTTGTGCCTTCTTCTAATATTATTTTCACTGAGCATGAAAATGAACTCAAAAGGAGTAAAAGACGTAGAACTGAGACTAGTTTTGGTCATGATTTTATCACTACTTTCTTAACTGACAGTTTTGATATTAATATTTTAAATGACGAATTAGTGTCTATCTATTTAATAGAAGAATACCCTAAGACTAATGATAAAGCAATGAGATCAGTAGATGTTATATTTTGGAAAGAGACTATTAAAAATAAATTAGACTCTATAGTTTCTAATCACACTTGGGACTGATTTACCTAAAGGTTGTAAGCCCATAAGTAGCAAGTGGATATTTCAGAAAAAATTGAGACCTGATTGTATAATTGAAAAATACAAGGCTAGACTTGTGATTAGGGGTTCTAACCAAAAGAAAGGTATTGATTACTTTGATACCTATTCTCATGTGACTAAAATAACGACCATTAGAACTCTTATTGCTTTGGCCGTTATTCACGAATTAGTGGTACATCAAATATATATCAAAATAACATTTCTAAATGGTGATTTAGAGAAAGAGATCTATATATATCAACCTGAGGGTTTTGTGGTTTCAGGACAAAAGGATAAAGTATGCAAGCTGAGAAAATTTGTATGGACTAAAACAAGTACCTAAGCAATGGTATAAAAAATTTAATATCACATTAGTGGATAATGACTTTGCTATAAATTTATCTGATACGTGTGTTAATTCTAAGATGATAGGTTCAGATTGTGTCATTATATGTTTATATGTAGATGACATGTTAATCTTTGGTCATACTAATGTTATTAATGAGACCAAAAACTTTTTGTCTTCTAAATTTGAAATGAAAGACCTTGGTGAAGCAGATGTGATTTTGGGAGTTAAAATCAAAAGAACTGCTAATGATTTCTCTTTGTTTCAGTCTCATTACATTGAAAAGATGTTGAAAAAGTTTAATTGTTTTGATGTAGTTCTATTGAGAACTCCTTATGATCCTAGCATACACTTGAAGAAGAATAAAGAACCTAGCGTTTCTCAAATTGAATATGTTAAAATAGTTGGTAGTGTAATGTTTATCATGAACTATACTTGGCCTGATATAGCTTATGTTGTTACTATATTGAGTAGATATACTCATAATTCCAGTAGTGAACACTGGAATGCTCTACATTGCTTGCTAAGGTATTTGAGAGATACTATGAATTGGTGTTTGCATTTTAATAAATTCTTATTGTTTTCAAAAGGTTTTTGTGATGCAAACTGGGTAACTGACAATGATGAAGTTAGGTCCACCAGTGGCTATGTGTTTACTTTGGGTGCAGGTGCTATTTTGTGGAAGTCTTCCAAACAGACTTGTATAGCACGTTCTACCATGGAATCAGAATTCATTGCTCTCGAGTTGGCAGGGCAAGAAGTTGAGTGGCTGAGAAATATTTTGATAAATATGCCTTTGTGGGGAAGACAAGCTTCACCAGTTTCTCTTCATTGTGACTCACAGACGACAATTAAAATCGCCAAAAATAGTGTGTACAATGAAAAAAAAGACACATTCGCATCAGACATGGTGCAGTTAAACAGTTGTTGAAACTGGGTGTTATTTCCTTGGAATATGTAAGGTCCGAAAGAAATTTAGCGGATCTTATGACCAAGGGTTTGACAAGGAAAATAATCCTTGAAATGTCGAGGGGGATGTGCCTAAAGCCTATTGATTGAGGTAATGTGGTGGACCTGTTAGGCCTCAATATACACCACATTTTCTATCCCTATGACGTAGGCAGTGTTTTATAATGTTGAGCTTATTTTGCTCTTAATGATTCTATAGCCTTAAGGTGGTCTATTTGAGATAGACATGATGGAATCACCTACGTGAGTGTAAAGGCATGGTCGCCTTTTATGAAAGAATTGAGTCGTCTTTAAAGAGCACTCGACCCAAGGTGTGTGTGCATATGACCATAAAAGCACTTTGTTGTATCGCGAAGTTTGCGTAAAAATTAAGGATATGGTATGTTTTGTGGGGGTCTCAACTTATGTCCATTTAGTTCAAGAGCACTTCACTTTGTGGATATGTGTTGTTACCTCATTTCACTATGTGTCAATTCAAATCGAAAGATATTGACACTTAAGTACATGTTCCTTTCTTTTGCCCAGAAATTATTCTTATTCTTTATCTTTGCATTAGTGGGGGATTGTGGATAATATTTCTTTTTTTAATGCAAAGGATAAGTTACATCTTTTAAATTCTCAGTAATAATCTATGTGAACTTTCTAAGTCGTTAGTATATGTGAAATAGGAAAGTTACTTCTTCATTAATGGTTCACATTTATCTCAAAGTGTTAGTTTCTTAACTTCGTAAGAAAATATTCAGAAGACTTGAAGTTACTTTTGTGTTATGACAAATTTGTCATCAAAATAAGAGTTATGTTTTATTACATTGATTATACATTAGTTTCTTACATTCTTTTGATGGATCAACGTAAATGATTTTCCTAGTTAAGGAGTATCATTTGGGAGCTAAACATAGAAAAGAAAAAAGCAAGTCTGTCACGACCGGAATCTAGACCCCAGACGAGACCGGCGTCGTTGACCTCTCAGAGGTCGCAGACAAGCCTACTTACGTCATTCTTACTTCATCTAGGTTAATTTTAGCGGAAAATTTGAAACTTTTTGTTTCTTAACATACTTATAAAAACATTCTCATTAATACGTAATTGTTCACCATCAACCATCTAACATTAAGAGATAAGCAACTGAAAGAAATAGTTCAATTCTTATTAAGTGTATAATTGCCAAAATGGCACCAATACATAGTCTGAATAAAAATAGGAAAGAAACGCTAGTGGAACATGCTCCACTAGCTCAACTCTAAAACTAAGCTAGAATATAAAACAGTAGCATCCTCGAAAGCATGAGGACCTACCAAAATCGGATGAATGCTGGACGTCCGGATAACTGCAGCGATGATCCTGTATCTCTATCGTCCACCTTTGCCTGCACCTAAAATAGTAGAGTTTGTATAGGGTTAGTACACACTTGTACTAAGTATGGGTATATGCAAGCACACACCAAGGATATGCATGAGAAAGAATAGCTCTTTCCTAACAACATGATTTTTGGAAGTCAAGTCAGTGGACTTGCCAAATTGAGATTAGAAGAGTTTCCAAATTTGGATTAGGAAAGTCAATGAGCTTTCCAAATTTGGATTAGGAAAGTCAGTGGGCTTTCCAGATTTGGAATAGGAAAGTTATGCCATGAGAATAACATACATCATCATACTTTTCACATTTGCACACAGCACATAACATTTACACATAGCACATATCATATAGCATACAACACCTTTTTGCATGTAGCACATAACTTTTTATTTGTCATTCATTCATATGCCATGAGACCTTGGAATCATGGACTTAACATTAAGACATCCCAGAAATGAGGGCTCAACAGATGGGACCTCAACTAGAGAGTCTTCATTAGCAAACACAGAGTCTGCTTCGTTCATTCATACGTACTCCATTTCATTTCATTCATAGGCCAGTGTAAAAACCAGCTATACCTAGGATGTAGTTGAAAACTTTCATTAGGTTCGTTGTGCAATGACCAAGAATGACCTAATGTCATTACTTGAATCTAACTCACCTTTTGATTATTCTATTCTAACACATTTGGTATCATTCATTTCATTATGTGCTTCATTTGAGGCTGGCCTCATTCATTCATTGGGAACTTTAACTTTAACCGACATAGATCATGTGAGCATCATGAAATCCAGTGTCTCCCCCACACCGAAAAGAGGTGGAATCACCGGCCAAAGTGACCCAAAAACATGCTAGCGTACATGGGAATTTAACCCCGCCAGATCCCTATATTGGCAGTATAGGTTCGAAGACTAGGAGATATAAGGAGACCCATACCCGGCATGCCGGACAGTCTCATGTCATGAGAGTTACGTGAACCTCCGCCCTTCCCGAAAGAAGGCATCACCGCTCATAGCTAGTCTATCGGTGCTTAGTATAAAGTTCCATTACATTCATCTCATACGTCATGGAAGCGGGCTTCTAGTATGAGGACATCATAGCTCATTAGATGATTTCTCATCTCATCATTCGTATTGAGTGTGTTAAGCTCAATACTCTCATTAGAGTGTTTATAGAGACTGGTCTCTTCATTTTCTTACACTCTCATAGGTGAGTACGTATTGGTAACATTTACTTAGGCTCATTTGAGATTGCTCTCATCATTTACATTAGCCTCATATCATGTTGTCACCACATTCATCATCATTAGCACCTTTTCTTTTCATACTTATTCACCTCTTATTACGTAAATGTTCATTTCATCATATGCCAATGCACTTGGCCATTTGGTGTGTTTCACACCCTTACTTAACCCTTATAGGGTGTCATCATTTCATTTCTCATTTCATCATTTCATTGTTCATTTCATCGTTTCATTGTTCATTTCGTCATTTCATTGTTCATTTCATCATATCATTGTTCATTTCATCATATCATTGTTCATTTCATCATTTCATTGTTCATTTCATCATTTCATTGTTCATTTCATCATATCATTGTTCATTTCATAATATCATTGTTCATTTCATCATTTCATTGTTCATTTCATCATATGCCAATGCACTTGGCCATTTAGTGTATTTACACTCATACTTAACCCTTCTAGGGTTTCATCATTTCACTACATACATCTTAGGATCACTTACTTTTAAACGTATGTTAGACTTATGTGTCCATACATACAAGCCATGAGGCTTCATTCATATACGTCTAAGTGATTCATATCTTCCTAAGATTATGTCATACAAGACTTATGCATCTTGTATGTATGCCAAGATCTCGATTTCGATCTAAGTAGGTGGCATTATTCTTGAACATTTAATTCACGTATGACTTATGTATCAATACGGAATTTGGGCAAGGGAATCCTATTTCGAATCCTGTGGACAACACTTAATCTTATTTTAAATTTGATAATTACATTTTTCAGATTTGGGAGACCCTAGTTCGATTCCCATCAACCCCATAATATTTCCTTTCTTTTTCTCCTCTCTTATTTCGTTTAAGTTAAGGAGGTTGTGTTCAATCCCCCACAAACTCATTATTTTTATTTTAATTTATCTCTTAACTTTCTCACCTATCCAAGAGGTTGTGGGTTCAATCCCCACTCTCCACATTTATTTTCTCCTTTATTTTTCTCTTAACTCTCTCATCCATTCAAGAGGTTGGGGGTTCAATCCCCACTCTTCACATTTATTTTTCTCCTAACTCTCTCATCCATTCAAGAGGGTTCAATCCCCACTCTCCACATTTATTTTTCTCACCTTATTTCACTGATTTTTAACATGGTGAGGTCACGGGTTCGATCCTCAATTACCTCACTTAGTTTTTCTTCATTTTTCATAGCTTATTAAAGAACTTTACTTGGCTGAAATTAACCAACAATGTGCTGGAAATTTGAGATACATTTTTCAGCTTCTTTTCATCAACATTTAGAGTTAATTCTTAGGGCATTTCGTGAATCATTTAGCTAATAGTTTTTCACTCAAATCAGCCACTTTATACTTCATATGAACATCACGATTAATACAAGTTTGTGCACGTGAAATACAACCATAAAACAAGTCATTTTCATACTTCAATCCGTGTTCAAAGTCACAACTACACATTGCACACGAATAAACACATATTTCGGAAAGCATAGGTTATCATTTGTACGATTCCAAATACACATTCATGAACATATTCATCACGAAAAAACACATTACATGCCTAATATCTACCAGCAGACATACCAACCTACAACCATCAATAGGAGCTAGTGACAGGGACATGAAACGGGGAAACAATCCTAGTTTTCGGATCAGAATCGACTGAATCCTAGGGGTCTCTTGGGAAAGGGACCAAGAGTAAGAAAACCCATACCTCTTATGTAGTTCAAACCTTGACTTGCTGCCCAAAAATTTCTCCAAAAATCACGTCCAAATCCCCTCAACTTCAACACCAATTCGACGGAATAATCCTCCCTCTTGCGTAACGTTTTTGATTAGTTGTTTGTTTGTAATTTTCGTTGTGAGTTCTTCAAGTGTGAAGAACTTTGGTTTAGATACTGTTTTTTGGAAGTTATTTTGGCACAAAAAATGTGAATGAGGGTGATAGAGACGTGAGAGAGAGAGGTAAGCATGGGAGATGAGAGTTTTCTTAGGCTTAGGAGTCTAGTTTAGGACTTAGTCAAATAAGATTTTATTTAATTATTAAAAATCTGATTTCCTTTTATTTTAAATCAGCTAATAAATAATAAATATAAATTAATTACATTAATTTACCAACTTAAATTAAAAACAATTTAATTCATTGCTTCCACCTAGGTTCGAACCCGGGTGGAGCTAGACTTAACTTCAAGAGCTCCATTTCGTCTCTCTCTCCCCAATTTGCCCCTCCACCTTAATAAATAATTAATTAATTATATATTTAAGGTAATTACGATACTACCCTTAGCGTGGAAAAAGACCATTTTACCCCTAGACCCTTCAAACCTAAGATTTCTTCTTTTAAAGTCCGGTAAAGACGCCTTTGAGTAAATCGTCGTATTCGAGAGCCCTACATGGTTGGACCCAACCTTTCCTAGCTCAACTAACTCCCAAAGTTAGTTGGATTGGCTGTACCAAGGGTTCCGAGGTCTGGTTCTACGCGCATCAATTCGTGTGAACCCTGGTCTAATCGTAGGCATTCTTGGCACATTAAGCATTACGTAGCATATCTATTTTTAGGGTTGTTACAAAGTCCTATCTTTCATTTACTATCTCCCTGAACAATTCTTTTTATTGACTTGAATAATCCTTCTTCCTATTGTGATTTTTTGGGCAATTATTTTTGTGCAACTCCAAACTTTCAGCCACAAGTGCACGTGTTTGAGAGTAATTGTGGAACCTTGAGGAGCGACCGGCTACATCGGTTTGCACCGAAGTCGAGCCAAAATCGCTTTCAAGACAGTGGCTTGCCACGACACAGTGTTTGTGATAAATTATTTAATACTGTATAATTTCAATCTGATATCAAATTTATAATATTTTTCCCAACAAATATATATATATATATATATATATATATATATATATATATATATATATTCTTATTTACCATTCAGACATTTTAGGCTCAAATATTTATTCTACTCAAGAAGGAACAATTTGAGGGTTCAATATTCTACATGTCCAAACATGGAATAAAATTGCAATATGCAAGATATTGTAGAATCTATGCAATAAAAAAAAAAGACAAGTTATGTGTTAAATTAATGGGTGCATACTTAGGGCCCGTTTGGCCATAGATTTCCAAAATAATATTTGGAAAAAAACTTGGGCATTTGTTCATATACTTTGTCATTATTTGACAAATATTTTTGGCAAATATCTCAAATTTCCAAATACTAGTTTTTTCTAGTATTTGGGTCAAATCTCATTATTTGAGATCTTTTAAAAATTAAAATTTTACCTCAAACTTTTATCTTTTACAAAAACACCCTTTATAATTGTTGCTTACGTTGTATTACATAATTTTTTATGTTAATTCCAAAGTAGTGATGAAATATTTTGTGAATGTTAAATGATAATATGATTATTGATGAAAATGATGAACAATCAGCTCAATATAACAAAGTCATGTTTTTTGTCTACTTCACGATGTATGAAATGATGCTTGTTACACTAACTCCAAATTACCACATTGCTCTAGTGTCATAGACATTATTTGTTATTGTTGTAACAAAGATCCAATTGACTTGTATAATACAAACTTATGGTTAGTTTTGATATTTTTAAAACTTATGGGTATAAATCATATTTTTCTAAAAAAGTAAAATATATTTCCCAAATATTATGACCAAACACATGGTGAAATTTCACCCAAATTGTCACCCAAATTATATTTGTCAAGAATATTTGAAAATCTATGGCCAAACACTAACTTACTATATCAAAGACCAACACATTTGGAGTAATGGTCAAATCAAGCATTCCATTTGGAGTAATGGTCAAATCAAGCCTCATGAATGCTTAAGAATATTCTTAAATTCTTAGCTAATGCAGCCTGGAAGAAATAGGTTTCACCTATGGGCACTAACTAGTATCAACATGCTTCTCCATGAAACAGGTGTATGCAACACTTAGAGGTACCTATCAGAAAGTACAATAGCAGAGCTTGGTGTGCAATAATTTTGTAGCTCCCAAATGGATTTTCATACTTTACCTAGCAATTCTCAATAGGTTACACACTAGAGATCAACTGTTAAAGTAAAAGTTGATTGATCGAAATGTCTGCCATTTATATGAAGCGCAATGGAATCAACTGATCACTCGTTCTTTAAATGAGTTCGGAGCCTAAAGGATAAAAAAATTGATAAAATTTCAAAAGGGTACATTAAAAAAAATTCTAACCAAAAGGGTAAGTCAGTAGCGATTTATTTTAACGCCGTTAACAGATAAAAACTGCTGCTCTATGATCGAAGTCATGTTTATATATGTATAATTCGCTAAGATATACAAATACATATGTATAATATGCAATTTTTTAACCTATATACATATACAATTCACCTCTCTCCCACTCTCTGTCCTCTCTCGCTCGCCTCTCTCCTCCCTCTCTCAATCTCGCTCGCCTCTCTCCTCCTTCTCCCAATCTCGTTTGCCATTTATACAAATGTATATGTATAATATACAATTATATACATATACAATTCACCTCTCTCCACTCTCTGCCCTCTCTCCTCGCCTCTCTCCTCCATCTCCCAATCTCTCTTGCCATATATACAATTAATGTATAATATACAATCATCTAAACAATATGCATATACAATTCACCTTTCTTCTACTCTTTCCCCCTCTCTCTCTCCTCTCTCCTCTCTCTCCCATTCTCGCTCGCCTCTCTCCTCCATATAAAATGTAGCTACAAATTGTAATTATCAAACTATAGCTATAGAAAGTAATTAATTATTTTTAAGTGGTTATATGTGAAAGTTCTACAAAATATAATTATTTGTTCTTTAACGTATTAAAAGTGACAAATAAATGAGAAAATATTTTTAACTTAGTGTACAAGTAAAAGTTACTCCCTCCGTTTCAAAAAGGATGACCTAGTTTGACTTGGAACAGAATTTAAGAAGAGAAAGAAGACTTTTTAATCTTGTGGTTCTAAACTAAACTTATGTCAAATGTACCAAAATGTCCTTTAATCTTGTGGTCTTAAACATGCTACGTGGAAAGTTAAAGTTAAAGTGTTGCCAAAAAAGGAAAGGGTCATTCTTTTTTAAATAAAATAAAAAGAAAATAAGAACATTCTTTTTTAAACGGAGGGAGTACTAAATATATAATTATTTATTTTATGACTATTTTTTATTAAATAAATTGTCCCTGTGCATCTGCATGATTTTAGGGAGTATTCAACGTGAATGTAAAGAAAGAAGATTTGTTCAACATAACGATTTTGAGGAGCTATTTTTTTGTTGTTTTTTCCTGAAATCTGTGGGCGATGAAAACAAATTCAATATTGTATTGAAATCTGTTTTGACACCTAACTTGGAACCCGCACAAGCAAAACTTAAAAAGAGACTGCAAATCCACCGCGTGTCATTCAAATACAAATAAGCCCACAGGTGTACGTACACACACATGATAAGGTTATAACACTCTCCCCTCAAAAATACAAAAGAAATGTTTTGAGTTTTGACATATATAAAAATAATTTAAAAGGACTTAATATAAATTAGAAAATTTTTGATAAGATTAAAAATTGAAAATATAAGATTCAATTAGTTTTTATTAATTTTTTCTACACAAGTAAATAAATTAATTAAAATAAGATAAACAAATTGTAATAAAGTGAATTGGAACTTTTAATATCTTTCTTTTCTAATTATTATTATTATTAGAAAAATAATACTCATATGAAGTCTATATTAGGACCATAAATCAGCAGGTGTAAACGCGGAAGCTAGCAATGCAAACCTCGAAAGACTACGAGTAAGAAGACAACGAGAAATATACCAAAAAATACAAAAATTTAACGTGGTTCGATCAATCGACCTACGTCCATGAAGGAGATGAGCATTCCACTATAAATATGAGAGTATAAAATACAGAGAGAAACAACCTCAACCAATTCACTCGGAATACATGGGAGGTTCACATAAGTGATAACGTATCAAACTTGTGACCCATAAATTCTCCCCCTAACCAAAACTCTGAAAGCCCTTAAGACTACATTGTGAATGCTGATTAAGTTAGAAGGAATATCCCTCCATTTATAGAGTCCTAAACCTTTTCCTACCAAAAAAAAGACTAGCTAATCCAAAACCTTTTATAAAAAAAAAAACTATTTAGAATAAAAAATTAGGATAAATAAAACCCTAACATTCTATCCATCTAGTGTGGGCAGAAACAATGCAATATAAGGCGGCTTATTTAGGTACAAGACAACTGAAACAAAACGTAACACGCAAAAATAAAGAGTAGCGTGTAAGGTTGGCTACAAATAACAATTGAGATGACATCAAAACTCATTTTACTTTCACATATTCTCTGTTAACTCTCACTATCTTCTTCTGTCTAAAAGCTACGTTTCAGTTACAACTGCATTTTCAAAAAAAACACAAAAAAAAACATACCAATTGAATGAAGATGGAAGAAGTACCAACTCTTCCTCAAGACATCATCATTGAAATTCTCATCAGGTTACCTATCAAAACTCTCTTGAAATTCAGGTCTGTTTCCAAATCATGGCTTTATTTACTCTCACATGGGCAATTCCATAAAACCCATATCAATTTTTCTATGAACAATTCCAAATTTACTGATTACACACTTGCTGCTGTACCCACTGTTTCTGGTTTGGGCAAAAATTGTCATGTCTACACTATACGCTCTGAAAATTCATCTGTTACTGTGTCTAAGCATGGGTGTCCTTCTAAAACTCTGTCTCTCTCGGCTTGGATTTTGGGGTCTTGTAATGGGTTAATTTGCTTAACTTCTGATTCGTTTAATTTAATGTTATTTAACCCGTGTACTGGAAAGTTTAATGTGTTTCCTGATTTGATGATTGAGTATGAAGTTGGTTATGGTGGTGTACATATTCGATATGGGTTTGGTTATGATGCATCTACGGAAGATTATAAAGTTGTTAAGATGTTTAGTTTTCCTCGAATCGATAATGAGGGAAGACATGTTAATATGGTTAGTGTTTATAGCTTAAAGGGTAATTCTTGGTCAAGTATTGAGGGTTTTGATAGTGGTCATGTAAATGGAAATGTTGGTGTGTTTGCGAATGGGGTTCTTCATTGGGAAGGATGTTATGATTATGTTTCGGGTGGTGTTTCATCGGAGATTGTTACGTTGGATTTGGCTAAAGAGAGATATGGGAGTATAGCTCTGCCTAGGTATGAAGGTGGAGGTATTAATTGGACATTAGGTGAATCGAGAGGGCGTTTAGTTGCTTGTTGCAATTATGAATCAGATAAGGCAGATATATGGGTGATGAAGGAATATGGTGTAGAGAAAACATGGACTAAATTAGTTACCATTTCATCACGGGATGATCGTAGAGTTAATATCTCGCCGTTGTTTGTGGCAGAGAATGGTGATGAGGTTCTGGTGAAACTTGGCACAGAGGTGACACTGTACAATTCAAGGGATGTATCATTTAAGCGAATTGCCGACTATGTGTCTACGGATGATTTTCTTCAAGTTCAAGTGGCTACTTACTTAGAGAGCCTTGCTTCACCTCATATTTAGTGACCTGATGGTAAATGATCTCCCTGATTGCCTGGTGCCCTGTTTTCGAATTTGTTGATAATTTGTGTCATGTCATTGCGTCTTCTTGTATTTTTCCTCATCTTGTACAGGTGCTACAAATATCATGTTCAGCTGGAGATCTATATTTGTGTACAACTCATATCTTGCATCATTATGTTACAAAATCCTTGAATCCACTAATGATCATCAATGTCGAATAGGAAAGATTTGAGTGATAAACAGTTGCTTGAATGCATATAAAAAAATGTGCATAGATTATGTTCTCGTAAGCTTCATCCTAGAGTAATTTGGTTCATTTTGGTATGTTGTTGAACAAGTAGAGGTTTGAACCAGTCTGTTCCTTCGTGGAAATCTGATATAAGAAATTTTCAATATATGATTGAGTTGTGAATAGATTGTTACAATAGACACTAATTTGGTCAAAGTGGTTTTAGGTTTTATTACTTGATATCTAAACCCCTTTGACGCTAGCATCACAAAGTACTTTGGTTCTTTGGATGGCATGTTTGTTATTTTTACCTATATAATAGAGCTTCGTGGAAGCTTGCATGTGGCATGACACCTCCGCGAGCCTTAATAAATCCGCATCTTCCAGGAAGTAGGGTTATGCATCATTCTGGTGTTCCTTGAACACACTTTCAAGGATGATCAATCTTGCAAGCGTATATCTCTGTCACTCTGTGTGAGGCTGCAATGGTTTCAGTGTGTGAATATCTATGTACAAGGTGTGGGTTGACATGCCCGAGTGTTACATGTGGTGGAGGATCAGGTGGTTAAGGATTCGGATCCATCGTCTTAAATGTGAAATTGAGCTGTTGAAGTTGCTTTAGACAAAAATGGCAATTGACCTAAGTGAGTTGTACTTGACTCTTGGTCTATTTTGGAAATGGTAATCAGACATCGTACCAATCAACTAATTATTAGGACATCTCAATCGACAAAGTTACCACAAAGACGCACAATAATACAACCATGAGCTTTGAAAACATGGATAATCGATAGGAAAGAACAAAGAAAGAAACTACATGGAATTCAGATTATCTAATGATAGTTGAAAAATAAGATATGTGATTTGAAATCATGAAGCTGTTGTTTTCAAAATGAAAAGAAAGGGCTTAAAAGAGGCTCCTCATACATAAGGAGAGCCTCTTTAAAGCCCTTTCTTTTCATTTTCAAACAACAGCTTCAAGATTTCAAGTCACACGTCTTATTTTGCCTAGTGAAATAAAGTAATGGGTTTCATGAGGCAAATTTAGGATTTCTAGAACATGGCAATAACTACTTAAAAAAGAGCAAAGGGTCAAATATATCTTTGTACTAAATGAAATAGTTTAAATATATTCTTCGTTATATTTTTGGTTCAAATATATTTTTCATGTTATACTTCGAGTTCAAATATACCCATCTCATTATACTTTGGTGCAAATATACCCTTAATTTTGACGGAGAGACATGTTACAAATTCAAAATTAAATTATTTACGATTTGCTTAGAAATTCATTTGTGTAACTCATCCGAACTCATTCTCTCCGTTTTGAGCTCTTATTTGCATTTTTCCATTCATAAATCTATTTTTAAATTTTTTGTACTAGAAATAATAAAATATGCATATCACACAATATCATTGTGCTACATTTTTTTCTCAAAAATTAAAAGTCTTCAAATTTATTTTTATAAAATTTATAGTAAAATGTTAAGGGTATAGGTCACGATGCTCTCTCGGTGCAAGTTAGCTTAACCTGCACCATCCATGGGAAAGCGAGCTCGAGTTCCAACCCAGAAGGCACTTATGGCACAGGAAGCAAAAAATAAGGGAGTAACACAACACAAAAGGAAGGAATTGCAGACCACTACAGGAGGGGAGGCAATGGCAACGAAGGAAACTGAAATTAGGGTTGTTGAAGGTGTAGGGACTGTTTCTACTCCAATGAGTATAGGAGAGAAAGGGAGAATAACATCAATGGGATCAAGTACAGGAGAAAGTAAGACAAGGCAGGGGGAACCTATTGAGGAAGGGGAATACGTGAGTAATGAACACCAATCCAATGGAACAGTGAATACAAGTCCAAAAGTAAACCAAGGAGAGGGTAAATCGCCTCTCTCATGGGCTGATGAGGTGGAATTAATGGAGGAGGTGAAAACTAGGGCATCAGTGTGGGAAAATTTTGATATTGGGAAGATAACCAATGCAGGGTTTAAGCTAGATTATGTAGCACCTATGAAGCAAGGTGAGGCAACAGTGTGTGAAATAGGAATAGAAGATATCAGCTCGGAAATTGCGTACTGGCGGAATGCAGTAGTGTGTTATGTACTGGGGGCTCGTCCTCCTTTTTCGGTGATGAGTGGTTACATACAGAGACAATGGGAAAATATGGCATAAATAAGATATCGATGTTGAAGAATGGGATTGTGCTGGTAAGGTTTGATACTGAGATTGGAAAAAACGAAGTCATACAAGGGGGGAATTATCACTTTGATAGTAAGCCGTTTATTGTTAAAGCTTGGACAACAGAAATGGAATTTACAAGAGATGAGTTATATACAGTACCTATATGGGCTAAACTACCTGGACTTGATTTTAAGTATTGGAGTTCCAAAGGGCTAACCTCTCATGGTGGACAATCACACTGAGAAGAAAGTTGGGTTAAACTTTGCAAGGCTGCTGATTGAAGTAGAGATGGATGTGGAATTACCTGAGAAAATATGGTTTAGAAATGAGAGAGGTGAACTGATTGAACAAAGAGTGATGTATGATTGGAAGCCCTCTTTGTGTCAACATTGTAAAAAGTATGGACATAATGAGGGGGAATGTCGAAAGTAGAAGGATGCCAATGTGAAACAAGGGGTGGAAAGAGAACAGCCAGGGCAAGAAAAAGTCCAAGAAAATAAGACAGGGCATCAGGAAAGGGATGGTAATACACAAAGGAATACAGAAGGGAAATAAAGAGTGGGCACACCAAATGGAAAGAAAACGGAATGGATAAATCCAATCCGTACAAGCCCAAGGAGGAAGAACCAAGAATCGAATTATCCAATGATAACACCTAATGCATTTCAGGTATTACGAGAGGACAAGACGAAACAGTTTCAAAGTACAGAGAGTGGACAAATGAGGGGAACTACCATTCCTATTAGTGGGAATGGATAATATTCTTTGCTGGAATGTGAGGGGCCTTAATAGCCCTAATAAGCAAAAGGAGATCAAACACCTTTGCAATAATCAGTTGGCTGGACTGATTGGGTTATTGGAAAACAAAATAAAGAGAGATAGAATAGAAAGGATAGCACAAAATATGTTTGGTGGATGGGAGTATGTTACAAATTTAGAGGTTCACTACAATGGGCGGATATGGATAACTTGGAGACCTGATTTCTTTCAAGTGAAACTTGTTAGTATGACAGACCAGGCAATCACGTGTGAGGTTAGAAACATATCTAGTCAGAAAGTGTTCATGCTGACTATGGTGTATGCTTTCAATACAAGAGGAGGTAGAAAAGATTTATGGAAATATTTAAAAGACATAAGTGGGGGATGTCAAATGCCCTGGTTAATAGCTGGAGATTTTAATTCTGTTCTGAAGGCGGAGGATAGAATAGGAGGAAACACAGTGTCATATGGAGAGGTTGTTGATTTCAAGGAATGTGTGGAACATTGTAACTTCTTGGAGATGCCAACAAAAGGAAGTAGATACATTTGGAATGATAGAGGTGATATAAGGATTAACTCCAAGATTGATTGGGTGTTTATTAATAGAATTTGTCTAGATGACATGCCGTCATACATAGCAAATTTTCTACCAGAAGGGATTAGTGATCACTGCCCAGTGAGCATCACACAAATCAATCAGAAGACACGGGAAAGAAGAACTTTTAAGTATTGTAACACATGGTCTCACCATCCACAGTTCAAGACAAGGGTACAAGAGGTGTGGCAGCAACATTTAAAGGGTCATATGATGTGTCAGGTGGTAAGTAAGCTGAAGTTATTAAAGCAGAGTCTGAAACAGTTGTATACGGGCACTATTAGTAGTATTGTTAACGAGGCTAATGAAGACAGGCAAGCGTTAGAAGATATCCAAATAGCATTTGCAGTGTGCACCAAGGGATCAGAATCTGCAGCAATTGGAGAGGGATAAATATAAAAAATTTAAGAAAAGTTCTTATATGGCAGAAATGTTTCTTCAGAAAAGAAGTAAGGCTACATGGCTACGACTTGGTGATGATAATACCAAATATTTTTTCTCTGTGATTAAGCATAGAAGATTACAACAAGCTATAAGCCAATTGCAGGATAAACGTGGAGTCGTGCAAACGGATCCTGAAGAAATAGCTCAAATTATGGTAGAGTATTACAAAGAGTTATTAGGCAGGAAGGCAACCAAGAGGGTAAAAGCTTTCAAGAGTTTTCTGTGTAATGGGGTCAAACTAACTAGTTCACAACAACTTGGACTAGTCCAGAAATTTACAGCAGAAGATGTGAAATGGGCAATATTTAGCATTGATAAGAATAAGAGCCCTGGACCGGATGAGTATGGAAGTGATTTCTTCAGAGCAGCCTGGAGTATAGTTGGAAAAGATATCATTCAAGCTACACTAGAGTTTTTTCAAACAGGTCGTTTGTTGAAACAAATTAATGCAACAATGATAGTGTTAATCCCAAAGGTTCCTGTTCCTCAAAATGCAAGCCAATATAGACCAATATCATGTTGTAATGTGCTTTATAAAACCATTTCAAAGTTAATTTGTTTAAGACTTAAAGAGGTGCTTGGAAGCCTGGTAGCTGAAAATCAAGCTGCGTTTGTGAAAGGAAGATCCTTAGTGCATAATGTGTTGATTTGCCATGACCTACTTCGATATTACAACAGGAAGACCTCTCCAAGATGCATGATGAAAATTGACCTCAGGAAAGCATATGATATGGTTAGCTGGGAGCTTATAGAGGAGGCATTAGAAGGATATGGTTTTCCAGCTTATTTTATAAAATTGATAATGTAATGTGTGACTTTAACCAAGTTTTCGATTAAGGTGAATGGAGAGGGAAAGGGTATTTCGAGGGTCGAAGAGGGTTGAGGCAAGGAGATCCTATGTCACCACTAATTTTTGTGTTGGTTATGGAGTACTTGTCAAGAGCTTTGAAAAGAATGGCTGAATTGCCAGATTTTAAATACCACCCAATGTGTAAAAACACAAAGTTGACTCATTTGTGTTTGCTGATGATTTAATGCTATTCTGTAAGGGTGATATGAAATCAGTGACTAGATTGGTGGAGACAATACAACACTTTAGCATGGTCACAGGTTTGGTAGCAAATATGGACAAGTCCAACATATTTTTTGCAGGGGTGGAAGAGCACATAAAAGACCAAATGCTGCAATTAACTGGTTTCACAATTGGTACTCTGCCAATTAGATACCTTGGTTTGCCTCTATCTTCAAAGAAGTGGTGTAAAATGGATTGTCAAGGGTTGGTTGATCGAATTACACATAGGATCACGAGTTCTTACTCAAGAACTTTGTCGTATGCAGGGAGATTGCAAGTGATCAATGTTGTACTATTTTCTATATATAACTTTTGGGGAGCTGTCTTTATTCTACCGCAAAGTATTCTAAAGGAGGTTGACAAAAAATGTAGAGATTACCTTTGGGGGAGGCAAGAAGGTAAACGGAAGGTAGCATTAGTGGCATGGGAAAAGGTTTGTACGCCAAAAAAGAATGGGGGCCTTAATGTAAAGAGTTGTAAAATGTGGAACATGGCGGCGGTGGGGAAGTTGGTATGGCAATTGGCTTGTAAGGAAGACACTTTTTGGATAAAGTGGGTACATGGCATATATATGAAAGATGACAATGATATATGGACTCATACCCCCCCAGCAGATAGTAGCTGGTACTGCAGGAAGTTGAACTCCATAAAACAAAGCATGATAAATTGGTATAATGAAGGTTTGTACTGTTTAACTGAAAATGGACAGTATTCAGTAAGCAAAAGTTATTGCAACTTGTTAGGAGATTTGGAAAGAGTAAAGGAGTCTGATTTGGTGTGGAGCTCTATTACAATACCTCGACACAGATATATTCTATGGTTGGCGAGACAAAATAGTTTGTTGACAAAAGAGAGAATGATCAGGATGCACATTCCGGTGGAAGATGCAACATGTTATTTATGTGATGATCAGAAAGAGGAATCCCCTCAACATTTATTCTTTGAATGTGGATGGACAAAACGAGTGAAGGAAGAGCTGGAAGCATGATCGGGGTGCAAAATGCAGAAGGACCAGGTGCGGGCATGCTTAATCTGGATAAAGGAAAGACACTGGCGACAATTCAAGAAGGAACTGAATGCAACAATTTTGGGGGCAAGGATTTATCATACATGGAAGGCCAGGAACTGGAAACATTTTAAAGGGATAAATGTAAATACTGAGGTAGTAATTGCACAGATAAAGAAGGAGATAATGCAAAGAATTGACTACATAAAGGGTTCAAAGAAAGCTAGAAAATGTAGTATCATAGTTAAGAAACTATGTGACTAGTTTAGATAGTTGTTTGTTTGTTGTTTTGCTGTCTGATTCTGAGGCTTGAAGATGAATAACATGTTTGTTATGATTCCTTGAAGTGCTCTATTTGTGTAAACTTTTGGTTGTTAATGGTAATCTTTTCACAAGTTACCTAAAAAAAAAAATTAATCATTGTACCCACATCTTCATACTATTATAAAAGTAAAGAAAATTAATTAACGTAGGGAGTCATCGATTTTTGAATGCTGAAAATCCTTAGAACTTATCTTAGTAGTGTATTTTCTTTGATTAATATTGACACTTTTTAGAAGATATTAAGCATGATAAAAAAAAATTAATAGAAAAAACTCAATTCGAAAGAAAGAAAAATTATATTAATTTTTGAATACGATAAATTATTAGCTTCTTTTAAGAAGAAGATGCAAAGAAAAGAAAATTCAAAGCAGAGGAAATGAGTTTCTAAAAGAATTAATTATTTGAAATTCGAGATGTGTTATTTAGTTTTGAGCTTGCACGTGTTTTTTGTTAAAATTGAGAGTAAACTTGTGTCAAAGTATTATCATAAGGGTATATTTGAACCTAAAGTATAAAGAAAGGGGTATATTTGAACCTATAATATAATAAAGAGTATATTTAAACTATTTCCAATAGTACAAGGGTATATATGTGATCCTTTGCCCCTTAAAAAATATATACATAAAATATTTAGTTTTACGTAGAGATTATCAATTCAGGTGCCCATTTTTAAGCTATAAATTCGCCCTGCTGCTTAACCGAGATATGAATACAACTATGATCTTCACCTTTATTTGGACAAAAAAGATCAAAACATTAACAAAAAAACTCACATAACAATTTCTTTAATCCTCCTGGTAGTGTCAGCCATAGGCGGCCGCCTTTCCGGGTGCTGGGATGTACAAGAAATAGCAAGATGAAGCAATGAAACCATTTGCTCCTCATCACAATTCTGAAATCTAATCAACTCAGGATCAAACACTTGTGTTGTCCCCTTCTCTTCAACTATACATTTCACCCATTTAGGCAGGTCAATCCCCTCTTCGTTAATGACACTACTAGGATTTTTACCCGTTAAGAGTTCCAACAGAATCGTGCCAAAGCTATAGACATCAGCTTTCTGAGAAACATTTCGAATATCTGTCACCTCCGGCGCGTAATATCCAGTCATTTTGGAGTTTGATGTGGAGGAAATCAACTGTGTTATGCCAAATTCGGATACATATGCATCGTAGTAGTGTGTGAGGAGGATGTTAGATGACTTGATGTTGCCATGAGTGACTTTAGGGCCTAATGAATGGAGATATTCCATACCATTGGCAACTCCTAATGCAATTCTGCTCCGTATCACCCATGTCAATGCTTCTTTTGAAACTCCTTCGCCTAACAAAATAAAAAAGGTTAGAATAGTAATAGTAATCGGCAAGAATACCAAATTATACTATAGTAAAATTCTATAGTTCGTGTTCCTAAAATTTAATAGAATGTAAGTTGATACAAGACCTATTCAACTAATTAAAGAGGCTATCCCTCTACACAGAAATGGCTATAAAGTTCTTGTTGTACGTCCATTTCTCTCTGTTACATGGGTCCTTCATTAGTTGTGATGTGAACATGAGTAATGATTTTTATTGGTAAGTTGCCGCTAAGAATATCAGAAATGATCTTTAGCCGCAATAGCTTAATTGCCATTAAGTATATTTTTTTAGAGGCAATTACTTGACAATTACATTTTAACAGTCTTTGTTGATATCATTACGCCTATAGCGACAGTGGATCGAACTACCAAATGGTCTTCTTCCTTTCCCCTGTTTTCATACCATCTCTTCAACATAAATTCAGTTCTCATAGCTAAAGCTAAAAAACAATTAACTAGAAGATAATTTAATCTTCTCTAAGAAATTTAATTAAGTTGATTGACTCCCTAACCAAAACCAGAGAAAACAAACTAATCAGAACTACCATAAAGAAGTAAGTAGCAAATACAGTGCCGGCTCTTGCCTTAGAAATTTTAGGCCATTGCCTTAGGCCCCCCCTCGATTTTGGGGGGCCTCAAATTTCTATAAATAAAAAATTATGTTTAATTTTTTTATAAAAAAAATAATTATTTATAATAAAAAGTATATATATTTATTTATTTGCTAACACTCATATTATTTATTTATTTTTAACTCTTTATGCACTCTATTTCTTCAAATTTTTAATAATAGAGTAATATTCTGTCAAAAATATGAATAAATAACTGAAAAGTGTTTAACAAGGTAAATTACAAATATTTTTTTATTTTTTATAACTTTTCATATTAAAGTAGGATATCAAGTTATCAATTTTTTGAATCAGATTATATGATTCTAACTCTTATTTTTAATAAATAAATTTATCAACTTATTACTTACAGAACTATATTATTGATTCATTTAATAATTGTCTCAATAACATGATGTTTTCAATGTTAAATTGACCAAATCTTGCTTTAAAATAATAATTAAAAAAGTATTTGAAAAACTCATTTATAATAAAGATATTAAGTAATAATTTACATCTAAAAATTTAGAAAAAAATAAATAAATACAAATAATGTTTATTTAAATTTTTAGCCTCTAATTAAAATTTCGCTTTACGCCTCGAATTATGTTGAGCTGCTCCTGAGCAAATATTATTATTAAAACAACAATAAGGCAAAGTTTATTAGAAATAATAAGATACTTACCATGCAAAACATCATACAAACTTGTTGGCATAGAATCATAAACAACAAGCTTTTCATCTCTTCCATAATAATATGCTCTAAGAGGCACCAAATTGCCATGACCAATTCCTCCCGCTACCTCCATTTTCACCCTAAATTCCTCCTCTGAAACACAAACATTTCTCAACCTCTTCACAACAACTTCAACATCTCTATCCAAATATGCTTTATAAGTAGTTCCAGTTAATCCTTTCCCTAAAACCTCCGCGGACGCCATCAATAAATCCTCCAAACTAAAAAGCTCAAAACTTTCCCCAAAATATACCATCCCTTTTGTCCTATCATCACAAACTCTCCTCTTGCTATCTTTCCTATCCGAAAAAACATTTTCCATATCCTGATTTTCTGTCACTATTGAATCATGAGGACTCGAAAGTACTTGATTCGGTGTAGGAGACACATTCACTTGACGGAAACTTTTTTTACTCCTATAAATTGATCTCACTAACATAAACAGAAGTAATAGTAGTATGAAGAATCCGATAATCGAGCCAATTACTATTCCAGCTATTGCTCCAATTGAAAGTTTATCTGATTGATTGGTGCGGTTATTGTTTTCAGGACAAGGACTAAGAGAGGCAGCAGAGCCACAGAGTGAATTTCCGTGAAATGAAGAAGCTAATAATGATCTAAACTCGAAGGGATTGAACCGGTTAATCTATTGAAAGACACATTGAATTCATTGAGCTGTGAAAGGTTTTTCAAATCAGGAAGTGAGCCAGAGAAGTTGTTATTATCCAAATACAGAGTTCTCATCCTAGTCAGATTGTTAAACGCGTCCGATATCTCACCGGAGAATCTGTTCCCTGAAAAACTCACTCGTATGAGATTGTTCAGATTGAAAAAAATCGTTGGAATTGAACCAGAGAAGTTGTTGTTTTCCAAATTAAGTATGCGTAGCTCGGTACATGAACCTATGTCAGAAGGAAGACGACCGGATAAAGAGTTCCTCCGGAGGCTAAGAGTACGGAGTTCAGTTAAGTTTCCGATGGAATTTAAGGGCATCTCACCGGATAGACCATATCCGGGGAGACGGAGTTCAATAACACGGTTAATTGTAGTATCACATTTGACACCTTCCCATGAGCATGGGTTTGAATTGGTTGTGTTCCACCTAAGAGTGCGGCCTCCAGGTGGAGTAGAGCGGCTCTATCCGCGTTAAGGTCCGAAAAGATGCCGGAAATTAAAAGAGAAAGGAAGAGGAATGAAAGAAAATGACTAGAAGACATATTTTTTTTTGTGGTTTGGTAGTGTGGATGTGTTGCTTAGTCTAATATTATTATTTTGTTGTGTGGATTAATAACAGAAACTCATCAATAGGAAAATGACCATTGATTATTTAAGTCAATGGCGTCTACTTTATGAAGTCGTCAGTTTGGACTTGTTCAAGCTTTGTGGGATTACAAGGAATTTACATTTTTGGGTGTTATTTATTAGTATTTGAAAGTATTTTAGGTGTTAAATGGCAAAGTCATGGTATAAAAAGTTGATGTCAACTTGGAGATTGAAAACTTAGGTATGAGTTTGAATTTTGGATTGGTTTTCCAGAAGTTGAAGAAAATTTACTATGAAAGTTACGGATTTGACTCTTCTCCATTTTTTCCAAGTTCTTGCTTGGATGTGAAACACATGACATGGGTAAAAACTAGGGAAACTTTCACATATAGCCACTTAAAAATAATTAATAATCTACATAGCTATAGTTTGATAATTACAATTTGTAGCTACATGTTATATAGAGAAGAGAGGCGAGCGAGACTGGGAGAGAGGGGGAAAAGAGTGGGAGAAAGGTGAATTGTATATGTATATTGGTTAGATAATTGTATATTATACATATATAATTGTATATATGATAAGAGAGATTGGGATAGGGAGGAGAGAGGCGAGCGATAGTGGGAGAGAGAGGAGAGAGGCGAGCGAGATCGAGAGAGGGAGGAGAGAGGCGAGCGAGAGAGGGAAGAGAGTGGGAGAGAGGTGAATTGTATATGTATATAATTGTATATAACTGTATATTATACATATATATTGTATAAATTGCAGCGAGATTGGGAGAGGGAGGAGAGAGGCGAGCGAGATTGAGAGAGGGAGAGAGAGGCGAGCGAGAGAGGGCAGAGAGTGGGAGAGAGGTGAATTGTATATGTATATAGGCTAAAAAATTGTATATTATACATATTTATTTGTATATCTTGGCGAATTATACATATACAAACATGATTAATTATACAAACTCGAAGTCAGCCCATGTAATTAATGTATAATGTTAGTCGTGAGTGGTAATTATAGCAAACTATAGCTATGATGAGTAATAAATAGTATAAGTTTGTTTTTCCGCATAATTATCCCTAAAAACTAATAGTTAAGATTTAATTAAATAAAAATATTTTTTTTATAATTTAGATAATTAATATTTCATAAAAATAATAATACCACAATCATAACAATATATTATCTTTTCATGAATATATTATTATTAAAAAAAGTCTTTTTCTTACTAGTATTATCTTCTGTTTTTGTCCATAAATTAAATATGTTATAAAATTATCTCTTTTCTAAAAAAAAATTGTGCGAGTATTTTTTCTATTTATTATATATGTAAACTAATTTCAAAGAGAAAGTTCAAAGTTGTATCCAAGACTAACTCAATTTTATTTTATTCTTAAAAAAACTACAATAAATACTCAGAATGAATTTTTTTTAGAAAAGCGAAAAGTTTTTATAATATATTTATGAACAAGATTTTAAGTTGTTATGACTTAGAATTATGGTATTATTATTTTTCTTATGAAATATTAATGATCTAAATCATAATTAAAATTTTATTTTAATTAATTAAATCTTAGGCATTGATTTTTATTTATGCCATATGTCTCACATCCAAGCAAGAACTTGGAAAAATGGAGGAAAGAGAAATGGAGAGGAGCCGGATTCGAGATTTCTCTTCTCTCCATTTTCCCCATGTTCTAGTTTAGATTGGAGACACATGTTATAGTTTAGAATTAATGGTTGAGATCTAATTGATTAAAACAAAATCTTAACCATAGTTATTTAGTTTCATATATTTACTTTTTAAATATTTTTGCAATCCAACGACTCTAGATTTACACTATAATTTTCATAAATATATTTAAAATAATTTCTTTTCTTAATTACTTTGAGTAATTTTTTACATTTTTCCCTAACGTTTGCCATTTCTCAAACAATATTTGCTGAATTAAAAATAAAAATTGTGATCTGACATTTTTTTTTTAATTTTAGGAATAAAATAAATTTATCACTCAACTTTAAATTATTTCTTACTCCCTAAATGGAGTCCATATTGCTTTGTAGTTCTTAATACTCTATTAGAATAATAAAAATTATTATAATTTTTTTCAAAAAAAAGTAAAAGTATTTAGTAAAGTTTTAAATATGTATTCAGGCAGTAAAGAAAAGTTTTTGATATATTTAAGGAAAATATAATGGATTGCAAAAATATATTTTTTAATATATTTAAGGAAAATATAATAGATTACAAAAATATATATTTGTTTTAAAAATATCTGAACTTTATTTTAATCAATTAGATTCAACCATTAATTTTAAATTATGTCATGTGTCTCATATATTTAAGAGATAAATATATGAAAGTAAATAAGTATGATTAGGAATTTGTATGTGAGATTTAAATGATATGTGAATTAAGTTGATGGGGATGAGACAATTGAGTGTATTAAATAATATTGTAGCCTGTCGATAAGTCATATTTGGTGGAGATATTCCCCAAAAAGTTTGAAGATTACTAAAAGCTGGTGAACAAGTAACGAAATAGGTAAGAGATAAATTGAAGTATTCACTATTCAGTCAAGGAATTCAATGATGTACAACAAATTGATTCTATAATTATATTTTGTAAATTACAAAGAGATCCTAAATGAGGCTTGTTGTGTTTGTGTATATAGATAAAGTAGTGAGTTGTGTTTCTATTGAACTACACATGCCAGAGCTTCTGCATTGCTAATATTAATATTGGTCTAGTTTTTTAGTTTGTTACAAGTTGTTTAGTGGAGTCATATTAGTCCTCTATATATAGAGGAGGTAACTATATATGTCAGTACAGGGATCCAATAATATTACAACCTACTTCAATAATATAAAAGTTATTTGGTATTAAATATGCTATGTAGAACTTAGAGACGTTAAATAAAAAAGAGAAACATTCTAAAGTGAAAAGTAGGACAAACAAATTGAAACAAAGGAGGAAGCAATAATGCAATACATAGGTAAAATGAAAGAACAAAATGAGTTGTAATGAAAAGAGTATGTAAAGAATTATGAAACTAAACTGTCTATATAATAGAGTTAAATGAATAAACTACATCACCAATATAATTGAAACGAAACTGACTCCATCTCTTTAAGGTCCCTCATTGCCTGCTCTCCATTTTCGAGTTCCACGCGACAAGGAGAATGCCTCGAATTCTTCATATACATTAAACGATCCATGAAACAAGATATCGTTTCAATACTTGATTCTTCGATAATGAGTCTGTTAGGATGACAAGTCCATAGCAAAGCATCCACAAGTAGTGTTGGGTACTTGTCATCAGACGATTCTATACATATTACTAAATTGTTCACTTTGGGGGTTGCATCTGTATGGTACAGTACTAAATCTTTCATGTTGATCTCCGCAAAAGTAAGGGAAACTAGAGGCCAAGAGCTAGACTTAAATAGAAATTTCCTTAACTCACCAAACCATTCAGCATTCAAAATTTTCAAGCTATCAAGATATATTTCTGATATGTTCAGTTGGCGAGCAACTTTAAGCTCAGGAATCACATCTCCATCGTACTCAAGAGATACCAAATTTGGAGCATCAATCTCCTCTAATCCCTTGCAATTCTCAATCGTTAACAACTTTAGGGATGGGCTCCCGCAGATTTTGAACCTTTCCAACCTTGTAGAAACGTCATTTAATGTCAAACTCTCGAGGAATTGAGATGTAGAAATAAGGCGCTGGAGAAATCCTTCAGATATCCTCATATCTGTTAGCTCTAAAGATTTAAGATTTCGACATTCAACAATATCAAATACAGGGGAATCTTCTAGAAAACACCCAGAATAAGACAAGTGTTGTAGAGTCGGTGCCTGGATTTTAATACTCTGGTTCTCGTAGCAACTAATACACACTGACTTGATATTTTGAAGATTCCGCAGCTCAATTTTTGTCAATAAATGACAATGCTGAATGATGAAATCATCAATCAAAGGACAGCAATTGAGCAGAGCTCGAAGCATGTTATCGTCTAATCCAACCTTAGTTAGAGAAAGCTTTCTCAAAGAATGACAGATTTTTGTAATAGACAATGAATGATCATCCAATATGAGATTACATCCAAACAGAACCAATTCTCTTAAACAATTTGGTGCCAAGAATGTGAAAATAGGAAAGGGGTATGAGGGTTCATAAACCTGACACGACAAATCTTTTACACCATTCTGAAGAGCAATGCCGAGCCACTTATCCATCTGAGGAAAAACGTCCAAAGATTGATGACGAGATAAAAGAATAATTGAAAGTTGAAATTTTTCAATAGGGATTTTTGTTTGTCTATATCTCTCCATGACTTGATCCACAATTTCCCTATCACGATTATTGTAGCCGTCTTTTAAAGACAATTTCAAGTTGGGATGAGCTAACCAAGCTTGTAGCCATGTTTTCGAGACGAGGCTCAACTTGGCTGCTTCTCGAAAACTAAGATAAGAGAGTATTTTGTGAATAAAGCATTCAGGCAATACGTCCATACTAGTCATGACTGCAATATTCTGATACAGATTCTGTTGTTGTATTTATAGAATACAAATTGTACATGTAACTCAAATCCAATAAAGGAAAAGAACTAAGAGAAACCCTTCCCTACACAAAGTTAGTTACTCTCTTCTTAATTTTTCCCTTTTCCCGACCTATCCCAACCCAACACCAAATCTTATATTTGGTGTCTTGAGCTCCAATCCGCACCAATTTTCACACCAAATCAATTTTTTGAATATTATAATATTATTTCATTATAAAAACTTTTAATTAAACATTATATAAATTGTATGTTTTAATTAAATTTATTGTATATTTAATTATTTTTTATGTAATACTTTTATAATATTAGATAAGCGTAAAAAAAAACACCTAAACTATACCTTTTTTTTTTAGTTTCATACCTAAACTATTGAAAGTTTGAGTTTCATACCTAAACTATCACTTTTTAGTTTGAGAAACACATCTCTCTCTTTTATACCACTGTAATACACTCTCTCTCTTTTAGTTTAAGGATTTCCACATCACACTCCACATGGACAAAATATCCAACCTTGATAAAAAATAAATAAATTATTAGTATTAGCTAAATTAAAAATTTAAAAACTATTATAAAAAAATAATATTTTCTTTATAAAATAAAATGTAAAATATTTTTCTTATCACACACCATTTTTTAAAGTTTTTTATTTTGCTTAAATTTCTTTTATAAAAGTATTTTATTTTTTACTTCATCTCCTCCCCCTCATCAAATACTAATTTAGATATTATTTTATTTTCTTAAAAACATAATTCTACCCATCTCACTTACCGCTCTGCTTTCAAATTTTTCCCAGTGTTTAGATATGCATATCGAAAATATTTTTTACTTGCCGCCACAAGACTTTTTCTATTTTTTAGTTGTTTATGTTATATTCGGTACACTAGTAAATTTTTAAAAAAAAATATATGTAGGTGCATATCTAACAGTAAATAAGAAAAACGTAAAAAAATAAAATTAGAGCGGAAAATTAAATAGGATGGGATAGCTTTTTTAAATAAAATAATATCAATTTCTATCGAGGGAGGGGGAGGATGAAATATGAATTTTTACAAATATTTTATAAATGATTTTTTTTTAAAGGATGGCGTTGTCGCGGGGGAAGGGGGTACATGGAGGAGGTGGCGGAGTGAGATAAGAAAAATAATTTAATTTTCATATGGATAATAATCTTTAATTTTTAATTAATATTAATTTTTTATTATTTAATTTTTATCTAGATAAAATATTTTATTTATGTGGAATGCCATGTGTCAAAGTTTTTTCATATAAAAGAGAGAGTGCACTACACACCACTGATGTGTGTTTCTCAAACTAAAAAGTGATAGTTTAGGTATGAAACTCACACTTTCAATAGTTTAACTATGAAACTAAAAAAAAATGAATAGTTTAGGTGCGTTTTTGACACTTATCTCTATTAAATTTAGCTTTTTTATAAATTAATTTTTCTATATATGACTTTTTGAAAAAAATAAATGTATGTTAGTTCTACTATAAATTATATAAACTACAATCTCATTTTGCAATTGTCACCGTCACGTTTTTGGAGAAAAGAAGTGTTACACGATATATTAACTCCATGTATTATAATGCACAAATGATAATTGAGGATGAACGTGATCTTAATGCACCAATTCAAGATGCGTCGAAAGGTCTAACTCCGACCGTAGAAATGACAATAGATGAAAATTATCAATTTCTAGCTCAACGTAAAAAAATAAAGGACAAAGAAGCTCATTTTGAACTACGTAATGCATTAATAGAGCATTTATGAGAACATTGTAGTGACCTTGAAAGTTGAATATTTATGTAGAATTTAAAATAATTTTTTCAATTATGTAATGTTTATTTAATTGTATTTCATTAATGATTTCATTTTTATTTGTATTATCCATTATTACGCATAATGTATAATATTTGCTAGCAATTTATATTATTTAAAAAATTATGGTATAAAATAATTTTATATTAAACAATTATAAAAGAAAATAATATGAATTATATACGATGATTGTTTTAGAAAGAACTTGTTTTATGAAATAAGAAAATATAAATGAAATAAGAAATAATAATACAATAATCAAGAGAGAGAAAAATATTCTCTTTTGGTGTAAATTTGATCGAGTGGATTGGAGTTGACTACACTAAATTTGATCCTGACATCAAATTTTGTGTTTGGGTTGGAGATGTCATTAGTTAAGTTTCTTATAATTAAGAAAATTGTGGTTTTCAAAATATACGTACTTAGTTTATAGTTATTTCGTTCATATAATTAGCCTAATATATGTTCTTTAACTACGTCTTTTTTCACTTAAGTCATGCTTTTGGTTTCCTTTTGAATCTGAATACACATCTTAATATTTAGATATAGATTAAGATTTAAATCTCTAAATCTGAATGCGCATCTAAAATATTTAAGATGTTGCATTAAGATCTAAATAGTTAGAATAGTCTATTTTTTCAACATTTTATTATTTAAAAATTACCTTTGTTCTAGAGAAATTTAGGAGCTTCTTCAACAATTGCATATGTATATATATTTTTAAAAAATTGTTTACTTTAATTTTTAATTGCAAATTGTTTACTTTTTGCAGCACACAATAAAAAAAATTAAAGTAAAAAAAAAAAGAAAATTAAGTAAATTCGCTTCATAGGAGGTGATTTACAACGCAATTTAAAAAAATTAATGTAAAATTGCTGCCGATTTTGTAACATTTTGGAAAATTACATGTCTAGTGAAGAGCCCAATAGGTCTTTAAGAATGCGTATTGGGGATACTAGGCATTCCAATGCCCAATTTTGAGAAATATTGGGCATAGTATTAAAAATTGGCTAAGGAGTATTAGTCAATTTCTATATAATACCCAAATAAGCAAAATATTGGGCATAGTAGAAAATATTGGCTTAAAGAGAGTTAGCCAAATTTTCTAAGTATTAATGAGCTTGTTTAAGGATTGTACCTGCAATGAAGACCCTAGGCTAAAATGCAATAGCTTCATTATACACATTAGGTACGAGGCATCCAAGTGTCAAGCCTAGATACCATAGCACATGACCATTTAAAATGATCATGTAAATTAAGCAGTGCCCAAGGACATGGTGAGGGTCCTTGGGGCAATAAGTAAATATTCCAAATAGGACATCAAGAATAGTTAGTTAGGAAAGTACAACCAACCTATGTGCAAGCACATGGGCAAAGCTTGTGGGAATCGGCCATAAGGAGGGGACCACCCTAATCGAATTCGATTAGGGTAGTTAAGGGGCAGCATGTGCGGACGGGTCCCTCCATGTGGGGCCTAACTTCCTAAACAACTCTAGGTCCTAACTAGCTAAATAACCTAGGACTAACTGAAATGGACCCACTAGTGCACCCGACAACCTAGGACTAAATCGGGTTGACACTAACCTAGTACTAGTTGAAGAGACAACCTAGTATCTAACCTAGGATGGTCCAAAAGGTTAGTTATGGTCCTAAAAACTTAGGGGTACTTTAGTAATTCACCTAGGATACCTAATTAATTAATTTAAAAACTTAATTAATTAATTTAAAAGGGCTAAAACCAAAACTACAAAGGAGATTTCCAGATTTCGGTTAAGACAAGAAAGGGACAACCTAGTACCTAACCTAGGATGATCCAAAGGATTAGTTAAGGTCCTAACGACTTAAGGGTACTTTAGTAATTACCTTAGGTCACCTAATTAATTAAATTAGCAATAAAATTAATTAGTTTAAATGGTCAAAACGAAATCCTTACAATAACCTAGTATAATTCAAGAAACATCCTAATACTTAACCTAGGATGGTCCTAAAGGGTTGATTTTGGTTCCAAAGACTTGGGGGTACTTTAGTACTTACCCTAGGTCCCTAAATTAATTGAATTAAGGATTTAATTAATTAATATAAAGTCAAAATGTTGATCAAAATCATAGTCAACACCAATTTCCAGATTTGACTAAGTGTTATGTTCTCCTATGTTTAGTCAACTTAGGAGGGGCGTTTTGATAATTGAATAATTAGTTTATTAAATAACTTATTAAACCTAAGTTGTATATTCCATATCAGTTCTTTAAACCTAAAAATCACGATCAAAACACTTAGAACAAAAAACGCAAGAACGAGGCAGTAAACAAAGAACGCTAAAAAGGAAAAGTTCCATCGACGTTTTAGGGCAATTCCAAGGTTTCTTCAAGGTCTCGTTCAAGGTGATCCTGGTATATTAAATTCTACATAAGGTATGGGTTTCTCTCCTGGACTTCTTTTCCAAGAGAACTTTCTTTCCAACGATTCAAAGATCTTGAAAACTAGGGTTGTTCCCGTGTTCTCGTCGAACTCCCTTGTCCCTAGTATCCTTTTTTATTCAATGTTGAATATGTTAGAGATCATGTTATTGGTATGTGGTGCTGACTGATCTTATGTGTAATGTTCTTGAATTATGAATGTCGATTAACCTATGAAGTTGTGATCGTATAAAGTTAAGTGCTTAAAACGTGAATCATGAATCGACGAGGTGTTAGTTACACCTGTAATTGTTTAAGTGTTGATGTGTTTGTCCTAATGTTGTATTGATGTTATTGTGACGTTATGAAGGTTATAAATTCGTCAAATATTAATATGATGTTGTCCAATATGTCTTTAAAACGTTACCCTAAAGTCATGAACCAAGATTAGTTAAGAGAATGATACTATGTTAAGATGTGTCCAAAACTGTTATGTATGAAGATGATTACGGTTTGTTGTGCATACCTACTGTAAATGTGATTTCTTGATGATTTTGTGTTCGTTAAATGATCATATTATGCAATTCAAGATGTTTAAAAATGTTATGCCTAAAGTTATGTTATAAGATTGGCTAAAAAGATCTCCATGAAATCATAATTTGAGTGATTGTTTGGCTTATGCTAATAAAATGGCTAACAATACATTGTCCAAAAGGGATGCATACAAATGACTATAATATTAAGTTAAATAATTAAAAGATTGGCTAATGAATAATATACATATCCAACCAGGCATGAAAGAATGTAAAATTGGCCTATTCCAACAAAGATGGTTATGTAATCTATACCCAATTGTTTATGTCAATACTAATCATATGCCAATCTTGTGTAGTTAGAGTATCAAATGATATTATAAGCACTTCTAAAGTAATTTAATGAATCCATAACCAAGGGCATGTCATTCATTGGGACAACTCCCAACATGTTCTAAAAGAATGAACTATGAACATATGTAATTCATTGAAAGAAGTGTTCATCGCCCATAAACGATGAAATGAAGATACTACACTAAAGTAAAGAAGTAACGTGAGTTATAACATAATTAAAGGGGTCTAATTTAAGTAAGTGACCAGAATGGGGTGTTAAAGGAAGTGAGACAAGTCTTACTTACACCTAAGCTACTATGTTAAAAGAATACTCACGAATGAAGGTGTTAGAATTTGTGAGACTAGTCTCATTAACACATAAGGTTGATATGTAAGGACAATTCACATTTTATCAATGTAAATTAAGGATGATATGTAAGGACAATTCACATTTCATCAATGTAAAGTAAGGATGATATGTAAGGACAATTCACATTTCATCAATGTAAAGTAAGGATGATATGTAAGGACAATTCACATTTTATCAATGTAAAGTAAGGATGACAATTCATCAAAAGAGTAAGTAAATCTCAATCTTGAAGCGAGCTTCCATAATGCTTGAGTCAACTCTAAAAGATAAAGAAGATAATGAAAGTGAGCACAACACCGATAGATTAGTTATGAGCATGTGATTGCACGTGTACGTCTCATGAGACGAGGCTACCACCGAGGTGGATAAATAGTCTTATTAAGTCTCTAGTCTTCGAACTATGTCTAGCCAACATAGGAACTAGCCAGTGGTTTCCACCTTAGCGAGCTGGGTATGTTCGGTTTCACTTTGGCCGGTGATTTCACCCCTTTTCGGTGTGGGAAAGACACTGGATTTTATGTTTAGTTCACATGATCTATGTTGGTTAATGCTCACGATATGTACTTGGTTTATTATAGCCGTGAGCCATTCTTTTTTGGTGTGGAGTGAACACTTGAGATGGATTCACCTTAGCCGGGGATCACCCATTTTCGGTGTGGGGCAGACAATAGATTTCATGAGTAGCTCATATGATATAGATTCATTTTAACCGGTGAATCACCTCTTTTCAGTGTGGGGAAGACACTAGATTTCATGTTAGCTCGCATGATCTTATTCCCTATGATGTCTCTATGAAAGTGAGAATGAATGATGATGATAGAACGTATGTTCAAAGTGAGCAATGAAGAAGATCTTAAGAATGTCAATTGTCAATATCACACTCATGAAGTTTCAGCGAATAATGGGCAAATCCAAATAAGATTGTCTTATAATAATTTCTTATGATGCCAATAAAGGTAAGTAAAAACATAATGTTAACTAAATACCTCATAACTTTCCTAACATGAAAGTAATGAAAAATGTGGCATAGCCAATAAAGACTGTCTTATGAGATATTAATGAATATATAAAGTAATGAGTGACTCATTGTAAGATAGTGAAAGCATTCCTTAGTCCTTGGATTACTTACATTGATTCATTGTGGGTATGGGACTACAATGAATCATTGCACTTGTAAGTAGAACATAGGACCAAAGGAATTATTGAACTATACAACAACAAGAAGAAAAAGACTGAATATAAAACTAAGTATGGATGACAGAGCTCTCGGGTTAGGGGACTTAAAATTTCAAATCTTCGCTCGAGGGGTTCTAAAATTATGTTGATGTTACTAATGTCTTGAAATCATATAGAAAATTATTTGTGTGCTTTGAATGCATTAAAATACATCATATTCATACCACAATTCACAACTAACGAATTAGGAAAGTCTAGTGATGTCACTTTCCAGAAATGGCATGTTGTTTAGGAAGAGATTTCCTTGATCATGCATAGCTTTATGTGTATGTGTGCATACACCCATACTTAGTACAAGTGGTGTACTAACCCTATATAATTTACTTATTTTATAGGTGCAGGTTAGATAACAGATTGACGACACTTGCAGCGGTTTGGACTTTAGCGTTTCTCCAGACCATTTGGTAGGTCCTCTCTATTTTGAGGATGCTACAGTTTAGTCTAGCTTTAGTTATAGACATAGCTAGTGGATGTTGTCCCTAGCATTTCTTTAACATTTTGTTTTCAAAGCTTTTGGATGTAAGGCCATTTTGGCAACTTATTATATTGTATTCATATTTCGTTTGAATTGATTCTCTAATGGTAGATGGTTGTTTCATTTATGTTGAGCATAGTACATGATATAACTAGTTAATAACTATATGAAGTCTATGTATACTTCATATGCTTAAAAAGTTTTAAATTTTCCGCAAATTTAACTAGATGAATGTGATGAATGCAAGATAAGGCTTGTCTGCGACCTTTGAGAGGTCAACGACGCCGGTGGCGGTCCGTATTCCAAAATCCGGGTCATGACAAATTTGATATCAGAGCAAGAGGTTAAATTACCTAGGAACTAAAGCTCAACACAACCACGTTACATAGTTTCTGACTTATGATTGTGAAACGCGCCACAATCATGACTTAGAGACTACGCGATGATAGGAATTCTTCCCTTCTTCTACTCTTTATCGTGCTATCTAGAGCTTTGACACTTTGTGTCATTATACGTATCTAACTTCCTTCTTGTGTGAACACGTAGAAGAATACACACAAGAATTAGGATGGCCAAGTGGTCTAAGACGCCAGACTCAAGATCTGGCCTTCCCAAGAAGGGGCAATGATGGAAATTGCCAGCGTGACCGAAAGACGTATAGTAAGTGTGGTCGTTCGCATGGAGGTGAGTAGATGGTAGATTCTAAATGCATGCCACGGGTGTTAATGAAGAGGATGAAACTAAGTTGGTTGCATATAAGCTCAAGCATGTATATCAGGTATGGATTGGCTCCATAAGTGTTATGCTATGATAGATTGTCGAAACAGGGTAGTAAGGCTTCAGTTTCCAAATGAGTTAGAGCCTGAATGGGAAGGGCGTGGTTCAAATCCAGTAGGTCAAATCGTTTCACATTTAAAATCCTATAAGATGATAGCTAAGGGGTATTTATACCACTTAGTTAAAATCAATTACTTAGAGCAAGAAGTCCCTTCCATAGACTCTGTGTCAATAGTGAATGAGTTCCCGGATGTCTTTCCGGATGATTTACCAGGAGTCCCTCCTGAACGTGAGATCGACTTTGGTGTTGATTTAGATCACAATACCAAGCCAATTTTTATTCCCCCATATAGGATGGCACCAGCCTAACTCAAAGAGTTGGAGTTGCAGTTAAAAAGATTTACTTGATAAGGGCTTCATCCAGCCGAGCAAATCCCCATGGGGTGCTTCAGTGTTGTTCGTTAAGAAAAAAGATGGAGCCCTTAGAATGTGTATCGATTATCGGCAACTCAATAAAGTCACTATAAAGAACAAGTATCCTCTTCCTAGAATCGATGACCTCTTTGACCAACTCCAAGGTTCAAGTTTCTTTTCCAAGATAGACCTTCGGTTAGGCTACCATCAACTTTGAGTGAGGCGAGAAGACGTCCCTAAGACTGATTTTCATACTACATATGGACCTTATGAATAGAGTCTTCCGTGAGTACCTTGATTCATTCGTCATAGTATTCATAGATGACATTCTCATATACTCTAAGTCTAGAGAAGAGCATGAGGTACACGTAAGAAAGACATTGCAAGTACTCAGAGAACATCAACTGTATGCAAAGTTCAGTAAATGTGAATTCTGGTTGAGAACAGTGACCTTTCTTGGTCATGTTGTGACCGACCAAGGTGTTGAAGTTGATCCGAAAAGAGTTTGGGTACACAGGTGAAGCTTAGCACTGCTTTTCATCCGCAGACAGATGGACAAGCAGAACGTACCATTCAGAAACTTGAAGACATGTTGAGTGCATGTGCTATTGACTTTAAGGGGAGTTGGGATAGATTGTCTATTGCTTACAGTCGTAAAAAATCCTATGCTGATAACAGAAAAAGAGCTCTTGAGTTCGAAGTAGGTAATCAAGTCTACTTGAAGATATCACTCATGAAAGGGGTGACAAGATTTGGTAAGAAAGGGAACCTAAATCTGAGGTATATAGGTCATTACGAGATCCTACAACGAGTAGGATCCTAGAGCGAGTAGGAAATGTTGCCTACGAACTGATGTTACCACAAGACTTAACTTCGGTCCATCCAGTGTTTCACGTTTCAATGCTAGAGAAGTGTCTAGGTGATCCAACGTTCATCCTACCCGTCGAAGGGTTAGGAGTCGATGGGAATTCTTCCTTATGAAGAGGTTCCCGTTGCAATTTTAGATCGTCAAGTGAAGCGAATGAAGAACAGGGAGGTTCTCACCATTAAGGTGTTATGGAGGAACACCCTATTAAGGGGGCAAGATGGGAGGCCGAGGCCGATATGAGATCCCGTTACCCTCACTTGTTATGTTCTTGAGGTTAGATATACTCTTCCTAAGTCTGGTTTTGTTTAAGAAACTCTAAGTTCTAGTGCATTAGTCGATTTGGTACTGTAAGTCCATAATCGTATGCTTAATAATTGCACTATGTGAGTTAAAATGAGTCCATGTTTGCGTGTTATGTCGCTGTTTTTGTATAGCGTAGCCATCATTTTTGTGTTGCATGTGTTGTGATGTGCATTAAGTTAAGTGTGATTGAGAGGGAAGTTCCTCAATCTCAAATATGAAGCTTCAGATAAGCTTGAATGTTATGCATCATCCAAATAAGTGTGAATCAGATGTTCATAAAAGAGAAAAGTTTAAGCATGATAAAGTAACTTTCGAAAATCACCCTCTTTGTTTTAAACGATGTGTAATGTCATTCGGGGACGAATGTTTCTAAGGGGGGATAATGTAACATTCCGGAAAATTACATGTCTAGTGAAGAGCCTAATAGGTCTTTAAGAATGCGTATTGGGGATACATAGACATTCCAATGCCCAATATTGAGAAATATTGGGCATAGTATAGAAAATTGGCTAAGGAGTATTAGCCAATTTCTATATAATACCCAAATAAGAAAAATATTGGGGATAGTAGAAAATATTGACTTAAAGGGTGTTAGCCAAATTTTCTAAGTATTGATGAGCTTGTTTAAGAAATGTACCTACAATGAAGACCCTAGGCTAAAATACAATAGCTTCATTACACACATTAGGTACGAGACATCCAAGTGTCAAGCCTAGATACCATAGCACGTGACCATTTAAAATGATCATGTAAATTAAGCAGTGCCCAAGAACATGGTAAGGGTCCTTGGGACAATAAGTAAATATACCAAATAGGACATCAAGAATAATTAGTTAGAAAAGTACAATCAACCCATGTTCAAGCACATGGGCAAAGCTTGTGGGAATCGGCCATAAGGAGGGGACCACCCTAATCGAATTCGGTTAGGGTAGTCAAGGGGAAGCATGTGCGGACGGGTCCCTCCATGTGGGGCCTAACTTCCTAAACAACTCTAGGTCATAACTAACTGTCCTAACTATATAAATCACCCAGGACTAACCGAAATGGACGCACTAGTTCACCCGACAACCTAGGACTAAACCGGGTTGATACTAACCTAGTACTAGTTGAAGAGACAACCTAGTACCTAAACTAGGATGGTCCAAAAGGTTAGTTATGGTCCTAACAACTTAGGGGTACTTTAGTAATTCCCCTAGGATACCTAATTAATTAATTTAGTAACTTAATTAATTAATTTAAAAGGGCTAAAACCGAAACTATAAAGAAAATTTCTAGATTTCGGTTAAGACAAGAAAGGGACAGCCTAGTACCTAACCTAAGATGATCCAAAGGATTAGTTAAGGTCCTAACGACTTAATGGTACTTTAGTAATTACCTTAGGTCACCTAATTAATAAATTAGCAATTTAATTAATTAGTTTAAATGGTCAAAACGAAATCCTTACACTAACCTAGTATAATTCAAGCAACATTCTAATACTTAACCTAGGATGGTCCTAAAGGTTGATTTTGGTTCCAAAGACTTGGGGGTACTTTAGTACTTACCCTAGGTCCCTAAATTAATTAAATTAAGGATTAATTAATTAATACAAAGTCAAAATGTTGACCAAAATCATAGTCAACACCAATTTCCAGATTTGACTAAGTGTTATGTTCTCCTATGTTTAGTCAACTTAGGAGGGGAGTTTTGGTAATTGAATAATTAGTTTATTAAATTAACTTATTAAACCTAAGTTGTATAATTCCATATAAGTTCTTTAAAACTAAAAATAACGATCAAAACACTTAGAACAAAAAACGCAAGAACGAGGCAGTAAACAAAGAACGCTAAAAAGGAAAAGTTCCATCGACGTTCTAGGGCAATTCCAAGGTTTCGTCAAGGTCTCGTTCTAGTATCCTTTTTTATTCAATGTTGAATAGGTTAGAGATCATGTTGTTGGTATGTGGTGCGGCTGATCTTATGTGTAATTTTCTTGAATTATGAATGTCGATTAGTCTATGAAGTTGTGATCGTATAAAGTTAAATGCTTAAAACGTGAATCATGAATCGACGAGGTGTTAGTTACACCCGTAATTGCTTAAGTGTTGATGTGTTTGTTAGAATGTTGTATTGCTGTTATTGTGACGTTATGAAGGTGTTAAATTCATCAAATATTAATATGATGTTGTCCAATATGTCTTAAAAACGTTACCCTAAAGTCATGAACCAAGATTGGTTAAGAGAATGATACTATGTTAAGATGTGTCCGAAAATATTATGTATGAAGATGATTACGGTTTGTGCATACCTACTGTAAATGTGACTTCTTGATGATGTTGTGTTCGTTAAATGATCATATTATGCAGTTCAAGATGTTTAAAAATGTTATGTCTATAGTTATGTTATAAGATTGGCTAAAAAGATCTCCATGAAATCATAATTTGAGTGATTGTTTGGCTTATGCTAATAAAATGGCTAACAATACATTGTCCAAAAGGGATGCATACAAATGACTATAATATTATGTTAAATAATTAAAAGATTGGCTAATGAATAATATACATATCCAACCAAGCATGAAAGAATGTAAAATTGGCCTATTCCAACAAAGATGGTTATGTAATCTATACCCAATTGTTTATGTCAATACTAATCATATGCCAATCTTGTGTAGTTAGAGTATCAAATGATATTATAAGTACTTCTAAAGTAATTTAATGAATCCATAACCAAGGGCATGCCATTCATTGGGACAACTCCCAACATGCTCTAAAAGAATGAACTATGAACATATGTAACTCATTGAAAGAAGTGATCATCGTCCATAAACGATGAAATGAAGCTACTACACTAAAGTAAAGAAGTAACGTGAGTTATAACATAATTAAAGGGGTCTAATTTAAGTAAGTGACCAGAATGGGGTGTTAAAGAAAGTGAGACAAGTCTTACTTACACCTAAGCTACTATGTTAAAAGAATACTCACGAATGAAGGTGTTAGAATGTGTGAGACTAGTCTCATTAACACCTAAGGATGATATGTAAGGACAATTCACATTTCATCAATGTAAAGTAAGAATGATATGTAAGGACAATTCACATTTCATCAATGTAAAGTAAGGATGACAATTCATCAAAAGAGTAAGTAAATCTCAATTTAGAAGCAAGCTTCAATAATGCTTGAGTCAACTCTAAAAGATAAAAAAGATAATGAAAGAGAGCACAGCACCGATAGACTAGTTATGAGCATGTGCTTGCACGTGTAAGTCTCATGATACGAGGCTACCGCCGAGGTGGATAAGTAGTCTCATTAAGTCCCTAGTCTTCGAATTATGTCTAGCCAACATAGGAACTAGCCAGTGATTTCCACCTAAGCGAGCTAGGTATGTTCGGTTTCAATTTGGCTGGTATTCCACCTTTTTTCGGTGTGGGGCAGACACTGAATTTTATGTTTAGCTTACATGATCTATGTCAGTTAATGCTCACGATATGTTCTAGGTTCACTATAATCGTGAGCCACTCCTTTTCGATGTGGAGTGAACACTTGAGATGGATTCGCCTTAGCCGGGGATCACCCCTTTTTGGTGTGGGGCAGAAACTGGATTTCATGAGTAGCTCACATGATCTAAATTCATTTTAACTGGTGAATCACCTCTTTTCAGTGTGGGAAAGACACTAGATTTCATGTTAGCTCGCATGATCTTATTCCCTATGATGTCCCTATGAAAGTGAGAATGAATAATGATAATGGAACATATGTTCAAAATTAGCAATGAAGAAGAGCTTAAGAATGTCAATTGTCAATATCACACTCATGAAGTTTCAGCAAATAATGGACAAAGCCAAATAAGATTGGCTTATAATGACTTCTTATATGATGCCAATAAAGGGAAGTAGAAACATAATGTTAACTAAATACCTCATAACTTCCCTAGCATTAAAGTAATGAAATATGTGGCATAGCCAATAGAGACTGGCTTATGAGATGTTAATGAATATATAAAGTAATGAATGACTCATTGTAAGATAGTGAAAGCATTCCTTAGTCCTTGGATTAATTACATCGATTCATTGTGGGTATGAGACTACAATAAATCATTGCACGTGTAAGTAGAACTTATGACCAAAGGAATTATTGAACTACACAACAAGATGAATAAAAAAACTGAAAATAAAACTAAGTATGGATGACAGAGCTCTCGGGTTAGGGGACTTAAAATTTCAAATCTTCGCCCGAGGGGTTTTAAAATTATGTTGATGATACTAATGTCTTGAAATCATATAGAAAATGAGCTGTGTGCTTTGAATGCATTAAAATACATCATATTTATACCACAATTCACAACTAACGAATTAGGAAAGTCTAGTAATGTCATTTTCCAGAAATGGCATGTTGTTTAGGAAGAGCTTTCCTTGATCATGCATAGCTTTATGTGTATGTGTGCATACACTCATACTTAGTACAAGTGGTGTACTAACCCTATACAATTTACTATTTTTATAGGTGCAAGTCAGAGGACAGATTGACGACACTTACAGCGGTTTGGACTTCAGCATTTCTCCAGACCATTTGGTAGGTCCTCTCTATTTCGAGGATGCTACAGTTTAGTCTAGCTTTAGTTATAGACATAGCTAGTGGATGTTGTCCCTAGCATTTCTTTCACACTTTGTTTTCAAAGCTTTTGGATGTAAGGCCGTTTTGGCAACTTATTATACTATATTCATATTTCGTTTGAATTGATTCTCTAATGGTAGATGGTTATTTCATTTATGTTGAGCTTAGTACATGATATAACTAGTTAATAACTATATGAAGTCTATGTATACTTCATATGTTTTAAAAGTTTTAAATTTTTCGCAAATTTAACTAGATGAATGTGATGAATGCAAGATGAGGCTTGTCTGCGATCTCTGAGAGGCCAATGACGTCGGTGGCGGTCCGTATTCCAGAATCCAGGTCGTGACAGATTTATTTCAAAAATATTTTAAAAAAATAAGTAAAATCGCTGCACAGGCAACGATTTACAATTATAAAAAAAAATTATAAAAAAATCGCTGCCTTGACAGCGATTTGTTAAAAAAAAAATTAATAATTAACAAAAAACATTGACAAGGTAGCGATTTCAAATTAAAAATAGAAGTTGTACAAATCGCTGCTAGAGCAACGATTTTCTTAACGCCGGCCAAATAAATCGCTACTGATGTAGCGATTTTACCATTTTGGTTAGAAAGTTTTTTGATATACCCTTTTGAAATTTTCATCAATTCTTTTACCCTTTAGGCCCCGGCTTCGTAATTACACTCTATAGAGACAAAAGTTGTGAATTGCTGGTAATTACATGGTTTAATTACCAATGGATTATTTTTAATTTTTATTTTTAATTTTTAATTTTTGTTTTTTTTTGTTTTAATTTTTACTACTATTATTTTAAGTTTTTTTTTTATTATAAAAGTTCATTTTTAATTTTATATTATTATATTTCAATTTCTTCTTGTTCTCAACTTTACTTTACGTATTTCTATGCTATTTTTTCGTATCATCTATTTCTTTATGCCATGCTTATTTTCTCATTAGCATAATTTTTTTAGTATTCTAATTTTTAAATTAAAATAGAGCTTATGTTAAGTAAGGTTATAGACTTATGTTTTCTTTTTTAAAAAAAATTAAAATCATATTTATGTATGCTGTGTTGAGATTTGTTATAAGAGTTGTTAAATTTTTTGTTTTGAATTTATAACTTATGTAATATTTCCAGTTTCATTTGTTTTAGTAATTATGAATTTACATTTGCATGTCATTTTTAATTAGACTTGATAGATTATCTTTTTTGTCAAATATTTAATAATTTATGACATTTTATTTATATATTTATCTTTTTATCAAAAATGCATGTCATGATGTTCGTAAAATCTTCATACATTAATTTTTATGATCAATTCAATTAAAATATATTAATTTATAAATATAAATCAGTTATTTTTTTCATAATATTAGTTAAAGGATATATGTTTATTGAAAGACTGGAATTTGTCCAGCTAGCGAATCAGAAACATTATGTCAAATCTTCCATGGTGATTTTTTAAAGGCAAAACTATTCATTACCCCCCTGAACTTGAAGCTTTTTATTCGGTGTACACCTAAATTTTATTTCGTTTGAATTATCCCCCCCCCCCCGAACTTGTTTATTCATCCAACAAGTGCACCTTTTCTGTCCACCTTGCGTAGAAATTGAAATCACACTCTACTAGGCGCATGAGGGAGTGATTTTTTGCCACATCATAAAGCTACAATGATAAAAAAAAAACGTAAAATCTCAATTTTATTAAAATATTGACAAAAATATTCATTACCCATATGATTTTTTCCTCACTTTTCTCCAACCCTTTCCTCACTTTTCTCCAACCCAGTTGCTAATCACTCAATATTTGGTATAAAAGGAGTATTTCGAAGAACCCAATCTATTAAAGAATCATAAATTACAATTACTATTTTGTAATTTTTGAATAGTTTTTGTAAATTAGAAGTAATCGGAGAATCAATGGGAAGGAATTTGGTGGTGGAATTTGGATTTGGAGGAGGGCTTTCGTAATTTGGAATTGGGTATCCATGGAATTTGACGGTGGAGGTGGAGAATGGATTCCAGACATGGATGCAATTTTTTGATTGAGAAGGTGGACGGTGATTCCGGCAAAGTGGAGAGGGAGGTGATAGGCGGAGATGAGGTGGGAGAGGTGGAAGAGTTGTTGGAATATGATATTTATTTTTTTCCATTTCAATTTATCTAGGTGGCTATTATTTATCCAAGTGGAAATCCACATCATCACCACGTTTGCCACGTGGCGTGCGCGTGTAGTCACAATAGGAGTAGTGGTCGAAAAAGGTGTACGCGATGGTGGAATAAAAAAATTTGAGGGGGTAATTAAAATAAAATATAGTTTAGGTGTACATCGAATAAAAGGCTTCAAGTTCAGGGGGTAATGAATACTTTTACCTTTTATAAAAAATGGATGGTGAATTTTATTGAAAGACTGGAATTTGTTCACCTGGAGATTGGATGTGACATTGTGAGAATATGTTGTATTGACTATATCCAGGACCGTCTCAACAAATTTAGGGGCCTAAAGCCAAATTTTATCAAGAGGTCTTATTGTTTTAGTTGGCAAATATAAATTAAATAATTATAACATACTTAATGTAATCGTACAAATGAAGTCTGGAGAGACAGGATATGTGTAGACATTATGAGTAAGAATGCAAACAATGTAAATTTTCAATCAAAATTATGTAATATAAAGTTAGAATAATAAAACATGAAATTTGAATAAGACACCTAAACAAATTTGATTTTTTTATAAACGGGAAAATGCACAAGTACCCCCTAGACTATTCCGAAATTCTAGAGACACACCTTAACTAAACTAAGGTCCTATTACCTCCTAAACTTTTTTTTCTGTAATCTTATACACCTTTTGTGTTACGTGGTTCATTCCGTGACTCCACGCAATTGAGACGCGTGGGAGATATTTGAATGTCACGTAAATAAAAAAGGTGCACAAAATTACAAAAAAATAAGTTCAGGATTAATAGGACTTTAGTTTAGTTAATTGTGATTTCGGTCATAGTCTAGGGGTACTTATGCATGACCTCATATAAAATACATAAAAATAGATTTTACATAATGTAGAATGTTCTAACATTTGAGAGACTTCACAATATTCAATAATGAAAGAATAAAAAATAGTGAAAGAAGAATAAAGAGAAGTAAATATAAGATAAATGAGCTAGAAAATAAAATAGATAGTCACTTGCAATATAGTTTGCACAACAATATTTCAGTTCGATTCGAGAAAGACTAAAGAGGAAAGTAGGACAAACAAAGTAAAAGCAATAACAGAATATATCGTTCAAAAGTACATTGAACAAAATGAGTTGTAAATCATTGAAACGAAACTGTGTTGAAAAGAGAGGTCTCATATATATAATTCAAAAAAAAAAAAAAAAACAGAGTTGTGATAAGTCTACAACTACATCACCAATATAATTCAAACGAAACTGTCTCCGTCTCTGTACGGTCCCTCATTGCCAGCTCTCCACTTTTGAGTTTCACACACTGATGCTCAGATTCAAATTTGTAGGCTTCTACTTCGTTTAATTGATTAATGCGATATTTGCTTCCATGAAAACTAGAATATGTCAAATACATTAAACGATCCATGAAACAAGAAATCGTTTCAATTCTTGATTTTAGGATGAGTCTCTTAGGATAACAAGTCCATAGCAAAGCATCCACAAGTGTTCCGTACTTGTTAGACGATTCTATACATACAAATAAATCATTTACATTAGGGGTTGAAACTTTATGATTCACTATTAAATCTTTCATGTTGATCGCCCTGCATTTCTCAAAACTAAGGGAAACTTGAGACCAAGAGCTAGACTTTGATAGAAATTTCCTTAACTCACAAAACCATTCAGTATTCAAAGTTTCCAATCTATCAAGACATATTTCTGATTTCTTCAATTGGCGATACCTTTTTGCAATCTTAAACTCAGGAATTTGATCTCCATCATACTCGAGTGATACCAAATTTGGAGCGTCAATCTCCTGTAATCTCTCACAGCTCCTCGAAATCTTTAAGAACTTGAGGGAATAACTCCTGTAAATTTTGAAAATTGTAGAAACTTTATCTAATGTCAAACTCTCAAGGAATTGAGATGTAGAAATAAGGCGCTGGAGAAATCCTTCAGATATCCTCATATCTGTTAGCTCTAAAGATTTGAGATTTCGACATTCAACCATATCCAGTACAGGGGAATCTTCTCGAAAACACCCAGAACAAGATAAGTGTTGTAGAGTTGGTGCCTGGATTTTAACACTCTGCTTTTCGTAGCAACTAACAGAGACTGACTTGATATTTTGAAGATTTCGCAGCTCAATCTTTGTCAATAAAGGACAATGCTCAAGGATGAAATCATCAATCAAAGGGCAGCAATTGAGCAGAGCTCGAAGCATGTTATCGTCTAATCCAACCTCAGTTAGAGAAAGCTTTCTCAAAGAATGACAGCTTTTCGTAATAGCTAATGAATGATCCATGAGATTACATCCCGACAGAACCAATACTCGTAAGGAATTTGGTGCCAAGAATTTGAAAATAGGGTAAGGGTATGAAGGGAGAGAAACCTCACAAGACAAATCTTTTACACCATTCTGAAGAGCAATGTCGAGCCACTTATCCATCTGAGGGAAGGCAGAAAATTTTTTAACTGAAAGATGAAATTTTTCAATAGGGTTTTTTGTTTGACTATATCTCTTCATTACTTGATCCACAATTTTGATGTTGTAGCCATGTTTTTTAGACACTAAGGTGAATTTCAAGTTGGGATGAGCTAACCAAGCTTGTAGCCATGTTTTCGAGACGAGGCTCAACTTAGCTGCTTCTTCAAAACTAAGGTAAGAGAGTATTTTGTGAATAAAGCATTCAGGCAATACGTCCATACTAGTCATGACTGCAATCTTCTGATACAGATTCTATGAAATTCTGTTTGTATTTATAGAATGCAAATTGTGTTTTGATTAAAACTAATTAAGCAAAACCATCTCCTAGGCAAAGTTGGTTAAGCTCTATAGGAATATTTTAGGTGTGAAATATTCGAAATCTTGATTTCTTTATATAATTTTCAAAAGGTCTTTCAAAAGATTTTAGTACATAAACTAGGGTTTATGGTTAAATAAAGTCAAAAATTTTACTTGAAACTAAACACATCCAGACTACTAGAGTCTCAATTCGAATTAAACACATCTTATAGAATCTCACAAAATTTCAATATCTACCGTAAACTACTAAAATTGTTCAAAAACAAAAAGAATCTGACCAGCCCAAAAGTAGCCGGTCAATAAATTAACTAAATTAAACAAAAAACAAGTAGCAAATATAAATTGAAACAAATTTCTTCTGGAAGGTTCCAAGAAACTAATAGTAACTTAAAACTTGTTTTTTTTAGGTAAAACTTTTTTCTTTCTTTTTCATCTAAAGCAAAAAATAACTACGCCCTAAAAATTGTCTCTTTTCTCAACATTTTAATGTATAAAAATTGTCTTTATTAAAGGAATATAAATATAAATAAATTACTAAATTGAATCAAATAAAAAGGGAAGAGAAAGAAAATAAAAATAATAAATAAAATCAATAGAAAAAAATGTATGACGGTAAAAATGAAGAAAAAAAAGTTTAAATACAAGGTAAATGTTATAAACATATTATTTGTATTATAGGGAATGTGTGAAAATCTCTAAATATCATTTAAAAGAATAAGAAATCTTCTTGCTTCTCCCTACTTTGTTTTTTTTTTAAATTTATATCGATATCAGCATGAAATTCTAACTAAATGAGTAATTGTGCAATAATGAAATTTGTATGCTACTTGTTAAAAGAATGAAATCGAGGTAAGTATGTAATGTGTAACCAATTGTGATATAGCACTCCTCTTGGTTAAATTACATGCTTCGCTATACTGTAACACCAACCCAAAAAAAAAAAGAATCTAGCACAGGTTATGTATTAAGGTTTGTAATATTTTTTAATTGTTATTTAATTTATATTATCTTGTGGCTGCTTATATTAAATTTCACAATATGGTGACGGTAAAGTAGTATAAATCTTATACTCCTTAATTTTGATTCAATATATACTATCATTACTTACTAGTAACGAATGCTTGCAAAGTGAAAAAATTATTAAATGCTCTAAAGTGAGTCTCAATTGAGGATAAGATAGTGGATTCAAATTCTATCACACTAAGAGGATAAGAAGATGGATTCATGTTTGATCGCACCAAGAGGGTAAGACATTAGTTTCAAATCTTGGTGTGCCATGATAAAAGATGTTGCATTCATGTCACATCGATTTCTGGTATAAGATGTCTTTATATAGATAAGATATTGAATTTGAGTCTCAATACATCATATTGATGATAATGATGACTAAGGCAAAATAATGAGTTTTTGATAAAAATTAGTCATGAAATATATCTCGTTGAAGAAGATCCATTCCCTAAAGCGAATGAGATAGTCGTGCATATTATGTCTCAAAGAAGACAAGTAATGGAATTATACACATAAATATGGAATGAGGTACTAAAGCTATCATAATTTGATATGCTCACATGTTTGTGTTCCATTCACGAAAAATGAGAATTTTTTATAAATGCTCAAAATATAGATCCATTTTCTAAAGTGAATAATCAGGTGTAAGCCACCATTCTAGGCGTGGAAAAGATCACAACCTTTGGTTGTAGATTTGGTATCACTAAGAATGTCTCTAGCAAACATGTGTTATTTTTTTATTTGTATTGAACAAGGATTTATGATACATTCTATAGTAAATAAAAAAATTTCTACTTTCAATACTTTCGTACTTTGACATGATCGTTTCATGGGTCTATATCGTCTAGAACATCATTGGTCTATAATGATAAGACGAATTACAGATTATTCAAATAGACATCCAATAAAGAACCTAAAGATTCTTTTAAATAGTGACTTTTTTTGTACTGTTTGTTATCAAGGCAAGTTCATTGTAAGACCATCATCAATGAAAGTTGAGATTGAATTTCTAACGTTCTTGGAACGTACATATAGGATATTTGTGGACCTATAGTCAGGGGCGGAGTCAGAATTTTCGATAAGAGGATTCAACATCTGAAAAAATGGACATACGAAATAGCCGAAGGGGGTTCGACATCTACTCTATACACCTAAAAAATTATTTTAACCATATAAAAATAATATAATTTTTCGCCGAAGGGGGTTCGGATGAACCCCCTAAACACACTGTGGCTCCGCCACTGCCTATAGTGGGTTATTTAGATACTTCATGGTCCGAATAGATGATCCTTCTATATGATCTCATATGTGTCTATTGTCATCTCGCAACTTGAAATTTGTAAAATTATTGGCACAAATAATATGATTACTAACACAATTTTCTGACAATGTGATTAAGTACTCCATTCGCCTTGATGATACTGTAGAGCTTTCATCCCAATCATTTAATGATTAATGTCTATCGACTGAGATTGAATAAACTCAATACTAAAGTGAATGTGATAGTTTAAAATAAAATTTATCAAAATGGATATGTATTTTATCGTGATGAAATTATGACTCACTCTTAGAAGAGGTGGAGTGATTGATAAGAAACAAATATAAAATTTACTCCCGGTGTAATAAAATTGAAATTTATTCATATAATGTTAATTAGAAATTTACTAAAGCAAAAGGCACATGACATAGTAAACTTGGAGTTTACAAGTACTAATAATTTTATTAGTTGGCATGAATAATTTGGTCAACCCAAAGATATGCATACTGAGTAATAGACATACATTGAAGAACTAGAAGATTCTTCAAGAACTCTTTTTGTTGCTTATTCTCATGACAAGTTGATTCAATCAATGTTGGAACTAAATTCCTAAATTCAAGAAGATTATGCACAAGCTTAGAAAACGAAGATTCAAGTCTCTGGATTGATGTTCTCGTTAGGGGGAGTTAATACGTGATGTACTCTTTTTCCCTCACAAGGTTTTGTCCCATTGGGTAAGGTTCTTAATGAGACATTCATAATGCATATTAATAGATATGTGTACTCTTTTTTCTTCACTAAATTTTTTTACCCATTGAATTTTATCTGGTAAGGTCTTAATCTACCGACATTCAAGGGGGAGTGTCATGAACATATTTGTACTGTAGTGAATATCTATTATGTGAAATTCTTTTAGGGAGTAGTTAAGAATCCTACTTGGGGACCAAGTTAGGTTTCCTCTATAAATAGAGGGGTATTCCTTCATTGTAAATCAGATCTGAAAATCTCTAAATATCATTTCTTTATTAGAAGTCTTGTCTATTCTTCCTACTTTGTTCTTCTTCTAAATTTATATAATATAATAACAGTAAAAGAATTTTTAAAAACTTATGTATATTCCCTTCAGATTAAATATACAAGATAAAGAAAATAAGAAGATTTTACAAAATAAAATTTTAATTAATATTTAAAAAGGGTTGAAAAAACATATACACAATAAAAATCTAGAATTTGAAAAATATTTAGTAATTTAATTTGAAAAAATAATAAATGAATATGTGAAAGAATTCCAAAGAACATCAAGAAACACTTTTATAAAGGAGGCAAATTGTTTCTATTTTCCTCAAGAACGCTTTTTGATTTCTTTTGCATCTTTTTTTNATGACAATCAAGTCGATATGTTTAGTGCGTTCATGAAAGATGGGATTTTTTGGCGATATGAATTGTAGCCTAACGTCGGAGTGTAAAGGAACAGGATTAGCACATTAGTTGGTTACAGTCAGTATAGAGTTAGTTATGTAATTGCTAAGCAAGCAAAAATAGTGCATTCTCTCCAATCTAGACTGCAATGTAGTTTGTTCAACAATACTTCAGTTCGATTTGAAAAGACTAATGAGGAAAGTAGGACGAAGAAATAATGGAATATATAGTTCAAAGTACATTCAACAAAATGAGTTGTAAATCATTGAAACGAAACTGTGTTGAAAAAGAGGTCTCATAAAAAAAAAAAAAACAGAGTTGTGATAAGTCTACAACTATGTCTAATACGTTCAGTAGAAGCTTAACTACATCACCAATATAATTCAAACGAAACTGTCTCCGTCTCTGTAAGGTCCCTCATTGCCAGCTCTCCACTTTCGAGTTCCACACACTGATGCTCCACTCAAATTTATAGACTTTTACTTCTTTTAATTGACTACATTTGCGACGCTTGCTTTCATGACAAGTAGAATGCCTCGAATTCCTCATATACATTAACGATCCATGAAACAAGATATCATTTGAATACTTGATTTTAGGACGAGTCTCTTAGGATGACAACTCCATAGCAAAGCATCCACAAGTAGTGTCGGGTACTTGTTAGACGATTCTATACATACAACTAAATCGTTCACTTTGGGTGTTGCGACTATATAATTCAGTACCAAATCTTTCATGTTAATCTCGCTGCATTCCTCAAAAGTAAGGGAAACTAGAGACCAAGAGCTCGAGTTTGATAGAAATTTCCTCAACTCACCAAACCATGCAGCATTCAATTTTTTCAAGCTATCAAGATATATTTCTGATTTCTTCAATTGGCGAGACCTTTTTGCAATTTTAAGCTCAGGAATCTGATCGCCATCATACTCGAGGGATACCAAATTTGGTGCATCAATCTCCTGTAATCCCTTACAATTCTCAATCGCCACAAACTTTAGGGATGGACTCCCGCAGATTTTGAACCTCTCCAACCTTGTAGAAACGTTATCTAATGCCAAACTCTCAAGGAATTGAGATGTAGAAATAAGGCGCTGGAGAAATCCTTCAGATATCCTCATATCTGTTAGCTCTAAAGATTTGAGATTTCGACATTCAACCATATCAAATACAGGGGAATCTTCTCGAAAACACCCAAAATAAGTCAAGTGTTGTAGAGTCGGTGTCTGGATTTTAACACTCTGGTTCCTGCAGCAACTAATAGACACTGACTTGATATTTTGAAGATTTCGCAGCTCAATCTTTGTCAATAAACGACAATGCTCAAGGATGAAATCATCGATCAAAGGACAGCAATTGAGCAGAGCTCGAAGCATGTTATCGTCTAATCCAACCTCAGTTAGAGAGAGCTTTCTCAAAGAATGACAGGTTTTCGTAATAGATAATGAATGATCCATGAGATTACATCCCGACAGAACCAATTCTCTTAAGGAATTTGGTGCCAAGAATTTGAAAATAGGGAAGGAGTACAAAGGGAGAGAAACCTCACAGGACAAATCTTTTACACCATTCTGAAGTGCAATGTCGAGCCACTTATCCATCTGAGGGAACGCAAAAGGATGAGCAAAAATTGTAACTGAAAGATGAAATTCATCAATAGGGATTTTTGTTTGCCTATATCTCTCCATGATTTGATCCACAATTTTCCTATCATGAATATTGTAGCCATGTTTTGAAGACACTAAGGTGAATTCCAAATTGGGATGAGCTAACCAAGCTTGTAGCCATGTTTTCGAGACGAGGCTCAACTTGGCTGCTTCTTCAAAACTAAGGTAAGAGAGTATTTTGTGAATGACGCATTCAGGCAATACGTCCATACTAGTCATGACTGCAATCTGATAGAGAGTCTGAAATTCTTGTGCTGTATTTATAGAATGCAAATTGTGTAAGTCTTGAGAAACCCTTTCCTAGACAAAGTTGGTTAAGCTTTTTCCTTTTTCGTTAAGTATTTTATAATTAAGAAAATTGTGGTTTCCAAAAATAGTTTTTTTTTTTGTATTATGCTTTGAGAAGGTTTATTTTGTGTGCTTATTATAAATGGTAACTTAAACTTTTTCCTTTTTTAATTGAATTTGGACCCAAATATGTAAACTACTAAAATTGTTCAAAAACAAAAAAATGTCTGACCAGCCGAAAAGTGGCTAGTTAATGAATTAACAAAATTAAACAAAAAATAAGTAACAGTAACAAGTAGCAAAAATAAATTGGAAACAAATTTCCTCTAAAAGGGTCCAAGAAACAAATAGTAACTTGTTTTTTTTTTGTTTTATAGGTAAAACTTTTTTTTTCTTTTTCATTGAAAGCAAAAAATATTATATTGATTTATGTACTTGGTTTACGTGTTTTCATGTCATTTAATTTAAAGTTATTTTGTTTATATCATTGAGATCGTTTGGTACAAAAATTAATATTGCAGAAATTAGTAATATAGGGATTAGTAATGCAGGAACTGGTACTGCAGAGCTTATTTTATCAAGTGTTTGGTTCATTGTTTCCAATCTCATCTTGTGTTTGGATTAAAACTCTTTAAAAATCTTCTTTCCAATTATACCCTAAAATTATTGTGTAAATGTCAAGCTAGATAATTATCGGACGGTATAATTTTTTATGGCTTTCTATCTAGTTATGAGAAGAATAATTTTGTTGTCATGTTTCCTATTTTTTTCACTTGAATTATTTGAGGATAAATAACTTTCTTCTTAATAAATTGATTACTGACAAAATGTCAATTTTTAATTTAAAAAAGATAAATCATCTACTTATAAAATTAAAAAGACGGTCAACTATGGTGAAATTGAATAAACCATCTACATTTACGAATAAAATTGGAAGTTATAGTTTTAATATGTATATAATTTTTTAAATTATTCAAAATACAAATAATTAGAAAACCCCACATACACGCACGCGCGCACACACATATACACAGACACTAGAGTTTTTTCAAACAGGTCGTTTGTTGAAACAAATTAATGCAACAATGATAGTGTTAATCCCAAAGGTTCATGTTCCTCAAAATGCAAGCCAATATAGACCAATATCATGTTGTAATGTGCTTTATAAAACCATTTCAAAGTTAATTTGTTTAAGACTTAAAGAGGTGCTTGGAAACCTGGTAGCTGAAAATCAAGCTGCGTTTGTGAAAGGAAGATCCTTAGTGAATAATGTGTTGATTTGCCATGACCTACTTCGACATTACAATAGGAAGACCTCTCCAAGATGCATGATGAAAATTGACCTCAGGAAAGCATATGATATGGTTAGCTGGGAGTTTATAGAGGAGGCATTAAAAGGATATGGTTTTCTAGCTTATTTTATAAAATTGATAATGGAATGTGTGACTTCAACCAAGTTTTCGATTAAGGTGAATGGAGAGGGAAAGGGGTATTTCGAGGGTCGAAGAGGGTTGAGGCAAGGAGATCCTATGTCACCACTAATTTTTGTGTTGGTTATGGAGTACTTGTCAAGAGCTTTGAAAAGAATGGCTGAATTGCCAGATTTTAAGTACCACCCAATGTGTAAAAAACACAAAGTTGACTCATTTGGTGTTTGCTGATGATTTAATGCTATTCTGTAAGGGTGATATGAAATCAGTGACTAGATTGGTGGAGACAATACAACACTTTAGCATGGTCACAGGTTTGGTAGCAAATATGGACAAGTCCAGCATATTTTTTGCAGGGGTGGAAGAGCACATAAAAGACCAAATGCTGCAATTAACTTGTTTCACAATTGGTACTCTGTCAATTAGATACCTTGGTTTGCCTCTATCTTCAAAGAAGTGGTGTAAAATGGATTGTCAAGGGTTGGTTGATCGAATTACACATAGGATCACGAGTGCTTACTCAAGAACTTTGTCGTATGCAGGGAGATTGCAAGTGATCAATGCTATACTATTTTCTATATATAATTTTTGGGGAGCTGTCTTTATTCTACCGCAAAGTATTCTAAAGGAGGTTGACAAAAAATGTAGAGATTACCTTTGGGGGAGGCAAGAAGGTAAACGGAAGGTAGCATTAGTGGCATGGGAAAAGGTTTGTACGCCAAAAAAGAATGGGGGGCTTAATGTAAAGAGTTGTAAAATGTGGAACATGGCGGCGGTGGGGAAGTTGGTATGGCAATTGGCTTGTAAGGAAGACACTCTTTGGATAAAGTGGGTACATGGCATATATGAAAGATGGCAATGATATATGGACTCATAACCCCCCAGCAGATAGTAGCTGGTACTAGAGGAAGTTGAACTCCATAAAACAAAGCATGCTAAATTGGTATAATGAAGGTTTGTACTGTTTAACTGAAAATGGACAGTATTCAGTAAGCAAGAGTTATTGCAACTTGTTAGGAGACTTGGAAAGAGTAAAGGAGTCTGATTTGGTGTGGAGCTCTATTACAATACCTCGACACAGATATATTCTATGATTGGCGTGACAAAATAGATTGTTGACAAAAGAGAAAATGATCAGGATGCACATCCCGGTGGAAGATGCAACATGTTGTTTATGTGATGATCAGAAAGAGGAATTCCCTCAGCATTTATTCTTTGAATGTGGATGGACAAAACGAGTGAAGGAAGAGCTGGAAGCATGGTCGGGGTGCAGAATGCAGAAGGACCAGGTGCGGGCATGCTTAATCTGGATAAAGGAAAGACACTGGCGACAATTCAAGAAGGAACTGAATGCAACAATTTTGGGGGCAAGGATTTATCATACATGGAAGGCCAGGAACTGAAAACATTTTAAAGGGATAAATGTAAATACTGAGGTAGTAATTGCACAGATAAAGAAGGAGATACTGCAAAGAATTGACTACATAAAGAGTTCAAAGAAAGCTAGAAAATGTAGTAGTATAGTTAAGAAACTATGTGACTAGTTTAGCTAGTTGTTTGTTTGATGTTTTGCTGTCTGATTCTGAGGCTTGGGGATGAATAACATGTTTGTTATGATTCCTTGAAGTGCTCTATTTGTGTAAACTTTTGGTTGTTAATGGTAATCTTTTCACAAGTTACCTAAAAAAAAAAAAATTGTATTAATTTGTATTGAATTTATTTAGTTACAAACAACACTCTCTAAATAATTTGTAAGGTAATTTATTTAAATAAATTTACTAATGCAAATATAAAACATAAAATCAAGAATATAAACAAAATAATTAAAATGATTTGAGGGATACTTTTATCTTTACATAGACTTATTCCATGGTATTATATCCAATGGATTACTAATACCTCCAAATGGAAGGTATTAGTAATACATCCTACCATACCATGAAGGATGTATAACTATTTCATGGGCTCAAATTCTACCAAACATAGTATTAAATAATATCATACATAGTGCATGAATTATTTCTTTTAATACGACCTACCAAACGATCCCTTAGTCTGATATACATTCTTTAACGACGCCTTTTTCACTAAAGTTGTGATTTTGTTTTCATAAAGATGACATGTTTGAATCAGAATGCACATCTAAATATTTAGATGTGTATCGAGATTTAGACATTTAAATCTGAATGCGCATTTGAATATTTAAGATGTTGTATTAAGATCTAAACATTAAATAGTTAAAATTATCTATTTTCAACATTTTAATGCATAAATTTAGTCTATGTTTAAGGAATAATAAAAATAAATACAAATAAAATACTAAATTGTAATCAAAATAAAAGGAAAGGCAAAAGAAAATAAAAATATTAAATGAAATCAATAGAAAAAAGAGGGAGAAAACAATGTATGAAGGTAAATAAAATGAAGAAAAAAAAGGTTTAAATATTAGGTAAATGATTTTAAAAAAAATTATATATATTCACTTAGATTAAATATACGAGATAAAGAAAATAAGAAGCTTTTTTAAAAGAAATTTTAATAAATATTTTTAAAAGGTTTAAAAAACATATACACAAAAAACCTCTAGAATTTGAAAAATTCTTTAGTATTTTAATTTAGCTAAATTAGTTTGATAAATAATAAATGAATATATGTGAAAGAATCCCAAAGAACGTCAAGAAACAATACATGGAGTCAAGCTGCCTCATAGGGAAACTCCCCCCAAAAGCCTAATAGTATACTTCCTCCGTTCGATAATGTTTGTCATTATTTTTATTTTTGAAGTTAAATTAAAAAAAATTGACTAATATTTTAAGATGTATTTTTTCATCATATTAATATGCAAAAAATTACAATTTATAGTACTTTTCATATAGTTTTAGAATATCTAATTTTTTTATTTAAAATATCAAATTAATGTGATCTAATTTAATTTTAAAAATTAGTCAAATTAACTTTCGAAAAGCGCAACATCACAAATAATACCGGACGAAGGGAATAATCAATTGCATTGGAAACGATGAATCATCTAGTACTCCCTCCATTTTAAATTGAGGAAACACTCAAAATAGTCTCTCATCTTTGGGTTAAGGGTCAAAGTCATCCTTGAGTTTTCACATGAAACACTAATAGTCCTCATTATTTCAGTATTGGTGCACTTTTGGTCTTTCCCTAAAATTTTATCTATTTTTTAATATGGGAAAAGGGTCAAAAATGACCTTAGACTATTTGAAAGGAACAAAAATGTCCTTGCAGTCAATACTTTGTTCCATTAATGCCCTATAGTTACAAAATGGGCCAAAATGCCTTTTTTTCAAATAAATATATTTTTTTTCTTTTTAAACACATTTTCTTTCTAATTAAAATATTATTAATTCTTGTTTTCTTTCTTCTAAAATCACTTTAACAAATAAAATGTAGGAATTCTTTTTTTTCTTCTTAATCTCATTTTATCAATTAAAATATAATAATTTCATGTACTCTTTCGATAGATAATATATTTCATATATATAGGATCGTAGTATATCTATCATTAATTTATATTTATATAACTATAAAAAATATTGATGATAAAATAAAAAATATTTTTATTTTATTTTCTGAATTAAAGTAAGATAAATATTTATTAATTTTTATAAAAAAACATTAATTGAAAAAAATGTGTCAAAAAGAAAATAATAATATATTTATTTAGAAAATGAACCTTTTTGACCCATCAATTAACAATATGGACATTTTCAAACTAAAGTATTGATGACAAGAACATTTTTGGACCAAACTACAAAGAGCATTTTTGTTCCTTTCGCATAGTTTAAGGGCATTTTTGAACCAAAATATTGACCGTAAGGGCATTTTTGAGCCAAAATATAAACAGAGGGCATTTTTATTCGTTTCACATAGTTTAAAGACATTTTTTACCCTTTTCCCTTTTAACATTAATGTTGTCCAGATTTTTTGTAAATAATGTTCAATCGTCTTTTTATATATTTAGTAGAAATAATAACTCTATATGAGAGAAGTTAATAAGAAGATAAGGATTTAGGGTTTAGGGCGACCCCGAAAAAAAATCAAGTTTTTTTTTTTACTTTTATGATACAATAAAACTAAAGAAAGCATTTTCAACATATTTCATCTAAAAGAAGACTAAAATATTTTCTCCAATTATTAAATACAGTATTATTTACTCATGAAAATATGGATAAAATATGGATAAGTTAGTATTTTAACCAGCATATTTGTTACCCAATCCAATTTTATCCATATCAAATATGGACGGGTTGAATTATTACCCATTTTATGTTAACCCATTTTTAACCCGCCCAAATTTAATCCAACCCGCCCATTTGCCACAAACGGGTGGTCACTCAATTGGACAAATGTTTGTTTCTACATATTTATCGTGCATTCTTGCCTAATTCTTATCATAGATAAACACTAGTATTCCATTTTTAAATAGAGAACACACTGATTTATTTGTTTGTTGTACCTTTCCTTTTGATGCATCTGTAAATTCAAGGATTACACAAAAATATAGAAAACTTTATTTGAAGCTTTATCAAGCTGAAGCAACAAAGAATTAAACAAACCCCAACAAACAAACAACAAAAGCAAAGAATCTAAGATGTTTTTTTTATAAAAAAAAAAGAGCTAATGCACTATGGTTGAGAGTCTCCTCTGCTTTCATGCCGAGAGTGCAGCTTTTCGCCTCCCATATATATTGTCAACTGAAAACAGTACCTCTTCTTAGTTCTTAGAGCTTTTACTCATCAGCATAATATAATGTAACTCACTTTGTACCAAATCGACTATGATGTAGTGCTAAGAACGGATAGAAGATTGATGATCCCGGATAGCATTACTGTATAAACTCATCCCTGTCTGATTTTGTCAGCTTGAGTTAATTGGCAAAATGATATGGAACTCCAACTCTCAATCTTGTGTTGCCCTGCAGAAGGTAGTATTCAAAAACCAGCAGTTCCTTTTCCACAATAACATGTTGGCACTGTGCTTTGTCTTTTTTGATGACAAAGGAACCCCCAGTCGTACCCTTTGGGTGTACACAAGAGAGGTAAACTACACTAAGCAAGCCCCGTGCAACTGAGAAGCATACAGGGGGTTTCAAACTTGTGACCACCTATTTGAAATATCCCTTGCTCAACCAACTCGTCCACCCTGGGGTATGTTGCAAACTGTGGTTGCACTACATTCGAACCATTGAGTCAGAAAGTGGAGGATAAATAAACTTTGGAGGAACTTCCAAGCTGACTTAAAGATTCTAAAAAGCCTACTTTGTTGGTGTCACCTACTTTTGTAAAGAATAAGATTTTGAAAGAACCAACTCCAGCCATAAGTATCATACTAAGGACTTTATTCCCTTTGATGATACAATTGTCTGCCTAAGAGCCAAATTTTCGCTCTTTCTTCTTTTTGCCAAAATCCGGAATCATCGAGTAAGATTTATCATTACGCACAAGACCACAAAAGAAAAACCATAGCACAAATATTCATCAGTCATTCATCGATCTATAGCTTTTCAACCTTCCTATACAAAATGTGGTGAAACAAGACTTTTCGTGTACAAACTAAATTGAATTTCATAACAATTATGGATCTGAACCTGAGGATGCTTGAAAGTGTTGTGTGTTGAATTATATATCAATAAACTTGAACCATGCTGCAGCAAAATTTCATCATTATGGGAGATGAAAACTGGAAAAGGCGAGTGCTCAATAGCTCTAAAATAAGGGATTGAAGCCACCTTAGCCCACGACTCGACAAGTCCATATGCCTTCATTACCCACACATCCATCTGAACCTTATAATAGTCACAAAATACACATAGATTACCACCTAAAATCCCTAATTCCCAATCAAAATTACCATAAACAAGATCAGGCAATGCTACATTTTCATACGTTTCATCAACCAGATTTAATGAAAAAACAAACCATGAGTCATTCTTATCACTAACACGAGTAGCAATCCAATGAAGTCTTCCATTCACAAATTTAGCAGGATCATTGCAAAATATAACACCAGGGTACTCTTGAATCATTTTCCAAGAATTAGTTCTTAGACTATAAACCCTAAACTCATTTTTGAAACCCATACTCACTATGTGAACTTCCCATAACTTGTACAACTTTGTAATCATCTTGGCACTCATTATAACCAATACCATAAGCCAGATACGAACTACAATCCACATTACTTCCTGAAAAGGGCAGTTTCTTCGACTTTCTTATAGACGGATTCCATAGAAATAAATCGCGAACACCACTAGAAATACAGAGCAACCCATCACAAGAGCCCACAAAGTTATAATCAACAAGTGGGTCTTTATAAGGAAAATCAAGGTCATCAGGTAAATGGGGAGATTCTTGATGCATAATTGCATAAAGAGAGCAAGAGTAAAATCCTAGGCTATACTCATAACAAGAGGTACTAAGAAGAAGCATGGCAAAATCTTGTTTGTTGGTTGAAAATTTTAGATGGGTTTTGATGAATTGACGAGTTGAGATTAGAGAAAGCCAAGATTTAGAAACGCACCTCATCCTCAACAAGGATTTGACGGGTAGCCTTAGCAGTATTTCAGATATTATTTCTGGAGGAAGAAGTGACACTAATTCTGATTCATGCGCCATTGATGTTGTTGCCCGGTAAGAAAGAGAGGTTTTAGCTGAGCCTGAGCTTTAACCCTTTCAATGAAGTGAGATAGGGTTTTAGATTTTCAATTTTTAGTAAAGATACCATATTAGGTGATCTGTTTTAATTTCATGGATTAGTGGTAGGAGGTGAAACATATATAATTTATTCTTTTCTTCAGCTAAAACTATTGATAATAGCTAAAAATTTGCAATGGCTACCAAAATAAAGGTGAAATTGTTTTTCTGATGTATGTTAATTGAACTTCAGTTTTTCGATGCATCGAGATATTAGGATTCTAAAATTGAGAACCAAACCAAAAAATCAAAGTTGAAGAAAATAACTACTGAAAAATTTTTGGTAAAAATTAGATTTTCTCCGATTGAGGAAAGTCCAAATAAAGTAGGTAGAGCTGTCAAAAAGGATCGGTCCAGCCCAGTCTCACCCGGCTCAAGAAATAGAGTAGATAAAGCTATCAAAAAGGGGCCGGCCCAGCCCAGGAGCGGCTCAACGTACTTGAGGGCCTAAAGCAAAATTTCAATTTGAGGCCTAAAATAAACAAACTTCATATACATATTAATTAAAAAAAAAAAATCAAACACTATTTAGATGAAAAATATTAGTATCTAATATTGTTTTTTCAGTTGTTGGTTTGAGGTAAGATTTTATCAACTCAACGTTGAAAAACATCCTTTCAGTGAGGCAATTATTATATGATTTGTTAACATAATTTTATAAGTAATAAGTTGACAAATATTAAATAAAGATAAGAGTTAGAACCATAGATTCTTATTCAAGAAGTTGATAACTTGGTATACACCATTTTAAATATGCTTGTTGTAATGTTTGAAACTAAAATTTAAAAAGAAATAAATATGAATTAGTAATTCACTTTGTTCAACACTTTTCACTATTAATTTTTATTTTTAACAAAGTATAAAGATGTTAAAGTAAATAAAATAGTATGTATTTTTTTTCCATCATAATTAATCAATTTTTCTATAAAAATTTAAAACATAATTTATTCTTAATAATAATAGGCATAAGCCTTATTTTATAAAGGCAAGAGCCGCCCCTGGCTCAGCCTAGTCCCACTTGGCTCAAACCTCGAGCGCCAAGGAATTTGAAGGGCTAGAGCGGGTCGGCCCTTCATTTGGAAGGCTTTGAAAATTCTCAACCTAGCCCAACCTAGAAGGGTCGAGAGCTGGGGCGGGCAAGCCCTTCTTTTTTTAGTTTTCTTTTTCTTTTCAACTAATAATTCTACAATATCAAGAAAATGAAATGATTTTCAAATTAAATATGACAAATGTGTTATTTCAATAACACTAGCAAACAACTAGTATAATTAGCATGTATCTCACATGCCAGATATGAGAGCGTGATTAGAGAGTGACAAACAAAATGTGAGTGAAGTGAGGGCGCGAGATTTGTCTATGTATTCTAGATACATGCAAATCTACTTAGATAGAGTGTATTTAGAACAAGTCAACTTAATTTTGAGTCCATATATTTCGAGATACATGTATCTAGACGTACCAAAATCTGATAAGATTCATAATATTACAACATAATGTGTAGTTAAGTAATCTGATTATATACTAGTGAGATAATTGTAAGTTACCGTTAAATAAAAAGTTTAGCCCAAGGATTGTCCCTGGCCCGACCCAATCAAGTCTGAAGGCTCAAGGGCTTATATGACCTGGCTTATAAGCCCTAATTTTAAATTGACTTGAAATTTTTTATCTCAATCCTATCCTAATAACGGGTTGTATTGGGCCGGCCTCAAGGACTAAGCCAGTGTTGACGGCTCTAAAAGCAGGAATAACTTTTGCATGAGCAATCAAAAGAGTTTAAATTGCTTGTAGAAGCCAGCTAGCTCTAATCCATTATCAAGCATAGAAGAGCAAGAACAAACTTCTCTTCATACAATTTTCTGTCAAGAAGTCTACTTTCAACAACATAGCCATTGAAATTCCACACGAGAGGTCTAGGGAGTGAAAAGTGTACATAAATTTTACCTACCTCATGGAGATGGAGGAGATGTTTCCGAAAGGTTCAGACAACACATATAAGTAGATTTATGAAGATATCGCAAATAATAGGAGTCAAGAAGCCTGGTTCAAAAGTCTACAAAAAGGTCTGGGGAAAATCAGTTACAGATAAAGGTAAACAAGAACTAGCCATAAACAAAAATAAGTTTTATACTCTTTTCTTCTTCTCAGTATTCAGTATATCTTATCATTCATTTGAGTTCACTGTGCTTGCTGAACTGGTTATGTGACTCTTCAATTTCACCCAGAATGCCAGTTGAAGTGAATGAATAACTGCATTCAGTTTGCACTAGAATAATCTACATCACCAATATAATTCAAATGAAATTGTCTCCTTTTCTTTAAGGGTCCTCGTTGCCAACTCTTTGCTTTTGAGTTCCACATACTGATGTTCCGAGTCATATTTGTAGGCTTTTACTTCTTTTAACGGACTATTGCAACACTTGCTTCCAGAATTCCTCGAATTCTTCATATACATTAAACGATCCATGAAACAAGATATTGTTTCAATATTTGATTTTAAGGTCAGTCTCTTAGGATGGCAACTCCATAGCAAAGCATCCACAAGTGTTGGGTACTTCCCGCTAGACAACTCTATGGATACAGTTAAATCCTTCACTTTAGGGTTTGCAACTATATGCTGCAGTACCAAATCGTTCATGTTGATCTCATTGCATTCCCAAAATCTAAGGAAAACTCGAGACCAAGAGCTCGACTTTGATAGCATTTCCCTCAACTCACCAAACCATGCAGCATTCAAATTATTCAACCTATCAAGACTTATTCGTGAATTCTTCAATTGGTGAGACTTTTTTGCAAGTTTAAGCTGAGGAATCAGATCTCCATCATACTCGAGTGATACTAAATTCGGAGCATCAATCTCCCGTAATCCATTACAATTGTCAATAGTCAACAGCTTTAGAGATTGACTCCCACAAATTTTGAACCTTTCCAACTTTGTAGAAACGTTAGCTAATATCAAACTCTCAAGGAAATGAGATGTAGAAATAAGGTGTTGGAGAAATTCTTCAGATATCCACATATCTGTTAGCTGTAAAAAATTTAGATTTCGACATTCAACAATATCCAATACAGGGGATTTTTTCCAAGAACACCCAAAATAAAACAAATGTTGTAGAGTTGGTGCTTGGATTTTAACACTCTGGTTCTCGTAGCAACTAATAGAGACTGACTTGATATTTGGAAGATTCTGCAGCTCAATATTTGTCAATGAACGACAATGCTCAATGATGAAATCATCAATCAAGGGACAGCAATTGAGCAGAGCTCGAAGCATGTTGTCGTCTAATTGAACCTGCGTTAGAGAAAGCTTTCTCAAAGAATGAGAGCTTGCAAGTTGAGTAGTAGTAAGAGTTACATCCCAAGAGAACCAATTGTGTTAAAGAATTTGTTGTCAAGAATGTGAAAATAGGGAAGGGGTATGAGGGTTCATAAACCTCACAAGTCAAATCTTTTACACCATTCTGAAGAGGAACGCGGAGCCACTTATCTATCTGAGGGAAAACAATACGACGATGAAACACAGGAATTGAAATAGAAAGTTGAAACTTTTCAATAGGGGTTTTTGTATGGCAATATCTCTTCATGACTTGATCCACTATTTTATCATGGCCTAGACCATAAGGGAAGGCGAATTCCAAGTTGGGATGAGCTAACCAAGCGTGTAGCCATGTTTTCGAGACGAGGCTCAACTTGGCTGCTTCTTCAAAACTAAGATAAGAGAGTATTTTGTGAATAACGCACACAGACAATACGTTCATGCTAGTCATGACTGCAATCTGATACAGATTCTATGGAATTCTATTTGTATTTATAGAATGCAAATATTGTAATCCTTTCTTAGCTAGAATTGGAAATAAGGAAAAACTAAGCTGAATCCTTTCCTAGCTAGAATTGGTTAAGTTTTTTTTTTTTCTTTTTTGTTATTTTAGTTAATCGGTTAAGGTCTTAAAGTATTTTAATTGTAGGATACCAAAAATGGAGAACCAAACCAAAAAATCAAAGTTGAAGAAAACAAGTACTGAAAAATCTTTGATGAATACAAGATAAAAATACAATACATAAAATAATAATTAATTCGCGATGAAACAAGAATCATGTCGAAAAGATGTGGAACGTGCATTCGGAGTTTTGCAATTATTGCAAAACCGTCACGTTTTTGGAGAAAGAAAGTGCTACATGATATAATGACTGTTTGTTGTTGTTGCCAGTCTTCCGAGCATACAAACTTTCAAGATGCTCCCATAGGGTTCGAGCATGTGTTTCCCCAGAAATATGGTTCAACACATTATCGTCGACCCATTGCCTAATGAATCCACAAACCTGTCTGTGCAACAGATTCCACTCTTCATCTGTTTTATTATCAGGCTTTACAGTGGTAAATACTGGTTTGTAAAAATTCTTAACATAAAGCAGATCTTCCATTTTTCCCTTCCAAATGGCATAATTAACACCATTCAAAGTAACCATTCTACTTGTGTTGGCTTCCATTGTTTTCCCCAAAAAATATAGTTATCGCAAATCAAAGTAAATCTTTTCTGATGTGGAAGTTCAGACTGTGCTGCAACCACAGAGCATACTCAGATAAAACCTTGGCTCTGATACCAGTTTGTTGGGAAAACGCGGACAAACACAAAAATATATATGGTAAAAGTAATGGAAATAAAATGGGAAAATAACGACACCAAGTTAGAGAGAAAAACCATTTTGAGAGCAAAGTGAGATATTCCATAGACTATACAAGAAAATAGTCTGTGAAGAAAAATAGAGTGTGAGCGATATTTTAGTAAGACGGAAACCAAAATAGTGTTGTTCCTTTTGAGTGTGTAGTAGTCACTTTGAGTATTGTATTCGTGACTACGCAGTGTAAAATTCCTTACTATAGTAATATCAGTTGCTCCTCTTGGCTCGTGGTTTTGTCCCTTATTCAGAAGGGTTTCCACGTAAAATTCTTGGTGTCGTTATTTTCCCATTTTATTTCCATTACTTTTACCATATATATTTTTGTGTTTGTCCGCGTTTTTCCAACAATAATGACTACATGTATTATACTACACAACGTGATAATTGACGACGTGATCTTAATGCACCGATTCAATCGTAGAGGCTCCAACTGCAACGACAGAAATGTTGGTAGATGAAAATCTCCGATTTGAACAATTTTTAGCTAGACATAACAAAATTAAGACAAAATGTCATTTTGAACTCTGTAATGCATTAATAGAGCATTTATGGAGCACGTAATAATTTCAAAAATTGAGTGTTTATGTAAAGTGTTTATGTATTCGGATTTTACTTTTATTTGGATTTGTTCATTAATTTATATATTATATAATATTTTCGTGCAACTCATGATATTTAAAAATTTAGAATAAAATATAATTTATATTGAATAAAAAATTGAAAAAATTTTTTTTTATCACATGAGAATTATATAAAGTAATCATTGGAAAAAAAAATAAATGATTTATATGAAATAAGAAAATAAGAATGAAATAATAATATTAAGGGAGAGAAAAAGATTCTTTTTTAGAAAGTAAATAGAGAATTGGATTGGAATTGGTTGTTTAAAAAAAATAGAGAACTCTATATTTGGAGAGTAAAATAGAGTGTAGGTTGGAGATGCCCTTCTAGAAGCCACAACTAGCTCTAACCCATTTTCAAGCATAGAAGAGCAAAAACACTTCTTCATGCAATTTTCTGTCAAGAAGAAGCCTAGTTTCAACTTGTGAAATCCATAGGCGGGGTCTGGAGTGTAGAGTGTACGTATACTTTATCCTACCTCATGGAGGTAGAGGAGATGTTTCCAAAAGGCTTAGACAACACATATCAAAGTAGATTTACAAGGAGAGAACATAAGTAATGATAGGGGGTCAAGAAGCCTGGTTCAAGAGTCTGAAATCAGCATAAACTACTAAAAGGTCTGGGGAAAATCACTTACAGATAAAGGTAAGAACTAGCCATAAACAAAGTATATAATGCTTTATATAATAAGTTTTCTTTTCTTCTTCTCCGCATTCATCCTTCCCAGCATACATACAGTATATCTTATCATTCATTTGAGTTCACTCTGGTTGCTGAACTGGTTCTGTGACTCATCAATTCCACCCAAAATTTCATTGCACTTTTGGAAAAGGTTAGCCAGTTGAAGTGACAAATCTGAAGTGCTAATGGCACTGAGATTTTGTTGATAATGACTCTTCCATCCCTCATCCATGGAATATTTCGAATTAATGGCCACAACAGTCTCATCCAGACAGCCAACTTTGTGCTTATACTGAATGCTAGAAGAAACAGGACTTGAAGCACACAAGATTTCAGAAAGGACCACTGGACAGTTTTCAGAATCAATATTGACTTTTACATCAACCTCTGGATATTCACAAACTATGGACTTAGTATCTTTGTTACCTTTGAGAAATGCCTTTTCTTCTACATCAGACCTGCACTTTGAATTTTCCTTGGGTAATGGCTTCATCTCAGTATCGAACTGCAAAGGCAACTCTTGGAATGACATATGAGGTGGTTCACTTTTAAACGATTGAATGTCATCAAAACATTCTCCCATTAACTTTTCTGAACCATCAAAGTCTACTAAGTGGTAGTTCACGTCAGAGTTGAACAAGGTTCTACTTTGGACTGCATAGTCATATGCAGCCTGAGCATTACACTTGTTCAGAAATACAATCTGACATGTTGCTGAACCCCACAAAATACGCAGTGCTGATTCATCGAATGGCCCAAAAAATCCAAACTTGGCTTTTAATTCTGAAGCAGTTGGAAGCATAGTTTGAGGAGAGAACTTTATTACCAGCATTGTTGGTTCAGCTTTCCATTCAAGCTCCTCAGTGAACTTCTTTTCAGACTCCACTGACAATGTTGATTGGATGTCAACGTCTTCCCCTTGGAGTGTCAGAAGTGTTTGGTCACCATATTTCTTTGTCATATGCAAGGACTTGAAGCCCCTCAACTCTTCTTCGTCTTGGCAATTCAAGAGCGTCAGCTTTTTGTTAGTCTTCTCATGTTCATCTGGACAATAACTCTCTTCGTAAAAAGTTGATGGGGATTGCTTCAAATGCTTGAATGCATCAGTAACATTTCCTAGTTCTGCTGCATAGTCATTAAGCTCGTTATGTTTCTCAGTTTCTTTACCTGATTTTGTTACTAGATGGTCAAAGAGTGCATCCGTTGGAACTTGCCTTTACGACCCTGGTCATCTGGTGGAGACTCTTCCCTCCTCTTCCTTTTAGTTTCTCTTTTACATGACTTCTTGGAGCAATCCCCTTGATATTCAAACGATTTGTCCCCATCTTTTGATACAGATGCATCAAAAGGAAAGGTACAACCAACAAATAAATCAGTGTTCTCTATTTAAAAATGGAATACTAGTGTTTATCTAGGATAAGAAATAGGCAATAGAATGCACGATAAATCTGTAGAAACAAACATTTGTCCAATTGAGAAAGCACTTAGGAGGAGACGACCAAAAGAAACTGACCACGAGAATGAAATTTCGGACGATGCACTGATGGAGCTGAGAGCACAAACAGGTATGGGTATGCACACTATTTTACCTTGTGAAGTATTGTATTCAAGACAACTAAGGGCTAGGAAAGACATGTTAATCCACAATTGATTATTATTCATAACAGAATGGCAACAACATTTGTTGGTTTTTGGCCAGATATTGCTCTTACTTTTAAATGACTGACAGAACAAGCACATCAAAGTTTATAGCTCGCCATCATACGTAGGTTGACTCCTTTTAACATCCACTTTATGCTTCAGAAAAGTTCCAAGTGTAAGGACAGTAAAATGCAATGCGCTGTTATACATAGGTCTCCTCCTTTTAACATTCACATTATACTTTAGAAAAATTCTGTTTGTAAGGACAACAAAGTGCAACGCCCACCCAAGCTTGATTACATCTATACAACTACATACTCTAGATGCAGCCTGTAGGTGACCTACTCAGTCATCTGAATCTTCTCAGATGATGCAACTAAAAAGAGGATTTGTTCCTGGCATAAACAAAAAAACACAGAACTACAATGGTCTAGAAGACAAATCATGCATTATGAAATATTACCTGTACATTGATTCCCCTCTTTCGAAAATTCTACAGGATCCACTGAGCTTGAGGCTTTCACTCCAAATGCCTGAACATAGGTGTCAACACCTTTTTCAAATTCATCAAATGCCTGATCATAAGTGTCATCCTTCTCTTCAAAAACCGCTTTTCTGAAAGAAGTAACCTTTGCAATGTTAATTATCCCATGAACATTATTTGGCAAAGATCTTGGAGACATGGCCAACTTCTTTACAAATGAAAACATCCCATGTGGATGAAAACCATCTCTACATTTTTTAATCTGCTTTGATGAATAAATGGTCCCAGGTGTATACCCTCTCAAATCAACTTTATAAAGTCCTTCATTTCTTGTAGGCTGAAAATTACCCAGGCAGGAGCAAGTCAAGCCAAGTACGGCTCTCTTTTTCAGCTCATCAATAGCTTCTTCAATAGCCACAAAGAAAGTTTGAATTTTTGACTTGTTTGACTTCTCCTCAAAATGAGGTTCAAAAGGGATAATTTGATTATGATCAAGCCATGCATAACTATAATCACCATAAAAGGCAACGAGAACTGAACCATCTCTCTTGGCATCGCATACTGGAGAAGGTATTAGACTCTCGTCGTATATTTGTCCTGGCCACCAGGGATGAGACATTACCTTTCCCCAAACAATGTCTCCAATAACAAATATATTATTTGATTCGTCTTCTTTCAAGGAAGTTAACCTATCCTTAACCAGACTGTACATATCCATAGAGCCAGGTCCTGTTCCTTTTGACTTGTCACTTTCCATTTTCAGTGAACTACATAGAAACAAAGAATTAGAACATCCTAATATAATAACTTACCATCCTTATCAAATAACACATATTGAGTGGTTTAGAGAACAAGAAAATCAAAACCCTTTAAAACAAGTGACATAATCCCGCAAAACAACATTAGGAGTAACTTTCTTACAGAAATGCATGATCACAAAATTATGAAAAACAAACCTTACTAGCCTTCAAATCTAAACAAAAATATCCCTGAAGAATATATGCTCAAATCAACAAGAAATACACAACACCCTCACACACATTTGTAACTTCACCAAAATGCAAGACAAAGATATACCCACACAAGAAAGCTACAGAATCACATTACAGAACTATGTAAACCAAACCCCAAGGCCCAATTTAGTAGCACTTCCACTGTAATTTCTTTTCTGACAATAGAACAGCAAAAACATCACATTTACAACCAAGAAAAACCCTTAATCCCAATTCTAGAGCACTTCCAGTATAATGTAGTTTTTCTTCCTCAGACATCAATGATTAAAAAAACTAAGAGTAAGATGCTAAATAACAGAAAAAGAAGAGCTTTTCTAACATTAGCCATTTGCAGAACACTAGACAATGAAAAATCAAAGCAAGAGGTGGGCCAAAAACAGAAGAAAAAGACCCCCAACAAGCTTAGATAGCTCAATAGAAGCAAAATTTTGCAATCATAGAAGAAACCATCAAAATTATTTCTCAAATAATTCATGCTATAATGTAAACAAGATGGGGAAACCACCACCACCACTACCCCCACCAAAAAAAAAAAAAAAAGAAAGGCTCACACACCTTTGAATCTGCAAGCATTGAACACCCTTCTTGTTTCTCATTGTTAAACAATGGCTAATTTTTCATACAGATGCAGATGCATGTACATTTATGTGTATATATGAAAAGGGGGAGAGAGAGGGGATATGAATAGGTGAATCGAATATGGCACGACTAGCAATGTTATTTGCAGTGTGCTCAGTTATACGTACTACTATTGCATTCCCAGTCTTAACTTGCTGCTACTACTCACACTCACCGTGGCACCATTTTATTCATTCTCAGATTTCTAACCTTTATTTGCTTTTAAAGTAAAGTTTATACAAGACATAATACTCGAAAATACTATAAAATTACGTTTCAACATTTTGAAAAAGAAAAAACAACTTCTAGATAGTTTTAGGACTTTATTTAAGCAAAAACTTTCCAAAATAATATTCAACAAAAAGCGAAAAATATTAATAGCTAAACGGGAGCTTACAAAAAAAAGTTTAAAGTAATGTGCATCATAGTAAAGATGATTTTATACGATCAGAATATTTTCATTTGTTGTAACACCCATTCTATATCAATTTGAAAGAGGTGTTGAGTTAATGTGGTAGGATATTTCATAAGTTTGATGTGATTCTCCGTACATGCAAGTGTATGTAGTCACAAATAACAAGTGATTGTGTAAACAATCAGTTTATCGATCCCACAAAGACTTAGTTGTTGACTACTTATTTAACTACGATTGTTATGAGAACCATTGTTATATATTTAGTTCAAGAAAGAGTTATTTGTTTGTTTAAAATACTAACCATAAAAGTAATATGAGCAAATGAGAATGAAATTATAGAAGTTGTTCACAAAGTTATTGTATCCTAGGGCTATGGTGATTTCGTAATGTCATCATATTTGTTTATCATTGTTAAATTGATTTAAGATATCTACTAACTTGTTTGAGTCACAGGGTTGAAATATGGTCATGATCTCTTGAGTGTATAACTTTTTATCCAGATCAGCCTTTTAGTTACATCATTGAGTGGGTATAGTTAAATGAAATTGAATGTATTTATGAATTTAAGTCAAGTAGGTTAAACTAGGTATGTATTCATCATAACCATTAATTTATCTGTTGACGAACCCTACTCCCCGTAACTCATGTGTATTCCTAACTTTAATCTCCCAAATTTCACTAGGAAATATCAATTTATCTTATGAATCGCAAAAACCACAAAATATTAAGCATAAAATTCAGAAACAAGGCATGGATGGTAGAATACGCAATAACAAACAATTAACAAATTATGATGTTCATACTATGGCTATAACTCTAGATAGATAAATTATTCACTCGTAATCTTATTACAAAAGCTATAATTCATCAACAAGTAAAAAAAATAGTAAAACAAAGGATGAAGAAGTAACCCTAGTAATAGTTCGCTTCCAATTTTGTTATGTGCTCCTAATACATTTGCTCTCTCCTAAAAAAATACTACGAAGTATGGATATTTATACTATCTAAAAACACATAGGAGGGTCCACCAAGTTGGGATAGAAAAGGAAAAAAATTGTCCAAGGCTGGCCTACCTCACAGCACGAGGCAGTGGGCTTTGTTGTAACGCCCCATTTCTTGAGAAACTGCTTTTATTTGTGAAATGACTATTTTCCCCTTCCCCTTAGCGTTTTCATGTTTTGTTTGCATTACTAAAATGGTTAACGTGGTCCACGATGCAGTCGGGTGAGATTTTGATGATTTAGCCTTTTTGAGTTGAATTATATTGATATAGTTGACTTTAATCAAAATTTTAAAATTCGAGCATCGAATGGTGATTATGTCAATTCCTTTTCGTTAGAAACGTCGAGTTTGGTGTAGTAAGGTGTATGGTTAGAGTTCCAATGTCTTAGGTTTAAATTTGAGTGTTTGAGCGAAGAAGTTAAATTTTGGCTTTAAAAAGAGGTCTGGAAGGGTATTTCTGGCATAATTATATTGTTTCAGAAATTCAACAAATTAAGTATGAAATGTCAAATTAGTGGGATGGCATATTTGATTTATTTTTATTGGGTCCTAATGAATTCCTATGATCCGTTCAGATACTTTAATAAGATAGAAATTTATTTTTCTAGTGCTGGTCCAATTGACTGCGGTCAACAGTCAAAGGTCATCAACAGAAAGTCAACAATCATTTGGCTAATTTCTTCTTATTTCACTTTCTTTTATCATTCTTTTCATATTGGGAGCTTGGGAAGGAGACATTGAAAGGATTTTCTTGAGAAAAATCTTGTGCGGATAAGTCTATTTATCAATTCTATGTCGTTTTCTTCAAATTTCATCTTCCAAAACACTTCATCAAGATTACAAATATGGGTTTTGGTTTTTTTCCCCCAAATTTAAAAATGAATAAATTTCTTGATTTGAAACTCGATTTTAATGAGTTTGTAAATCATGAATTACTTGTTACTAGTAGAACATGATTTTCAAATAAAAATTGAATTTACCCTTTCCATTTTTGAAGAAAATGTTGAACTATTTTACCTCCGATTTCTAACCTTAACAATATGGGTATCGTTGAAATTCTTTTGATGAACTCTCTTCATTCTTGATAGTTGGGGATCATTTCGGTGATCGTTTAATTGAGGGATGCTCCGATAGAGTTGTTTGGATGCATTTTTGGCCTTCGAGATAAATTTGGTTATCCCTGTTTTAGACTGAAATGAATAATTAATTTTCTTAGGAAATCAAGTGCTAAATGAGTTGTGGTTTGAGTTTAGAGGTGAATAAGAGTTGAGTTTCTTGTTCAGTCCGTATGGTGTCTATTTGTGATGTTTAGCCTGCGTAGAGGCTCATGTGACACCCTTCTTTTTTTGTTGAAAATTTGTCATAATTGAGAATTGCATAAGTGAGGGGTTTAGTGGTCTATTTGTTATATTTGACATTGGGATACCTCAATAAAGGGCTTGAGTTAATATTTATTGTTCATCTAAAAATGAAAAAAAAAACTTTTTAAATGGTTAAGACTAATTTCAAATGGATTCTTCTTATATCCCTATCACTTGAGGGCGTGTTTCATGACTTCTTGAGTTTGGAAACTTTATGCTATTAAAATTTCTTGATGAGTTGATTATGCCTTTGTGTTGATGTATTTGTGATGCATTCATCCTTATTCAGCATATCATTGTTCATGGAAATATGAGAAAGTGGATAAATACTATTTTTTTAGAGAAAAAAATGAGGCACCTTACATTTAGCCTTGATCACAAGATAGGTGACAAGTTGATGAGATATTGAGATTTATAGATTGGTATATGGACTACGAGTCTCCCATGAGTCCTTATCCGGAAGCTAAAGCTCGACGAAGTGTATATGATAGGTTGTGCGACGACATTGATTCCACTACATCATTTCAACATCTCATTGCTTTGCATTGACCAACTTTGTTGTGTTGTGTAACTAGTTTATCTGTTAATTAGAGTATTATTTAAATCTTTATGTGTTTATTTTATTCACATCGTTATTATATACATTAGTGGCACCGATGTTAGAATTGGACTTTTTTGTATACATGTGAAAGTGTGTTAGTTGTTTATACTCAGTGGGTCTAACCTATTGAGTACATGTGGATGTATTCACCCCTACTTCTATTATCTTTTTGATTCAGATCCTAATCAAGGTGATTTTCGTAGTGATTGATTGGATCTTGCGATTTCTTCTCATTCAGAGTTTTGGTGAGATCCTGCTTTCCGAATCGCTATTCGTCTCCATCTATCTTTTAAAGTCTTGAATTTATCTTCATAGACTTTATATGTATTCCATATTTTAGAAATGTATTAGATGCTTTTTATGCTTATGATACTATGCTTTGGAAATTTCCTTGTTGTGTTTCAAAACTTTCTGTTGTGACCTGACTTTCCTTTGAAGTCGCGTATGTGTTATTTCCTTCGGCTTACATCAATTTGGATTATCAAAGGTGCAAGTCATCATGACTTCATCTTTTGGGTCGTGATATTCATCTTGTATTTGGCTCCATAATGCCTTCTGTCTCGCCTTGCCCCTTCAATGTAAAAAAGTTTGTATAAGACATTTCAACAACTTTAGTGAATTTTGAATATAAAAATTGTGAAATATTATATTATATATATATATATATATATATATATATATATATATGAGTTATGTTTGAACACAAATATAAATTGAAGTTAGTTTTTGAATTTTTGAGTGATTTAGAGTATAATTTGTGACATTTTTTTTTTTGACATTTTTCAAATTTCAAAAGTTGTAACAGTTAGATGTATATTAGATTAATATTCGGGATAAAGAGAAAAATATTGATGGGTAAACTGGCACTTACAAAAAGAGTCCAAGCAATATGCGTCATAATATGAATGATTTTACACCGCCAGGTTATTTTCATTTGTTATAACAAAGAATATATCAACTTGAAAGAGGTGTCGAGTTAATGTAGTAGAGTATCCCGTAAGGTAGGTGTGGTCCTCCATGCATGTAAGTATACCTAGTCGTAAGTAATAAGCGATTGTTTAGATAATCATGTTTATCGATCTCATCGAAACTTAATTATTGACTAGCTACTGATTTAATTGTTATTATTATGATAATAAGTGTTATTTATCCGAGAGAGATGCAATCCCTCTAAAATCTGAACTAAGATAGAATAAAAGAGAAGGGCAAACCATGGAGGGGTTGATGAGTCCTGTATTTAGACTCATTTAAGGCTTTGTTTATATAGATTAGTGTCTTCAAATGCTTATTTTGTGTCAATAACTGATGTTAAATTCTTGAGTTCAGGAATATGGATTGAGGAACCAAACAATGACACTAACAGACAAAAGGAACAATACAGGCTAAAGAAATGAAGATGGACAAGCCTAAGGATCACCAAGAGCACTCGACATGTCGTCGAATGGCTCAGAAGACTACCTAAAGTTCTAGTGTGCCAAACCCTGAAGGATATAATCAAGTTGGCGATGAAAAAGAGTAGTCGGTGGATCCCCGAGTGATTTCGTGAAGCCATTATACATCGCCCAAAGTTACAGAAATGGAGAATGCTAAATACCAAGGCAAAAGGGCGATGGCAGAGACCAAAGGGTGGCTCGTTGAGTGGTTTGGAGAGCCCGACTTACTTCACCGAATGAACTTTTGTAGCACATTTTTGGAGACTATAATATGTTTTCTTGAACAATTAGTTTAGTATCAAATACTCTTTAGAACAATTTATTTTTCTAAGTTTTGAGCATATAAAGACAATTTTTTCTAGTTTACCTTCGCTTTCAAGGATTGAAGATTGAATTTTGAGAATTGAAAGTGGGTCTTTGAGATTCATCAAATTGGAGCATTGTAAGGATTTAATAACTCTTACCCAGTTGATGAATAATCAATTTGGTAACTGCTTTTACCTTTTTATAATGTCTAGCTAAAACATCAATTCTTGGGGTGTGATAATGTAATTATGGGCTAATTTAGTTTATGGGTATTGCTAATTGTTAGTTTAAATGTTATTTAGAAGTGAGTTTAATAATTAATTATGGTTTAATTTAAGAATTGTAGTTGCAAATGCAGTTTTATGTATGTGTTCTTGGCTTGCGAGAGAGAGGGGTTTTAGAACTAAGATTATTGATTGATGGTTTGTGGGTATCGGGTTGACCTGGGTTCAGCTCGAGATAGCGAATCCTAAACTCAATCTCACACATTCAGCTCGAGAGAGTGAATAGATTAAGGTGTGGACTTTTCTTATTTTGCATTCTTGTTGATGTTCGAGAGAAATCACTTGATTCAGGGTAAATTGTTTGAGAGAAAAATTACCTCTTCTATAGCTTAGCCTACTCACTAATATTTAGCTATTTGCTAATAGTTGCAATTACCCATATGTCTATATTAGTCTATAATCGATCACATCCCAAGAATCCGTCTCACTATTGTTAATTCTTATTGTTTGTGAAAGTTGTTCATAGTTGATAATCAAAATCAAAACCCTCATTGACATTCGTGTCATCCCTTGATTTGAATGATGTCTTTAGACAATTTTATTCCTATGACTAATTTAACCACATTCATACTTCCCAATTGAATCTGAAACATGTACCACTCTCTGTGGGATTTAACCCTAACTTATTTAGTTGGGTCTTATACTGATTTATGATAGTTGACAATTAGAATTGGATGAAGTGTGTTTGAAACGTTAATGAATCAGGGGTCCATGGGCCGTATAGAGAACTACGACTCGTCACCCTGCTCGTGGTGTTGCACCCAGCCATTATGGATGACCACGACGCCTATATGGTCTGTGAATTGTCACTCAGACTGTGAGGTCATCCGTGAAAAGAGGCATAGAACCCCCCAAGCTACTGTGAAGGACCAAGGTCGCCTAAACAGTCCATGGAGCTTAAGACAGACCATAAAGTCATTTGTGAAAGGCTGATCCAATTTTGAGTTTTGGGTCAATTTCAAACGATCATATCTCTCAGCACGAAATGAATTAGATGGCCCATGAACTATCAAATTAAAGGTCTTTGAGTCTTCCTTCCAACTCCACCAAGTTTGCCTCATTTCATATTTGGAGTAAAAAGTTATGCTTATTTTAGTGAAGTTATGTCGGTCAGATGAATCTTCACGACCGGCTATACGGCCCGTGAAGCCTTATACGGCTCATGAAGCCCCTATTCTAAGTCACTTCGTCACTTTATAAGTTAAAGTCATATTTGTCTTTTTCCAAAGTGATTGGTACCCAAAGTACATCATTTTAAACCAATTTCAAAACCTATAAAAGTGAATTAAGCCCAAAAACTAACAATTTCAATTCATTCTCCTAAATTTTCTAAAGTTGACCAAATTTATCCTCTCCAAAAATCTTCTCTCTAGATCATGGAAGAAGAAGAAGTGGGAGTTCTTCAGGTTTAAGTCTCCTTTCTTCATCACTGCTTAGGGCTTCAATCAAGGTATGTAGGGAGTTCATCAATGAGTTTAATTCGCCTATTGAGTCCCCAAGGTTTCTCCAATTCTCCAATTCAATTTTCCAAAATTAATTAGGTTTTCACTCAATTCCACATGGGTTCTATTTGTATGGATTCAATTGCTTTATAATGATCTTATTTGATGATTTGAACTTAACTACATGCTTTTCAATCAATTTCATGTGAATCAATGCATTGATCTAGGAATTTTGATTATTATCCCTAATTTACATGAATTAATGAACAAGCTTGAATATATGAATATGTTTTACAAAATTATGCATGTTTTTATGAAAGTAATGTTTAAGACTCAAGTAAGGTTATAGATGAAGGTATCTATATGTTATATGAAGATTGATCATATGACATTAATGACATATAGATTTTCCCTCAATGCTTTTCAGGCTATTTTTCTAAATTAAGTCTTTAGTAGTATGGTAGCCGAATATGCCATCAATGATTATAGATCAAACTTTCAAAACTATTTCTATCAATAGTAGGATATTTCTAGCATGAAGTAAATGACTGTGGGCCTTAAAAGTTATTATGAAAAGATCATGGAAGGAAGATTTTCTCAGGCATGGCCTAAGGAGCTATCCTATGATAAGACCAGTGACGATTACTCATATCTCTTTAATGTTGAGGTATATACTATTAACCATGTAGTATATACCATTAACCATGTGTTTAGATATAATATTTATTACAAAACAATTGTGTATTCAATTTTAATAAAAAATTTAATATAAGGACACATTCATTTATGTGTCCGTTTACTTATATATAACTAGTTTCTGAGCACGTGTTTCACACTTGTGTTTCATGTGAATTTTTATAGATACGTTAGAATGACTAAAATTTCATGAAAATATATATGTAAATTGTAATGAATAATAAAATGTAATAATTACAAAATAAGAATAAAGATTTACGACAAAAAATATTCATAGAAACCTAAATTAAGAAGTCTAATAGAGAAAAAAAGACAAAAAGAATAAGATTTAAGAAAAAATACAATGTAGACATTATTCTTATAAGACATGTATATATAGATGAAAAAATTAGTACACAACTCTCTGAGTGCTTATCGACTCCTTCCATATCCTATCAAAATTCAAGAGTCTTCTTTATCTACTTTAACTATAGAATAAAAATAATAGAATAGTAATCTTGGTAGGGTTTTCATGAGATAAAGAAGTTGAATTCATCATATATGATAGAATAGAAGGAATATCAAAAGATGTCTTAATGTTTTAGTTTAAATATTTGGAGGTTATAAATATGAAAAGAGGAGAGTTATGACTATTAAGAATATAAAAGTTGAATAAGTAATTATAAAATAATAATAAATAAATGAAGAAAATGAAAAAGAAAATTAAAGTTATCAAATCATGTAGAAAGAACAACTAAAGTTCTTATCACGTAATTAAGTATCAATGAATTTAAATTTATGAAGCTAGAGTCATTCTTTAATAATAATCAAGAGGACATTATCAATGTGTTAGATTTGCACCCTTAAAAATTATTAAATTTCGTTATTTATCATAAAGGATAATACATTATCCACATAAATTATATTATTTATGAGAGGGGTTAAGGAAAAGTATAGCAATTTAGGTAGAGATTTTTTTTTTTAAAAAAAATTATAATTATTATAGACATCTAGATTATAGATGATAAATACTAATAAGTTAGATATTTAATTAGGAATTAATCTTAGGAAGTCTAAAAGTCATTAACATTTTAATTAAACTTATACAATCAAATATTTAAATATTTTATAACAATTTAATTTATAGAAAGGATAAAATCGTAATTCAACTTTCAACTTTTTGGTTCATGCTTTTAGTAATATATGATATGATATATGATATGATAGATAATTTAGTGTACCGATTCTTATATATATAAAATATTTTGTTCATGATCTAAGGTGGAAATTGGACAAGTTATCAGTATGATTGTAATACAAGATTAAATATATCTTGATTATAGAAAGGGAAAATACATAAAATGCCCCTGAACTTGGCACGAAAACTCGCTTTAGTACTTAAACTACACGGGTAATTATTTACCCCCCTAATCTCTTTTCAAGTGAATTAAAATACACCCTAAATAATAATACCAATCTCACAATGGCAAGTGCATTTCACACGCGCCATGTCATCGATACGTCAGTGCCACATCAGCGTCACGTCATTGCCACATCAGCATCCCATTCCACATATTTAAATTTTGATTTTTAATTCTTTTTTTTTTATTTATTTACTCACAATTTTAGAAAGTAAAAAAGAATCTCAAAAATAAGAATTAATATAAGAAAAAAAATCAATTGAAAGAGATTCAAAATCTCAAAACCATTCAAACAAGAACACTCAGTTTTTAAGAAACAAATTTAAAACAAATAAATAATAACTACTAAAAATTTAATTTGAAATGAAAATTTGTAGAGTTTTATTGAAAATAGCTTCAAGTTCATCACATTCAAACCTTGCCATAAATGCTAATATTAATTTGAAGCAAGAACAAATTGATGACTTTCTAATTTTTTCTTGTTCATCACATTTTTTGAATTTATTGATAGAAATTAAAGGAAATGAGGGTGGGATGGATCTGTCTTGAAGGAGAAAAAATATGAAAAGTATAACAAAGAAAAAGAAGAAGAAGAAAAGTGTGAAGCACCGAAATTGAAAGACAAATAAAGAGGGTAGGAGTGGGGGTTCGTTGGGGGTGGGGGTGTCGAAGAAGAAGAAAGGGTAGTGCAAGTGGTGGATGAGGGCGGGAGGGGTGAATTGGGTGTGAGGAAGATGAAAGGACGGGAAGTGGGGTTGGGGTTGGTGGTACTAAAGGTTGGGGGTGGTAGGGTATGAAGAAGATGAAGAAAAAAAAGATTATTGGATAAAATAAAAATAATTGGGGTCCACTCATTCTTTTTTTCCTTATTTTTTAATTTTTACGCGCCTCAATTTTTTTGATTTGCCATGTCAGCGATTTGGATGTATTTTAATTCACTTGAAAAGAGATTAGGGGGTAAATAATTACCCGTGTAGTTTAAGTACTAAAGCGAGTTTTCGTGCCAAGTTCAGGGGGGATTTTATGTATTTTTCCTTATAGAAATGATATTGTTTCGACTTCTTCTCCTAGTACATTTTGTACGTATTGAACGAAATGAGTATGGATAGATGTTTTAGACTTGTTGACAAAAAACATTTTCTAAACTATTAAATCTACTTATATTCTTAATTTTGACATAACAATTATGAGTTATATATTATTTTTGATTTATTAAAAGGTGAGATCTTGAGAAGGATCAATATGTCTGGTAGATTGGATGAAAATAATATACGTTGATGAATAATTAGTTAGTTGATGTAATCTACATCACAATATAGAGATCATTTGAAAAACTTACAAGTTTTCGGGACAAGACATAAGTGAGCCTCTAAACTATGACCGAAATCTAGCGATACACCTAAACTTAGCTAGTAGTATTACCCCTAAACAATTCTAAAATGGAACAGATACACCCTAAGTGTACACATGACATAGAGAGTGTGCACACTCTCTTGAAGACAAGTGAACCACGAATAAAAATTGGACATGTATCCTTTTTAATTGGTCTATTATAATTAATTTGTACACATAATTATTTACGTTAAAACTTATATATATTTAATTATTTTCATTTCTTTCTTTGTAAAATATTTATTCTCATCCTCACTTTAGACTTTTTATAGTTTTTCTCTTTTATTATTTTTATCTTCACTGTTAACTATTTTTAAAAATTATGTTGTATTTTTTTTAAAGTGTCCTTTAATTTTAACGGTTCAATTTTTATATATATTTTTTTCCCACTTATTTTATATTTTTTAAAATTAGCTTATTTTAAATAAAAGATATTTGTAATTAAATTTGAAATTAATCAAAAGAAAAGACAAATAAAATAAAAAGAATAATTAAAATTAATAGGAAAAAACAAAGAGAAAAGACAAAGAATGATTTTTTTTATAACATAAGACAATTTTTTAAAATAAAAATTACGCTTATTAACTTAGCTTAAATACAAAATAAAGAAAATAATAAGTATCAAAAGAATATTAAAAAGTTTTTTAAAAAAGAATAATATTTACATACGCGGCATAAAGTGTATCCCTGAAGTTTCGCTCATAGTTTAGAAAATATTTATGTCTTATCCCCAAGTTTTTATGTGCAAACTTGGCCGATGAATTTGGTACATAAAATAAATTAAGCACTACTCTAAAGAATCTTAATCATTAAATTAAATTCATTTGTTATAATTTATTAATTAGTATCTATAATCTTAACACGAGAAATTATATTTGTGTTTAATTGAAATTTTAAAATATAAATGGAGAAGTATAATTACAAAAATATAGTGATATGATTTGTAACTAATCACGGTACAAATAATTCAAATTTATTTTTGAGATTATTTTCTTAATGGAAACCAAAAATAATTAATTTTATAGTCTATATAGTGTTCATATTTAGCTATAATTCAAAATTATACTTTGTCTTAGAAAAAAAAAAGGACATGTTTTTAATTCTAGATTTGGACTGAAAAAAAAGTCGTTACAAGTAGAGTTCTCCTAATCTAAAAAAAATAATTATTAGCCTATTTAAGATAATCTTCTAAGACTTTCTAAAGTATTTCTGTTATACTAATTGTTATAATATGAATATATTTTTCAACAATATACTATACTTTTCTTGTACTAATTTAGAGATGCCGACGTTCAAAGCCACCAATAAGTGTTAGATATTTTACTTTATTTATTGGTCACCCCTTCCTTACCCCAAAAAAGCCACTAAAAAGAAGAATAGTCTGTTTCAATCCTTGAATTAGTGCTCTCTTCTATTTATTATTTTTAATTATGTAATGTGTTTTTGATGAAAAAATTATTTATATTGAAATTTTTATTAAATTAATGTAATTTTTATTGTAACGTGATTTAATGAGAAAAATAATAGATGAGATAAAATATCAAACACATGGTTGACATGGAAATTGTGAAAGAAAAGAGAAGGTTAATTTAGAGAGATTTAATTTCGATAAAAATATGTAATAATTTTTTTTATTTTTTTTAGAAGAGTGTTTTGATAACGTAATTAAAATAATGAGAGAAGTTAAAATGAATAATTTAGAAATGATTTGGCCAATGAAAAAAAAGAGAATATTTGCTTCTCCTTTCATCTCCCTCCTTTTTGTTCGCTTTTCAGGTAAACAGAACCGCCATTAAATTCAACTTTTTAGCCTTTCGCCTCCACAGCCACCAACCCGGGAAATTTCTTCTTCTTCTTCTTCTCCATCCTGAGAAGTTTCCCGGGTAGCCGCTGCTGCTGCTGCCCCGACCCGTATTGCGCCAAAATCCCTCTTTCACATTTTGGTGGAGATATATAATATTCAGAGCTCACAATAATATGATTTGAGCTCTCAAATATGAAATCTTCAATCATGACTTCTATTAGGTAAATTTAGAGATTTTATTTCAATTACTTCATGCTTGTGATTTGTTTTAACCCAATTCATTGCTTCTTTTCTATGTATAGATCAGTTTATTATATTTTTCTTTTTGTACGTTAGTAGTATTACATATTTCTATTAGTGATTTCTTAATCTTTGGTAGCTTTTTGAGTTGTTGAATTCGTTTTTTAAGTTGGGTGTGGTTTCTTTTTGGGTTTGCAGATAGTTGTTGTGGTGGCTGTTAGGAGGGATGGAAGAGACGGGGCAGCTTAAAAGAGCTTTTATAGATGCTTCGGCTGGTGCAATTTCTGGTGGTATATCCAGGACTGTAACATCACCTCTTGATGTTATTAAAATCAGATTCCAGGTAACACATTCTTGTATATGCTTAGTGCACCCAGCCTCATTCGAGGTGTTGTAGACTTGTAGTTGTTATTGTTATTGTTATTATGGGTAGCATTTTTACAAAGACTGGTAAAGCATAGTATTGCCTGAAAACTTAATCAGCTTATCAAGATGATCAGTAGTCATAAAATGATGAGTCATCTTTTTAACATTGTTATGGATTGGATATTCCTAACTGTTTTCGTTATTGGTTGTTAAAAAAATAAAACAGTTGGGGAGGGCATACGGTTATACAGTTGGTTTAGCCCATTAGACTAGTCTTGTAGATTGATATTTTCAAGTTCTCTCGTGAGTGTTATCCTTGTTACCACAGTGATCCTTTGACTTCTCTATAGAAGGCAGTCAGAACAACAGTTTGAGATTTTCAAAAGTGTGAATTTAGCTCATTAGATTAGGAATATGTTTGATTGCAGAGATAACCTACTTTTCTCAGACTTTGGCCGGATCATTTGTTGAATCTCTAGTTCTAGCTGTAGGATGATTTGCGTTCATGTGAAATAGAGAACCCTCAAACATTCCACTAATTAAGCTCAACGCTTACACTTTGACATGTAGAGGCCATAAACAGCGCTAACCCTCAATTAGTTTATAGAATTCTCGTTTTGTTTCAAAATGTATTCTTCGACAAACTTCCTTCGATAAAAAAGTAGTTGGTATTTGGTCTTCTATGGTGCTGAATCTAGCTTTCTCATGCTTCTTTGACAGTTTTTCTACAGCGAAAACCCTCAATTAGTTTATAGAATTCTCGTTTTGTTTCAAAATGATATTCTTCGACGAACTTCCTTCGATAAAAAAGTAGTTGGTATACCCTTCGGGGTGGCCCAGTGGTTTAAGCTTGGGACTTCCATGTTGGAGGTCTCAAATTCGAAACCCCTTGCCAGCGAAAGAAAGGGGTTTGCCTTTTGGGTCAAGCTCGTCGCACCGGGCTTGCTTAGTGCGGGTCACCTCTCCTATGTGGTTTGCGAGCTATTGCATAGGAGCGGGGTTTTTACCCTGTGCGTACCCAAAGGGTAGCGGCTGCGGGTTTCCCTCGTCATTAAAAAGAAAAAGTAGTTGGTATTTGGTCTCTATGGTGCTGAATCTAGCTTTCTCGTGCTTCTTTGATAGTTTTTCTTCGTTCCTTCATTTTCATCAGACCTCCTTATTGGGATAGCCAGTAACATAAAAATTGCCTTGATCTTCTGTGCATATCAAGTACAAAAAGAGCTGATGTTTTTGATATATTCTAATCTTTTTTCAGGTTCAACTGGAACCCACTACCCAGTGGGCCTTACTTACAAGAACTGTATGTGGCAATCCCAATTCAAAATACACGGGGATGTTGCAAGCCAGTAAAGACATACTCAGAGAAGAAGGTTTACCGGTATGCTTCCTATCATATTGAGGACTTTGTAGGAATCTAATAATTATTTGATGCATGTGTTGGTCTCAGAGTTTTCGAGAGTTGGATATATTACTAACAGTGTTATCAAAGGCGCGCTTAAGCCCTGAAGCGAGGCTCAAAACGTGTTGAGCGCTTCGCCTCGCTTTATGTGCGCTTTAGTGTCATCATCAAGGTTCTAAGGCTAACTTTTCCTTGTCAATGAGTCTCTTATGAAGAATTGACACTAAACAATGGATATTTCACTTTATAAATAAAACAAATCAATTCTATTGGTCATATATTTGTTATTCATGTTTATAATTATTAGTCTTGGACTAAACATATATATTTGTATTTTTTTCTCCCTTTGCGCCTTTTTTATTAAAGCCCACACTTTATTTGCGCTTTGCGCTTAAAGTCCCCACGGACCTTAGAGCTTTTTTGCACTTTTCGCCTTTGATAACACATTTACTAATTATGCTTTGTCAGATTTTTTATTGCACTCAAATAAATTTGTAAATGTACTCTCTTTTGTTGGTTGAAAAATATTTAGTTTTTAAAAAACCAAGGCATGCACTCTATGACTTCTTGTTGTCAAAATTCCTTTTCACAGCTTTATCCTTAGTTTACTATACATGTTGCTCTTGTCATTTTTCTACTCAGTTGATGAAAACTTTTTGAGGTGTTATCAAAATACCGGTACGAGCAATGATGGGGGTTTGTCGAATTGTTTATTTCAAGCTTGTGGCTCCTTCCTTGTAAAATATTTCTCTCTCCAATTGATGAACATTATAGCAAACTCACACTAATTTACCCAAAAAAGGCCTGCTGATGGGGTTACTGATTCTGTTCCGTCCATTTTCTATATTTATGGTGTTAATCTATATGTGCCTCAGAAGATATTCAAGTTTGATATTTCTGTGTACAATAATTTTGTCCTCCTTCTCTTCACATATTTAAGTTTACTTGTTTGTATATGGGGAGCAGTGCAAGAGATTTTTTACTTATTAGTTTTAATGATTTTGACGAATGGTATCTTCTGAAATTCTGCACAGTTCTCAAATTTATTCTGCTTCCCTTGCTCACATGACAGGGATTTTGGCGGGGTAATGTTCCTGCTTTACTGATGGTTATGCCATACACTGCAATACAATTTGCGGTGTTGCACAAGTTGAAAAGTTTTGCTAGTGGTTCTTCAAAGTCAGGTCTGTACAGTAGTCTGACCTACTCGAGTAGATTAGTTAGATTTTATTCATAGTTCTCCCCTTTTCTCCTCTGTCACAAGTTGTATAGCTTTTACACCATGTTTGCTTTTACAATCTCACTACATGAAGAAGTTTTATCTAGTCTAAGTTCAGTACGGAAATTTGATTTACATATTTAGCTGTTCAAAGATGTCTATAAGTAAGCTATTTTGTGCTTCCCTCAAGTAAGCGTCATTATCTGATGGCATTCTTTTCAATGATGCAGAGGATCACGTTAACTTGAGCCCTTATCTTTCTTACATCAGTGGAGCATTAGCAGGCTGTGCAGCTACTGTTGGTTCTTATCCGTTTGATCTGTTGAGAACCATTTTAGCTTCTCAAGGAGAGCCAAAGGTCCGCATCACTTGTGATCTGTGACTATAGTATATCCTTTGTTGCATCTAATACAAACTGTGCTCATACATGTGGGAACCAGGTTTCTTGCAATTGAAATCACGTTTTTATTGGGTAAATTTGCCAAGCTTATTTCTATAAGAAAGGGAGAAGATTGGCAAATTCACCTTAACCTCTAATTACATGCAGTTTGAACACTCAAATTACAGATAGACGTAGACAAGTAGTGGATTGATTGAATCAGGTCTCTTGCAAAGCAAATCATGTTTGTATTGGGTAAATATGACAAACTTATCTCTATAAGAAAGGGATAAGATTCGCAAATTCACCTTCATCTCCAATTACATGCAGTGTTTTCACTCAAATTACAGATAGGCGTAGACATGTAGAGGATTGATTGATTGATCACTGTCATGTCAAATAAACAATTGAATAAGAATATAGTCTTGCATGGACAGTGTAGATTGTGGTCCTCGGTTGTCAAGTCATGCATGTGGGAGAAAATACACAAACTTACTGTCCATCTGAATGCTTTTGACATCATTATTTGAATACATTGATATTGGACAGTTGAATTTGCAGAATCCATTTGTCAATACTGCTAAATTTGATGTAAAAGAATGCAATGTCATTGTCTTCATTGTTTCCCCATAGACTTATTTTAGTGATTACTGTGAGAAATATTGGAGAAAATATTATTGAATTGTGTATCTAAATTGTTACATTGAGACCCTATTTATAGACACTACATTGGAATTCTTTTTCGACTAGAATTCCTATTCCTACTAACTAGAATTCCTATTCCTACTAGAATTCCTATTCCTATTCTTATTTCTACTCCTATTCTAAGTAAGAAATACTTATTCCTATTCTAACACTCCCCCTCAAGCTGGTGCATACAAATCATATGTACCTAGCTTGTTACAGATGTAATTAATACGATGACATGTGAGAGACTTGGTGAACATATCTGCAAGCTGATCATTTGACTTCACAAATTTTGTAACAATATCTCCGGAGAGTATCTTTTCTCTGACAAAGTGACAGTCAATCTCAATGTGCTTAGTCCTTTCATGAAACACTGGATTTGATGCGATATGAAGAGCCGCTTGATTATCACACACAAGTTCCATCTGATCAATTTTGCCAAATTTTAGTTCTCCCAGTAACTGTTTGAGCCAAACTAACTCACAAGTTGCTGTCGCCATTGCTCGATATTCTGATTCTGCACTAGATCGAGCAACCACATTTTGTTTCTTACTCTTCCACGACACCAAATTACCTCCAACTAAAACACAATATCCGGATGTCGAACGTCTGTCAGAGGGTGATCCTGCCCAATCAGCGTCTGTATATCCAATGATATGCTCATGACCTTGATCTTCAAAGAGTAGTCCTTTACCGGGGGCTGACTTTATATATCGAAGAATACGAACAACTGCTTCCCAATGACTATCACAAGGGGAAGTCATAAACTGACTTACAACACTCACGGGAAAAGAGATGTCTGGTCTAGTCACTGTGAGATAATTCAACTTTCCAACAAGTCGTCTATACCTTTCAGGATTACTAAGTGGCTCCCCCTGTCCTGGAAGACGTTTAACATTCGGATCCATCGGAGTGTCAATAGGTCTACATCCCATCATTCCTGTCTCCTCAAGAATGTCTAAGGCATACTTGCGTTGAGAGATAACAATGCCTGATCTAGACTGAGCAACCTCAATACCTAGAAAATACTTCAATCTGCCAAGGTCTTTAGTCTGAAAGTGCTTAAAAAGATGTTGCTTTAAATCGGTGATACCATCTTGATCATTACCAGTGATAACAATATCATCAACGTAAACAACCAAATAGATACATCGACCTGGTGCAGAATGTCGATAAAACACAGAGTGATCAGCTCCACTACGAGTCATGCCAAACTCCTGAATTACTGTGCTGAACTTCCCAAACCAAGCTCGAGGAGACTGTTTCAGACCATAGAGTGACCTACGCAATCGACATACAAGGTTACTAGACTCCCCCTGAGCAACAAAACCAGGTGGTTGCTCCATATAGACTTCTTCCTCAAGATCACCATGCAGAAAAGCATTCTTTATGTCCAACTGATAAAGAGGCCAATGACGAACGGCAGCCATAGATAGAAAAAGACGAACAGATGTTATTTTAGCCACAGGAGCGAAAGTGTCACTATAATCTAGCCCAAATATCTGAGTATACCCTTTGGCGACAAGGCGAGCCTTAAGTCTATCAATCTGACCGTCTGGATCAATTTTGACTGCATAAACCCAACGACAACCAACAGTAGATTTACCTGCAGGAAGGGAGACAAGCTCCCAAGTACCACTCTTATGTAAAGCAGACATCTCATCAACCATAGCTGCCTCCATCCAGAATGAGAAAGTGCTTCACCTGTAGTCTTAGGAATGGAAACAGAGGACAAAGACGATACAAAGGCATAATGGGGTGATGATAGACGATGATAACTTAAGAAGGTATAATGCGGGTTAGTATTTCGAGTAGATCGTATACCTTTTTGAAGTGCAAGCGGTGGGCTAGGTAGAGGCAAGTCCGCAGTAGGAGCAGGGTCTGGCGCATGACATGAATCATCTGGGACTAGGGTGGGACGGCGATGATAAGTTAGTAGTGGTGGCACTGCAACTGGAGATGTAGACGTAACTGTAGATTCCTCAAAGGTTGGCACAGGTAAAACTTGAGGTATAGGTAAGACCATAGATACATCAGTATGATCAGAAGATGTATAGTAAGGCTGAGACTCAAAAAATGTAACATCAGCGGACATAAGGTATCGATGAAGATCATGTGAATAACAACGATACCCTTTTTGAACTCTAGAGTAACCAAGAAAGACACATTTGAGGGCACGAGGAGCTAATTTATCTTTCCCTGGGGCTAAATTATGAACAAAGCATGTACTCCCAAAGACACGAGGGGGAATAGGATAGAGATGTGACTGAGGAAACAGTATGGAATGTGGAACCTGATTCTGAATAGACGAAGAGGGCATTCTATTAATTAAATAACAAGCTGAAAGGACTGCATCACCCCAAAAACGCAGCGGAACATGGGATTCAATGAGGAGAGTGCGAGCAGTCTCTATGAGATGCCTATTCTTTCTTTCTGCGACACCATTTTGTTGAGGAGTGTATGGACAAGATGTTTGGTGAATGATTCCGTGGTGAGACATAAATTCCTGAAATTGGAATGATAAGTATTCTAAGGCATTATCACTACGGAAAGTACGAATAGAAACACCAAACCGATTTTGTATTTCAGCAAAGAAACCTTTGAAAATAGAAAATATCTCAGAACGATCTTTCATTAAGAAAACCCAAGTGCATCTCGAATAATCATCAATAAAACTGATAAAATAACGAAATCCTAAGGGGGAACTAACTCTACTAGGACCCCAGATATCAGAATGAACTAATGAAAATATAGACTCTGAACGACCCTCAGTTCTACGAGAAAATGTAGCACGAGTGTGTTTCCCAAGTTGACACGACTCACAATCTAATGTGGATAAACCAGACAAACTAGGCACCATCTTTTGCAGTTTGGATAGACTTGGGTGTCCCAAACGTTGGTGAATTAGATTTGGGGAATCTGTAACGGAGCATGCTGTTAAAGAATTAGAAGAGGTAAGATAGTAAAGGCCTTGTGATTCATATCCTGTTCCAATCGTCTGTCCCGTACTGCGGTCCTGCATGAGAAAGAAATGATCAAAAAAAGTTATGCTACAATGTAGGGCTTTCGTCAAACGACTAACCGATGCTAGATTAAAAGGAGAACCAGGGACATAAAGAACAGAGTCAAGAGTGACAGAAGATATGGGTTTGGCTTTTCCAACCCCTTTTGGTTTTGTTTGTATCCCATTGGCTAATGTAATAGCTGGAAGAGATTGTGAATAAACAATCTCAGACAAAAGTGATTTATTACCAGTGATATGATCAGAAGCCCCCGAGTCTATGACCCATGATCCAAGAGTGTTAGACTGTGATATACAAGTAAAAGAATTACCCGCAACAGAAACATTAGGTTTTGCAACCGAAACTACTTGTGAAGACGTTTGTTTATTTGCACGACACCGAAGGAACTCTATATATTCCTTTAGAACAATAGGATCATAACTGGGTGGTCGACCATGCAAAACAAAACATATGTCACGAGTGTGTCCAGGTTTATGACAATGACTACACTTGGATCGAAATTTTCCAAAACGTTCTCTCCCCCGTCTATTCTCCATGGATTGATATGTATGCTGGGAACTGCCGAAAGCTGCTACACAAGTCTGAAAATATTCGAAGCTGCCGGAGCCCACAGTGGCCTGAAAAATTATGATTTTGCCGGAATTTTGCTGGGAACTGCCAAAAAATCACCGGAACCCTAATTCCGGTGATCGGATCTGGAGATAACTGTATGGGTTCTTACCGAAAATACTGGACGACCCTAACAGAAGAGAGAAATTCGAAAATTCTGATTTTGCCGGAAACAGCCTGAAAATCGCCGGAACCCTAATTCCGATGATCGAATCTGATCGGAATCCGGAAAAAAAATAATAATAAAAAAATAAAAATAAAAAAATTACATAGCCAGCCTCGGAATGAAGAGGCGACCCAGATAAAAAAAATTGTCGAGAAAAAAAAAATTGGCTGGATTTTTTTTTTTTTTTTTTTTTTCACAATTGCTCTGATACCATGTGAGAAATATTGGAGAAAATATTATTGAATTGTGTATCTAAATTGTTACATTGAGACCCTATTTATAGACACTACATTGGAATCCTTTTTCGACTAGAATTCCTATTCCTACTAACTAGAATTCCTATTCCTACTAGAATTCCTATTCCTATTCTTATTTCTACTCCTATTCTAAGTAAGAAATACTTATTCCTATTCTAACAATTACAATTAAACACGATGTTCATCCTAGTTGATGTAAGTATTGAGTTTGCACGTAACGATCAGAAATTCAAGTTTAGTGGGGTTTTTTACAGATGAAAAAGTCAAGTAAGATACAAGTATTAACATTTCAAACCTGTTGTATTACCATTTTGTATGCTATTTCTCTGCAGTCATGTTAACTAAGTTTCATGGGACTTATGTGATATTCTAACTAACAGGTTTATCCAAACATGAGGGCTGCATCTGTTGATATATTCAGAACTCGTGGCATTCGAGGACTGTATTCTGGATTGACACCTACTCTTGTTGAGATTGTTCCTTATGCTGGTTTGCAATTTGGAACTTATGATACATTCAAACGCTGGATGATGGTAAAGGCTTACCCTTTCATAGAGTCTCTCACTTGCAATGTTTGATACTGTTGACAGTTCTTTGGGCCATCGAGGATAATGTACTAAATTGGGTTTTTGACTTGGGATAATATTTGCAGATGAGAATGAGACAACTTTAAAGGAAACACTTCTAAATTCATAGACGACATTTATGTGCATAAGCTGTTAAATTATGAGAGATGCTCTTACCTGTAATACTAAATACACAAAAAGGTACTCCATATATCCTAAAGATTTGATGTCCAAAAGGTTAAGCTAGGCTTAGGTCAAAGCTACTTAATACTAGATTTATTTAAAAAGTGATGAAATAGAAGAAACAATGATGTACATGGGACGTATTATGATGTAAAAGTTTTATGATTTTCTAAACGTGCATAAAGTTATCTAAAACTACATTTTTCCGAAATCCAAGTACTTTTCAGAGTCAACTTACAACTTTTGGGTCAGAGAGAGTGGTATATGCAGTTGTAGACACCAATGGGCATGACATCAATGTTATTAGATGAAGCCAATTCCATTCTATGGAAGTCCTGTCCCTGAATCATTCTGAGGATTAGAGTGACTGATTTTATTGAACCATTCTGTTCTTGAATTATTTTAGCTTGATAAGAATTTTAAACCACCCTAGCAGTTTGTGCATTTTACACTGGTTTATTTTTCTTGAAAAATCTGACCCTCCAAATTCGCAGCACTATTCTGGAGATTGCTGAGACATGTATTTATGTGTCAGAAGCTCACACACACTTACAGTTCCATTTGATTATAACTTATTTGTTGTACAGTGAGAATATGCTTTTGCCACCACTTTTCTCTCAAGCTAAATGTAGCAAGTTTTGGTCTCTCACAATTGGATTTATGTTAGGCCTGGAATCATCTTAGATCTTCTAATGCTATCCATGGTGATGAGCAAGTGTCAAGCTTCCAGCTTTTCATCTGCGGTTTAGCTGCTGGGACATGTGCGAAAGCTGTCTGTCATCCTCTTGATGTTGTCAAGAAGAGGTTCCAGGTAGATTTCTCTTTCAGTTGATTCTCTATCTGTGGTTTAGTCCGAAATACAAATAAAGTGAAGCTTATTAACATTTTAAGAACAGCCTGTGCTTTTCTAAGTGGTCCAAGTGCTCTTTTTGATTTAAAACAAATTCAGGAAATGCCTGTTTCCTCTTTAAAAGACAAACAATAGTTATCTTGTTCTCCAGGTCCAGGTTTTGGTTTTCGGGGGGGGGGGGGGAGGGTGATGGGGTGCTTTAAAGAGGATTTTTTTTTTTTTCAAAAACCATTTTCTATTTTCTTAATTGTTCTTTTTGTTTAAAGATTTTCATCCCCAAATATGGTTTGGGGCAAAAACATCTTTTATTGGTTCAATCACACACATTGTCCCCTAAAACCCAATGAAATCTGTTTCTAGTCCAAACGTCTGTCTGAACTGTGTTTTGAATTTGGAAACCAGGAAAAGGTCCAGTTTCTCCATATTCCTTCTTCGAGTGCCTAAAAGTTAGAATTCTTTCTATAGACGTGTTCCCGGTATGTGTCTTTAGCGATGTCTGGATTTAGAACCTCCAGACTTCATATGCAATACAAACATCCTCCTCCTGCTTCTTTTTCTTCATCTCCAATCCTTTGGTGTTAGTTTTCAAAATTTGACCTGCTATCTCACTATTTCTACACTCATATAATTAAAAAATAATTTGTCATCGTTATCCTCTACAACCCATGAGCAATTCTAGATGTGTGCAGTGTTGTGTAAAAAATTGTCATGTTTAACTCAGACCAATTCTTTTATAAGTCTTCCTTTATATGTGATCATCTTTTATTTTTTGGTATGTCCCTTGCATTGTTAAAAGGAAAGAGATAACAAAATCATATGCAAGTGGATGATTAACAGTTAATGTTGTAACCCTATACCATGCAGATTGAAGGACTTCAAAGACATCCAAGGTATGGAGCTCAACTGAAGCCTCACGCCTACAAGAATATGTATGATGGCCTCAGACGGATCTTGATTGAGGAGGGTTGGGCTGGACTTTACAAAGGGATTGTTCCGTCAGTTATTAAAGCTGCACCTGCAGGTGCTGTGACATTTGTTGCTTACGAGTATACATCAGACTGGTTAGAGTCCAAATTGACTTGAAGCATGCAGAGTACTTTTTCTTACTTCCTCGTCATTGGCGGTGGCAACTGGAAAGGGCCTGATAATTTTGAGCTCGTTTATTTTTTTGTCATTCTTTTTCTCCTTGCATCTTAAGAAGTCCGAAGGAAGTAAAAAGTCGGGCTATAATTGACACTTCTTGCAAGATGGGGAGTATTATAGGGGTTTAATTGAGTTGAATGACGTCTTTTTTTCTTTGTTCTGTTCAAGAGAAAGATACTGAGCTCCTTTTAAGGCGACCACAATATTTCATGGCTTGACAATATCAGAGGTTTGTTGGAAGCTCTTGGTGCTTTTTTAGCTTCCTTTTTGTCTTTTGGATCTCCCTTAGATGCTTTTAAACTGATCCACTCTATAAGGCGATGGGCAAATAATGCTGGAGCCAATCATTGAGTCAAGTTTGCCTTCGATTAATTTCTTGTTTTGAGGAGTTAGTAAGTTTGTAAACTGTCATGTAGAAACAAAAAAAAGCAAAAAGGAGTTAGTTGACCAGTTCCGCATAGAGGTGGGAGCTCCTGCCTCCTAGGGTTGGGTAAAAATATACAAGGGATAATTTCAGAGACTTCTCTCACGTTTAGTTTCATTAAAGTGACCTTCTAGCTCTTTTAAAACCTCCATTCTTTAGTATGTTACTCGACAAATTGGAAGAACTTTTTCTAAAATTGTTGAAAAATACAACTTCTATCGTTACTTGGCTACCATATATGATATATCATGATCCAGTTTAGGCAAAACTTTTACCATACTAGCATATTACATGCATATTTGTTTCCAATAGAACCATGGAAGATATTTTAGAGATACGATTTCAGAATTGAATTTCGAATATGAGATGTGGTTAATTAACTAATATGAAATAAAAAGGAATTCGAGAACAGAAATGTGCAACACGTTTGAATTTTAAAATTTAAACATCAATGAAACAACAAAATAAGATTTGATAATCTTAATTGCTAGTAGCTAGGCCGATTCAGGTGACATCCGATTTCTTAAATTCAATTTCTGCCAGTCTCAAAACTTAGTTAATCTTTGAGAGTTAAACTTCCAACTAAGATCCTTTCAAGAGAAAAATGGAACCAACGGATTTGTAAATTTTAGTGAACATGGAAAATATTTTGTCCTAAAATAATCAAATGAAATCTTTACAAAATTAATTGAATACAAATTATATTACAGAGGGCAAATTAGTCATATTATAAAAATTTATTCAAAAATAAATAGGTAAAGAGAATCCTTACGAAAAACTAAAATAAGAAACACAAGTGTAATATTGTAAACCACAAAGGGTTACTCTGATGAAGGGAGCTCTATGAAATTATAAATCAAGGAATCATCAAGTCAGGTTGTCTGTAGAATTAAGCAAAAGGCCTTTGCACTAAAGCTCCCGCTATGCACAGGGCCCAGAAGGGCCCGACCACAAGGACCTATTGTAAGCTTCTCAAATATGAAAAAAAAGGCTCTCTTCTAGTGCAACAAACATCATAATTTAGTGTATTCATTTTCTCTCCAGGACCATGATGATAGGTCATTATTACAACAGACCACTTACAGCTGCAAAATTGATGCATAAAGGGAACCACCTCAGGAAAATTGATGCATAAAGGGAACCACCTCAGGGTAAGTGTGAACTCACTCATTTCTTTGAGATATCAATGACTATAAAATATGATACACTTATGTGTTCCTCTTTTTACTAGTGTCTTCCGGAGGCAAAGATACGAACTGTAGAATCCTCTGAACCTGGGCAGCATCAATTCTAAACCGCTCAGAAATTCCATTGATGTCCATAGGCCCTTGATGATCATCGGATCTGCCTTGATGCAGGAGAAGAATTTCTTTTATCTGTGCCACATTGAGCGTACCTGTAGGAGCAGGCCTTTCCTCATATCTGCTAGACTCTGAAGTTGTATTCCTTAGCTTAGGCAAGGGTCTATCATACCTCTCCACCACTGTTGCCTGTCACAGTAGGCATGAGTTAACAACTAATTATTCCTGATACATGTGTTCTTGTACCTATTACTATGTCCGAATCTACATAAACTGGAACATTTAATCAGACAGCACAATTTAGTGCCAGATAACTTAAGATCTCTATTTTATTTGCACCCAAGAGGGAGCCCCATTGTTGAGATTAAACCTTCTATGAAGGGAAGAATATCTGACAGGCGATAAGAATGGTTTAACTACAATGTATGACATTATTTTCTCAGAAGCTTGACCGTCATCAGAAGAGTCACATATAGGAGCATGAGTGCACAGACATGGTGATCATACATCAGTTTAAGGCTCCAATAACTTAAGACTTAAAAAGACTTCTATAGGATTGCCAAATTTCAACAGATTAGTGTAAGCTGAATTCTCGAGGCCTGGAAAATATCATGTTATTATTTCATTGCCTCGTGCTTTTCGTCCCCCCATAAAGGAAAAAGAATTGATATGAGTTAAGTACTAATTAAAACTCCTGACTTGCACATTTTACACTACTCCTTACTTGCACATAAAGATGTGATTTAGGAAAGGAGTTGAAAAAAAAGAAGAGAAATTTCATGTGAGTGTTTACAACTTCTAGATATATATAGAGGGTGCTGTATGTGGGGTGAGGTGAGGGGTGAGGGAATCATCTGGACCAAATTTAGTTAAACCAGGACAGTAAGATGGCACAAGAAATTCAGAATATACTTCCTCAAGGGCAGACAACACTGGCCCCTCTAAATCACTCTCATACCTTCCGTCTTTAAAGAAGGTGAAGCTTTACGCAAAAGTTGAAATAGTGATTGACTAATTTAAGAAATAATCTATGAGTGTCTCAAAAGTTGCAGAGTCCATGGCGCACACGTCCAATCTGAAAGTTATGCAAACAAATTAAACTTACCTCACCCATCTCTAGCTTTCCACCAGGCTTGGCTTGAATTCTACCGACCATTTGACTAAGCATTGCATCGAACTTGGGATCTTTCTCTTCCACGGTGTTTTTAATAGCAACCTTTGGGCTGCTCTCTAAAAAAGCAAAACCAAATAGTCACTTATCATGTAAGTATTTATGAAGTTCTACAAACACTCTTGCAATGGAAATATTGAAGCAAGTTGTTTTCCTGGGAAGATAGAAAAGTAAACAAGCGAAAGGCATTAACCATTCTCGGAGCAAAAAAAGACACCTAAATGGATGACATCAATGTTTAATCCAAGACTCCCCCAGTTTGTTGTGCGATGTGATTAGAACTCAGTCTATCTCAAATTTATAGACCCATTTGGCTGATGGAGACTCAAATTTGATTTAATTTGCAATAAGTTGGATTAATATCAATTCATACGTCAAAAATTGTATTTAGATATTTGTTCCCATTTCACAAGTACAAACACATACATATTGCAATGCTAAAATGGACAGGATGAAAGATCCATTTTCTGTGGTGGCTTAAAGATCTGTTTCTCCCTGATTGTTATCTTCGAACAAAAGCAAAAGAACTTGACAAAACCCAAATGTGGACTAAGTTGTTCACACAGCTTGCATTGAGAGATTACACAAAAAAGCATAAAACTGACATAAATATAGTTCAACTACTCACACAGCAACTCGGTACAATTGACCTGTGAATTGTGATCCTGAGCACACATGCATACCCAAACTAGTAAATACCATTCTAGCTACATACCAGTTCTACCTATCCTAACCGAATGCACAGGATTATTTATTTAAACAATCAAGCTCCAACTGTCACTGCCCTATGTGAGCCTTGCACATCCCAAACAGGATAAATGCAGAGGCTCGCAATAAGTTTGCAGTCAGATTATGATAAATTATGGCCTAGTGGTCAAGAAGTGGGTGTGAACCTCAGTTCGAATCCCAGCAGACAAAAAAACACTAGGTGGAATCTTGGAAGAGTGCAGGCAAGACGGGTTTGGAGGGGCTGATTGAGTTGTTTAATGTCGTTTTTAGAATGGCCAAAATGCCCAAAGAATGGAGGTGGAATATAATGGCTCCGTCATACAAGGACAAGGGTGACATTCAGAATTTTAACAACTACAGGGGTATAAAGCTGCTAAGTCACACCATGGAAGTTGAGAGGGTGGTGAAGATGAGGGTGAGGAGGAGGGGTGTGTCTATTTTTGAGAACCAGTTCGGATTCATGCCAAGGCGATCAACCACAAAAGCCATTCATCTAGTAAGGAGACTGTTCCCATATCTTTAAAGTACGTACAACTTCACAATTCTTTAAATTACTAAAGAGAGAGCGGCTGAAAGGAAGACAGTAGACAACCAATAATTGTTCTACGTGTCTCGAGTTCACATAAGACATTTCTAATTAAAAAAGTAGTCCATTTTACAAGCAGAAATAAAGCCCATTTATTATGCTCATACCAAAAAAAATAACGAATAAGAAAAACCAAATGAACCTAACTGAATCGGTTTGGTTTGGCATTTGGTACACACAATTGAATTACTGAACCGAAGAACCGAACACCCACCCCTAATATAAATGATCCCAACCATTTTGGTATAGATGTACAGTCAACTGATTTGATTGATAATGATGCACTAGTTATGCTCTTGAGAAAACTACAATTGAATCAACAAGCGAGCATAAGAATTTGATAAGAACATTGACTTCTTTAATGAGAAATATTTCCTCCTGCTACTTCCATATTCTTTCAATGTCAGATTCACCTTCAAAATGGTAGTTTGATTCAATACGTGTTATTAACAATGTTAAAGAATGACAAAAGTCCCACATAGGTGGTTAATGAGATGGGTGGACTCCTTATAAGGCTTGGGCAATCCTCCTCCCTTTGAGCTAGCTTTTGGGATGTGAGTTAGGCCTAAGACCTAATTTTAACATGGTATCAAAGCATTGGTGAGAACTTCAAGTCACCGGTGTCAAATTCCGGTGACGACGGTGAGACTGATTTGTGTCATCTTTCGTTCTGAAGGTGTTGTGCAAAAGACAACACTGTCACGAGGCTCGGGAAGCTCAGGCGACCAAACCCCAACCAGACCCACCGAAAATACCCCTCCACGCGCCCCCATGCGCCGGTCAGAGGTGGGAATTTTCCGGCAAGATCTGTTAACGCGCCGGCGCGTGAGTGGTTCTCCGATCACTTTTTTTTGAGAATTTTTCTTCTGTTGGGGTCGCCCAGTATTTCCGACCAGAACCTGACCAGTTTTCTCTAGATCCGATCACCGGAATTAGGGTTCCGGTGATTTTCGGGCCATTTTCGGCAAGATTTCGGCGAAATCAGAATTTTCAGGCCACTGTGGGTAGATTCCGACAGCTTCCAATATTTTCAGACTAGTGTAGCACTTCCGGCAGTTTCCGGCGTACATACCAGTCTATGGAGAATAGAGGAGGGAGAGAACGTTTTGGAAAACCTCGATCCAGGTATAGTCATTGTCATAAACCTGGACACACTCGTGACATATATTATATTTTGCATGGTCCACCACCCAGTTATGATCCTGTTGTTCTAAAGGAATATAGAGAGTTCCTTCGGTATCGTGCAAATAAACAAACGTCCCCACAAGTAGTTTCGGTTGCACAACCTCATGTTTCTGTTGCGGGTAATTCTTTTACTTGTGTGTCACAGTCTAGCACTCTTAGATCATGGGTCATAGACTCAGGGCTGATCATATCTCTGGTAATAAATTACTTTCGTTTGATATTGTTTATTTACAGTCTCTTCCAACTATTACTTTAGCCAATGGGATCCAAACAAAACCAAAAGGGGTTGAAAAAGCCAAACCCGTATCTTCTGTCACCCTAGACTCTGTTCTTTATGTCCCTGATTCTCCTTTTAATTTAGCATCGGTTAGTCGTTTGACGAAATCCCTACATTGTAGCATAACTTTTTTTGATGATTTTTTTCTCATGCAGGACTGCAGTACAGGACAGACGATTGGAACAGGGCAGGAATCACAAGGCCTTTACTATCTTACCTCTTCTAATTCCCTAACAGCATGCTCCGTTACAGATTCTCCAGATCTAATTCACAAACTTTTGGGACATCCAAGTCTATCCAAACTGCAAAAGATCGTGCCTAGTTTGTCTAGTTTATCCACATTAGATTGTGAGTCGTGTCAACTTGGGAAACACACTCGTGCTACATTTTCACGTAGTACTGAGGGTCGTTTAGAGTCTATTTTTTCATTAGATCATTCTGATATTTGGAGTCCTAGTAAAGTCAGTTCCACCTTAGGATTTTGTTATTTTGTTAATTTCATTGATGATTATTCGAGATGCACTTGAGTTTTCTTAATGAAAGATCGTTCTGAGTTATTTTCTATATTCAAAGGTTTCTTTCCTGAAATACAAAATCAGTTTGGTGTTTCTATTCGTACTTTCCGTAGTGATAATGCCTTAGAATACTTATCATCCCAGTTTCAGGAATTTATGTCTCACCACGAAATTATTCACCAAACATCTTGTCCATACACTCCTCAACAAAATGATGTCGCAGAAAGAAAGAATAGGCATCTCATAGAGACTGCTCGCACTCTCCTCATTGAATCCCATGTTCCGCTGCGTTTTTGGGGCGATGCAGTCCTTTCATCTTGTTATTTAATTAACAGAATGCCCTCTTCTTCTATTCAAAATAAGGTTCTACATTCCATACTGTTTTCTCAGTCACATCTCTATCCTATCCACCCTCGTGTCTTTGGGAGCACATGCTTTATTCATAATTTAGCCTCAGGGAAAGATAAATTAGCTCCTCGTGCCCTCAAATGTTGTCTTTCTTGGTTACTCTAGGGTTCAAAAAGGGTATCGTTGTTATTCACATGATCTTCATCGATACCTTATGTCCGCTGATGTTACATTTTTTGAGTCTCAACCTTATTATACATCTTTTGATCATCTTGATGTATCTATGGTCTTACCCATACCTCAAGTTTTACCTGTGCCAACCTTTGAAGAATCTACGGTTACTTCTACATCTCCGATTGTAGTGCCACCACTACTAACTTATCATCGCCGTCCACGTCCAGCCCTAGTCCCAGATGATTCATGTCATGCGCCAGACTCTGCTCCCACTACGGACTTGCCTCCTCCTAGCCAACCACTTGCACTTCAAAAAGATATACGATCCACTCGAAATACTAACCCATATTATACCTACTTAAGTTATCATCGTCTATCATCACCCAATTATGCCTTTGTGTCGTCTTTGTCCTCTATTTCCATCCCTAAAACTACAGGTGAGGCACTTTCTCATTCTGGATGGAGACAGGCTATGGTTGATGAGATGTCTACTTTGCATAAAAGTGGTACTTGGGAGCTTATCTCCCTTCCTGCAGGTAAAATCTACAGTTGGTTGTCGTTGGGTTTACGCAGTCAAAATTGACCCAGACGGTTAGGTTGATCGACTTAAGGCTTGCCTGTTGCCAAAGGGTATACTCAGATATTTGTACACTTTCACTATGTGTCTAAAATAGCTAAAATAGCATCTGTCCGCCTTTTTCTATCTATGGATGTCGTTCGTCATTGGCCTCTTCATCAGTTGGACATTAAGAATGCTTTTCTGCATGGTGATCTTGAGGAAGAAGTCTATATGGAGCAATCACCTGGTTTTGTTGCTCAGGGGGAGTCTAGTAGCCTTGTATGTCGATTGCGTAGGTCACTCTATGGTCTGAAACAATCTCCTCAAGCTTGGTTAGGGAAGTTCAGCACAGTACTTCAGCAGTTTGGCATGACTCGTAGTGGAGCTGATCACTCGATGTTTTATCTGACATTCTGCACAAAGTCGATGTATCTATTTGGTTGTTTATGTTGATGATATTGTTATCACCGGTAATGATCAAGATGGTATCACTCATTTGAAGCAACATCTCTTTAAGCATTTCCAGACTAAAGACCTTCGCAGATGAAGTATTTTCTAGGTATTGAGGTTGCTCAATCTAGTTCAGGTATAGTTATTTCCCAACGCAAGTATGCCTTAGACATTCTTGAGGAGACAGGAATGATGGGATGTAGACCTATTGACACTCCTATGGATCCCAATGTTAAACTCCTTCCGGGACAGGGGAGCCACTTAGTAATCCTGAAAAGTATAGAAGGCTCGTTGGAAAGTTGAATTATCTCACAGTGACTAGACCTAACATCTCTTTTCCTGTGAGTGTTGTAAGTCAGTTTATGACTTCCCCTTGTCAAAGTCATTAGGAAGCAGTGGTTCGTATTCTGCGATATATAAAGTCAGCTCCTGGGAAAGGACTACTCTTTGAGGATTAAGGCCATGAGCATATCATTGGATATACAGACGCTGATTGGGCAGGATCACCCTTTGACAGACGTTCTGTTAAATTTGACAAGATTCAAAATGGATTAATGAGAAGATATGGTAGTTAGGAGGATAATTCTTCATTGGTAGAAAAGTCAAGATAGCACCTTTTATAGGTGAAATTTAGGTGAACAATAAATTGGTTTCACAAGGTAAATCTTGACATTTTGACATATTGTGATGTCATGGATGACATCAATAGGAAGAATTCACTTCTATAAATAGGTAGCTCCTAATTCATTTGTAACACACCTCTCACTTGCCTTCTCATCTCCTAAGGCATTTGTTCTTCTTTCTCTCTTGTAGTATTTCACTTGTACTCTTTTGGAGTGAAATAAATATTGGTTGGTTGTGTCCGAGGAATAGGCAAAAGAAAACAAAAGTTTGCCGAACCTCGTTAATTTCTGGTGTTCCTTTTATTGTTGTCTCATTTATTATTTATTAGCTACCTTTAGATATAGTAGTTGTGATTCCATCTCTCTATATATATTCGGCTTCCGCAACAATTGGTATCAGAGCCAAGGTATTATCTGAGTATGCTCTGTGGTTGCAGCATAGTCTGAACTTCCACATCAGAAAAAGATTTACTTTGATCTTTGCATTGTTAGCTAGTAAATAGTATTTGTAGTAAAATGGGAGACAAGAAAAATGATGAGTCCACATCAAGTGTCAATAATACGTCATCATTGGCATCTTCGCTTATGACAAGAATTGTGTCAAATGCGAAATTTGTAGTTGAAATTTTTGACGGGTCAGGACATTTCGAAATGTGGCAAGGCGAGGTCCTTGATGTTCTTTTTCAACAAGGGCTAGATATTGCCATTGAAGAAAAGAAACCAGACGGTGTAGGAGAAGAAGATTGGAAGATTATCAACCGTGTTGCTTGCGGTACCATTCGATCTTACCTTGCAAGAGAACAAAAGTATCCATACACGAAGAAAACATCTGCAAATAAATTATGGAATTCATTGGAGGAGAAATTCTTGAAGAAAAACAGTCAAAATAAACTTTACATGAAAAGAAGACTGTTACTCTTCACTTATATTCCTGGTAGCACAATGAATGATCATATCACCAGCTTTAATAAGTTGGCGACAGATTTGCGGAATATGGACGTGACTTTTACGGATGGAGATATGGCCTTAATGTTGTTAAGTTCACTTCCCGATGAGTTCGAGCATCTTGAAACGACTTTACTGCATGGGAATGATGAAGTATCTCTCAAAGAAGTTTGTTCTGCCTTATACAGTTATGAACAAAGAAAGAGAGAAAAACAAAAAGGCGGAGAAGCAGAAGCACTGGTTGCGAGAGGTCGTTCTCAAAATCATATGAGAACGAAGAAAGGGAGATCCAAGTCAAGATCGAGACTCAATAAAGATGAATGTGCCTTTTGCCGAGAAAAAGGGCATTGGAAGAAAGACTGCCCAAAGTTGAATAGCAAAGCCAAACCAAATAATGGGAAGACTGTCATGGATTCAAATGTGGCCGATTGTGATGACTCAGATTACTCACTAGTTACAACAGATCCATCCAAATCATCTGATGTATGGTTGATGGACTCAGCTTGTAGTTATCATATGTGTCCCAATCGGGACTGGTTTATTGATTTACAAGAAGGAGAATGTGGAGTTATTCTGACTGCAAACAATAATCCTCTTACCGCATATGGTATTGGTTCAATCCGATTAAGGAACCATGATGGATTAAGTAGAACATTAACAGATGTTCGATATGTACCATATTTGAAGAAAAATCTCATTTCTGTAGGAGCCCTAGAATCAAAGGGGTTCAAAGTCATTGCAGATAATGGCGTGATGAGAATATGCTCTGGCGCAGTGGTGGTAATGAAGGCAATTAGAAGAAATAATAACATGTACCACTATCAAGGTAGTACAGTTATTGGGACAGCGGCAACAACATCCAATGACGAGAAGGAGGCAGAAATGACCAAGCTGTGGCATATGCGCTTGGGACATGCTGGAGGGAAATCCTTGAAAACTTTATCAGATCAAGGATTGCTAAAAGGAGTAAAAACTTGCAACTTGGAGTTTTGTGAGCATTGTATCAAGGGAAAACAAACAAGGGTTAAATTTGGAACAGCTATCCATAATACTAAAGGTATTTTGGATTATGTTCATTCGGATGTTTGGGGTGCTTCCAAAACAACTTCATTAGGTGGAAAACACTCTTTTGTAACCTTTGTTGATGACTTTTCTCGAAGATTGTGGGTGTATACGATGAAAACAAAAGATGAAGTATTGGGAATTTTTCTCAAATGGAAGGCGATGATAGAAACTCAAAGTGGCAGAAAGATCAAGTGTCTTCGCACAGACAATAGTGGCGAATACAAAAATGATCTTTTTCAGAAAATTTGTGAGGAAAATGGCATCGTCAGACATTTCACCGTCAGAAATACACCACAACAGAATGGAGTGGCAGAACGCATGAACCGAACTTTGTTGGAGAAAGTTCGATGTATGTTGTCCAATGCTGGCTTGGGCAAAGAATTTTGGGCTGAGGCAATAACATATGCGTGCCACCTCATTAATCGTCTACCATCTGCTGCTATTGGTGGGAAGACACCATTTGAAAAATGGTATGGAAAACCTGCTGAAGATTATGGTTCTTTATATGTATTTGGCTCAATTGCATATTATCATGTAAGAGAGTCAAAATTGGACCCAAGAGCAAAGAAAGCTTTATTTATGGGAATTACTTCTGGAGTCAAAGGATACCGTTTATGGTGTCCTGAGACAAGAAAAGTTATTTTCAGCAGGGATGTTACCTTTGATGAATCTGCCTTGACAAATAAGGTAACACTTGAAGAAGCCAAACAAATTGATGGTGCTTCAAAGCAGGTGGAGTTTGAGGGAAAGATAATTTTCCCAACACAGGGATCAAACGAGGAAACAACAGAAGATTTTCCTCTTGAAGGAGAGCCAGTCGAAGAGGAGGTTCCATCTCAAGAACCTCAACCACAACTTGAATCAATAGCAACGAGCAAGCTAAAAAGGACAATAAGACAACCTGCTCGACTCACAGATATGGTGGCTTGTGCTAACTCAATTGCAGCCGATGACATTCCTACCACTTATAAAGACGCAGTCCAAAGTTCACAAGAAGATAAGTGGAGGAATGCCATGGATGAAGAAATGCAATCCCTTCATCAGAATCATACATGGAGATTGGCCAATCTCCCAGAGGGCAAGAAAGCAATTGGGTGTAAATGGGTATTTGCAAAGAAAGAGGGATTTCCTAACCAAGAAGATGTTCGCTACAAAGCAAGATTGGTGGCCAAAGGATATGCTCAAAAGGAGGGAATTGATTATAATGAGGTATTTTCTCCAGTTGTGAAACACTCCTCCATTAGAGTTTTGTTGGCTTTGGTAGCACAGTTGAATTTGGAACTAGTTCAATTGGATGTAAAAACTGTTTTTTTACATGGAGACTTGAAAGAGGAAATCTATATGACTCAGCCAGAAGGATTCAAAGTTGATGGAAAAGAAAATATGGTGTGCAAACTTGAAAAATCGTTGTATGGATTGAAACAATCTTCTAGACAATGGTACAAACGATTTGACAAGTTTATGTTGCAGCAAAGGTACATAAGAAGCAAAAACGATCATTGTGTGTATTTGCGCAAGCTTGAAGATAATTCCTTTATATATCTTCTCCTATATGTTGATGATATGTTGATAGCTTCTAAAAGTCAAGAGGAAATTGAGAAGCTAAAGATTCAACTAAGAAAGGAGTTTGAGATGAAGGATTTGGGTGAGGCAAAGAAGATTCTTGGCATGGAGATAAAAAGAGATAGACATTCAAAGAAACTCTATTTATCTCAGAAAGAATATTTGAAGAGAGTACTAAATCGATTCGGTATGAATGAAAAAACGAAGTCGGTTAGCACTCCGCTTGCTTCTCATTTTAAGCTTAGTGATGCTATGTCACCTAAGAATGAAGCTGAACGAGAATATATGTCAAGAGTACCATACGCGAATGCTATTGGTAGCTTGATGTATGCAATGGTTTGCACAAGGCCAGATATTTCACACGCTGTTGGAGTTGTAAGCAGGTACATGCACAATCCTGGAAAGGATCATTGGCAGGCTGTAAAATGGATTCTACGGTATATTCATAATACTGTAGATGTTGGTTTGGTTTTCGAGCAGAAAGATATTCAATATCTTGTTGGATATTGTGACTCAGATTATGCAGGTGATTTGGACAAACGAAGATCAACTACTGGTTATGTTTTCACTATTACAAATGCACCAGTTAGTTGAAAGTCTACTTTGCAGTCAACAATTGCTTTGTCTACCACTGAGGCAGAGTGCAGAGTACATGACAATTACAGAGGCTGCGAAGGAAGCAATTTGGCTTCAAGGATTGCTTAGAGAGCTTGGTATTGGACAAGAAGAAATCACAATATTTTGTGATAGTCAGAGTGCTATTCAATTAGCAAAGAACCAAGTTTATCATGCAAGGACGAAGCACATTGACGTCCGATATCATTTCATACGAGACATCATAGAAGATGGTGGAGTCATAATGCAGAAAATTCATACTACGGATAATCCTGCCGATATGTTGACAAAAGTGGTGACTGCGGTCAAGTTTCAACATTGTTTGAACTTGATCAACATTGTTGAATATTGAAGATTATGGTTGAAGACACAATCAAAATTGTTGTTGAGAGAGAGTTGAAAATGAAGAATCTTGCCAAGGTGGAGATTTGTTAAATTTGACAAGATTCAAAAATGAATTAATGAGAAGATATGGTAGTTAGGAGGATAATTCTTCATTGGTAGAAAAGTCAAGATAGCACCTTTTGTAGGTGAAATTCAGGTGAACAATAAATTGGTTTCACAAGGTAAATCTTGACATTTTGACATATTGTGATGTCATGGATGACATCAATAGGAAGAATTCGCTCCTATAAATAGGTAGCTCCTAATTCATTTGTAACACACCTCTCACTTGCCTTCTCATCTCCTAAGGCATTTGTTCTTCTTTCTCTCTTGTAGTATTTCACTTGTACTCTTTTGGAGTGAAATAAATATTGGTTGGTTGTGTCCGAGGAATAGGCAAAAGAAAATAAAAGTTTGCCGAACTTCGTTAATTTCTGGTGTTCCTTTTATTGTTGTCTCATTTACTATTTATTAGCTACCTTTAGATATAGTAGTTGTGATTCCATCACTCTCTATATATTCGGCTTCCGCAACACGTTCGACATCCGGATATTGTGTTTTAGTAGGAGGTAATTTGGTGTCATGGAAGAGTAAGAAACAGAATGTGGTTGCTCGATCTAGTGCGGAATTAGAATATCGAGCAATGGCGACAGCAACTTGTGAGCTAGTTTGGATCAACAATTACTGGGAGAACTAAAATTTGGCAAAATTGATCAGATGAAACTCGTATGTGATAATCAAGCGGCTCTTCATATCGCATCAAATCCAGTGTTTCATGAAAGGACTAAGCACATTGAGATTGACTGTCACTTTGTCAGAGAAAAAATACTCTCATGAGATATTGTTACAAAATTCGTGAAGTCAAATGATCAGCTTGCAGATATCTTTCACCAAGTTCCTCATAGGTCCTCGTATTAATTACATTTGTAACAAGCTAGGTACATATGATTTGTATGCACCAGCTTGAGGGGGAGTGTTAGAATGGAATAAGTATTTCCTACTTAAAATAGGAATAGGAATAGGAATAGGAATAAGAATAAGAATAGGATTCCTAGTCGGAAAAAGATTCTAATGTAGTGTCTATAAATAGGGTCTCAATGTAAAATTTAGATACACAATTCAATAATATTTTATTCTCATATATTTCTCACATGGTATCAGAGCAGGGTCCATCTCACCCGATGTTGGAGCCCCTCAAAAATCAAAATTGCCCACGCACCAGATGCTAAGCGCACTGGGCGTGAGGTGGGGTGTTAAAGAATGACAAAAGTCCCACATAGGTGGTTAATGAGATGGGTGGACTCCTTATAAGGTTTGGACAATCCTCCTTCCTTTGAGCTAGCTTTTGGGGTGTGAGTTAGGCCTAAGACCTAATTTCAACAAACAATGCATGCAACGAACTCAACTTTTGCAGATTTCCTTCTAATGGAAACTAAAGTAGAGGGACAACCAACCACACATTGATTATTCCAAAATTTCCTTTTTATGGTAGTGTTTCATAAACTTGTGGTACGTTGAAGGCAAGCGTAAAACTACTAAATTTATGATTACGAGATGAACCGGTTCAAAAGAAACAAAAATCATACTGAAGACTCATATAGATAACCTGAACTAACTTAGAACTGTCTGTATTTGTACTTGAGGTCATAGTAGTGAAATTGATCAACAAGCTTACATTGCACTGTCCCTCCAATTAGTCTCAGGTCTTCCCTTCAGTTTCAGTTCCTAACTCAATCATTTCCCAGCAATGTAATGTACTACCTTCATCCAAAAAAGAATGACTCTACTTTTTGGAAACAAACATTTTTTCATCCGTTGTTATTAAAATGATAGTATATTTTTGATAACCGCTGTATCCAGACCCCTTGTGCTCACCTCAATTAATTCCACGGATACCTGCTACCTCCTACCAACACAGATATGGGTTACTTTCTCCATTGGGTTGAATGGAGAGATATCATCTTGTATTTTTACCTCCATTAGATTTTGAACCTGAGAACTCATGGTTCCCGCTTCATTGATCATATTCTACACCTCGGGTGCCATTTTTTGCTACCGAAAGTTGAGATTTGTACTGTAGTAGTTTATAAAATGTAAAATTTATCTGCAGAGAGTAAGTTATCTTTGTGCAATGCAAGAAATTTAAACTAGCTGCGTCATGAATAAGACCTAAGTTCCTAAATTGCAAAAGATAGAATCGAAATAAATGAATTAGAAACTGAAAAGGGCATACCGGCAACTGGACCAACATTATCGGCTGGAGTTTTATTCACCGTCGGGATTCTCCGGTCGATAGGTTTCTTCGCCGCATCGACAGTAGAACTTCCGATCCTTCCAGTTGCTCGACGAAATGCCTGACCCATTTTTTACCAAATGATCCCTTTATACACAAATCTATTTATACAACAATATTTCTTAGAAACCCATTTTTTTTATATAACTAAAAAATTATAAGTTTGATTTTTGATTTTATGCTAATTTATTTCTCTGTGAATTTATTGGTATATAAAATAAAATTGGTCCCTAATTGAATGAAGAGTTATTAGTGAAAATTGACAAACAGGAAGGTGAAGGTATTTATAGTTGGAAATTGGGATTGCGTTGATTACAACTTCCACGTAGAGGGTTTTACAATGACCACGTCTCATTTTTTTTTATTTTTTTTAAAACTGATGATGAATTAGATGTATAGTTATTAGTTGTTACATATCATTTTCTAAATCGTAATATATTATTTTAATAAATAAAAATTTAAATCGATAGTATATGGTGTTAACAATTTTTAAAAAACAAACATAAAGAAAATATAAGGTATTTGATGAAAAAAAATTATTAATATATTAGAATAAAAGATAAAGAAATTCAAATGATAAACAAAATTAAAATGAGAAAAAAGATGATATAACTTTACGATCTCATTGTTGGAGTATATAATTAAACTTGTGGTTGACTTATAGTATTTTATTTAATTACTTGTAAAGAATTTTTATTTTGTCTTATTTATTATCATTAAGTATTTATATATAGATTATTCATTGTGTTAATGTGTGTTCATTATTTATAGGGATAATTGTATATAATAGCAAATTAATAACCTAAAATAAATGGAGTAGCTAGGGTTTGATTTAATTGTGCTCCATAGCAAACGTTTGCAAAAATTTGTCAGCGAATTATACAATTGCAGCGAATTATACAATTTAGGCCAGTGAATTATACAATTGTATATGTATGGTGATGCCAGCGAATTATACAATTTAGGCCAGAGAATCATACAATTGTATATGTATAGCGAATTATACAGTTATATGTTTGTTATGGAGCGCAATTATGCAAACTTTGCTATAACATACAAATATGAATTTTTTATTTGCTATATGTGAAAGTTGCCCTTATTTATATAGTAAATAATTTTTGTGTATGAAATTGTTTAACTCACACACGAATAATTAAAATTATATGTTCTTTTAAATTATAAATTAAATATTCACAATTAGAGATGAAGTTGGACAAACATCTTAATGATTATAGCACAAGATTAATAATTTGATCCTAATAATGGTAAAATTTCAACTTCTTGTACTAGTATATTTCGTATATATTGAACAGATCAATTAGAAATGCTTGATTATGTTCTGAATAATTATAAACCACTTCTTTAGTGTATTACATATACTTATATTTTTAATTTTGATATGTTTATTATAATCTATGTAGTTTGATTTATTATTTTTATCTATTAAAATTAATAAAACTTTTTTATGAGTCAATATATTCCTAATAGATTGGAGAATGAAAAACCACACCTAAGATAAAAATGACCATAAAACCTCCAAACACATTTCAAGATCACTTTAGTAGTGTCCTTTCCTAGATTGAAATTGCAATAAAATAATGAAATTGTCAATTCCAAGAATAAATTAAAAGATAAAAACTGAACAATAATAATACAAGGAATATCTTGTCACCCTCTATCAGGCTCGACCATCAGTCTCTCCAAATGATCTCTTTTCTAGTTGTATAGTGCAACATTTCAAAAATTTGTAAGCTAAGATTCGAATTCGTTTTATATATGTATAGGTTTAAATTAGATGATTTTTAATTGTGCATATGTGTTAATGTCTCGGATCTAATGATCAAGTTGTGCAGTCACCTATCTATTCTAACACCTAGGTTTAAATTAGATGATTTTTAATTGTGCATATGTGTTAATGTCTCGGATCTAATGATCAAGTTGTGCAGTCACCTATCTATTCTAACACCTAGATAGGATAATCCTCACACCAAATTTAATTTGATCCATACAAAGATAAATACAACATTATCTAACTCGTGTATAAATATAAGAACACCTTGGTCATAGGGTTTTTAAGAATTATAAATATAAATCTTAACCGTGGTCATAGGGTTTTTAAGAAGTGAATTCAAAATTTTCAAGAAATCTTTTCTTGATCATTTTTTATCAAGTTGGGAATCTTGAGTTTTTGACTAAAATCATCCCTGAAGTATGACATAAACCTAAAGTATATCCTTGTATTACATAAGTAAACAAAAAACATCCTTGCACTATCCAACAAGTTGCTAGTTTCATCCTTCTGTCTAATTTTTTAAGAAACTCATGCCAACAACTAAAAAGAAAAATGTGTCAAGTTGAATGAAAAAATGTACGCATGGTTAAGCTAGTCAAGTTGGGTCTTTTTTTTTTAATTTTTTTTTAAAAAATTGAGGGTTTAAATCATATTCAGACAAAATATATTCAACTTCTAAATATTCTTTGTAAAAGTACTATAGCCAAATACAAACTCCAACTTCAAAAATTTCAAATAAAGTAATTATTTTTTTATTTTCATAACAAAACGCTATGTAATTTCACCAAATTTTCAGCATTTATGTACATTGTATGAAATGTGAATTATATTGTATATAAGGTCCATACGTACTAAATATTTATTCAAAAAAAATCTCTGATTAATTGAGCATAATATTTTTAAAATAATTTTTTTTACATAATCTTTCTAACTATCGAACCTCCTGTATAAATTTCAAGACTTATGTATTGTTGCAAGTCAATTTACTTGATAATGCAATAAACATTTAGACTAACAACACACAAATATTAAATTCTGTGAATGAAAGATTCATTTTCTATTTATATCCTTATTCATTTTAGTTAACTTTGATCTTGTCGTCGTGGCTAAGACATGACCAAATTAAAAGAAAAATAATTTACTGGTTCAATCAGTTTCTTCATTAAAAAAAAGAGTGAAGGATGAATCTTGTTATTATTTGGATAGTATAAGGATGTTTTTGCCCACTTAGATAATATAAGGATGTTTATTTCCTGGAGAAAGATTAGCCAACTTCAAATAAGAATGCTCATGATTGAACCAATCTCACTATTGATATCATTTGTCCAAAAGAATGAATCTACAGAAGACACAAGAAACGTTACAAAATCATATTCGAAGGAAGTAGATGTCCTTTGACATTTACTATGCCTCTGAATCTCCTTATTAAGTACATTCTCCTTTTATTTATTCAACTAGACTATTCAAGTCTAAGTTTACAGTCCACAGTCTTAGGTCCTATTTTAATCATTTTAGGAATAGGAACTTGGACTTTGGATAGACACCCCCACACTTTAAAATATTTCAAGTTGGATTTTCTTCATTTTTATTTTTTATATGGAAAAGATTGTGTCCTGAACAAATAAAATTGTTTTCTTTCTAAAAAGACAAAACTTTTTGTGTTCTCTTTTGAAATAAGGGTTGTTCCTCCACACAAGTTTTGTAGTAAATCCGAACTTATAAATAATGCATCCATCATTTCTTTCAACATTTGGTTTTTCATTAGATTGAGGTGAATAGGGCAGCAGTTTGATGAATAATTCAACTTTCCAAACATATTTCTGCACAAGGATATTTATACTCTCAATTCTTATTAATTCTTATCTTTTTCCCAACTGATTTTCAACTTCGATATTATATTGTCTAGACATTTCTATTGTTTCATCCTTACCATTTCGCAAATAGACATAGTCATTTCTAATGCAATTGTCAATGAAAGTTATGAGATAATTTTTCTACCATGAGATGGTGTTGACTTCATATCACAAATGTCAGTGTAAATCAACTCTAAGAGATTAAAATTCCCTTCAACAGATTTATAAGAATGCTCAGCATACTTAGATTCCACACAAGCATGACATTTTTATTTATTGCACTCCAAGTTGATCAGTTTTCCTTACAAGGTTTTGCAATTGACATGTTCCAAGTATTCATGTCACAAATTTTGACCCAAGCAAGTTAGAACAAATAAAGTATTGAGTTCGAAAAGCTCTTCCCGAGGTACCTTTTTTCTCACTAATATTTTGTTCATATTTCTTACAATTTTGTGTGATACAAACAATATTGTATAGAGTCATCACCTTGTCAAATGTTCTTTTCAGAAGGACCTTTCCATAACTTTCAATTTGATTGTTATAGAACTACCCATGAACAAAGTTTCATCGAGTCCAACAAAGGCAATATAGTCTAAATGTTTCTTTACAAAACATAACAAATGACTATTCACTAATATTCATGTCTATGCAAATACTTTTATTATAACAGACATATCTTTTCTTAAAAAATTACAATATTTTAAATTTTTTAAATAAAAGAATACAATTATTTTGAACAAGTATATATATAATTTGGTAGTTTCATACTAGTCACACCATATACTAGTAATAAAGAAAATCAACAATCACAATACCGAATATAAAATTACATGGAAAGTTTCATCATTATCTCATTTCGATCCATGTTCCCCTATGTGTGAACAGGAGGTCCAGAAGATCATCCATTTGCAAAACATAGCAAATCGAATGCCAGAAGCATTTACTGATTTGAAAAGGATAACAAAGTCACATACTGCCGCAGTAAACGTGTCTATCCGGATTGACGTCCCAAAAGGACCATCTACGAGTGTCATGGCTTCTGAATCACAAACACGCTTAAAGCGTGGTAGACCATTGGGCTCAAAGAATAAAAATCCTAAAAAAAAAGTACAAAAAATGACATTACAAAAGAATCACGCGAAGATAAGATTCAAGATCTGATTAATCCTGATATTTCTGAAGAGATCAGTAAACCCGAGACTCAAGTGCATGAAGAACTTTCAATAAGTTCTACGGGTGATGAGATAAGTTTAGGTCGATCGAAAACCATAGTTGATAATATTTTCGCATATATTGTTGCATTAACATTATGTAAGACAATGATGACCTTAAACCCTTATCTGTTGAAGAATGTCGACGAAGATGTGATTGGCAAAAATGGCAAGAGGCAATTCAATCAGAATTAGACTCACTTGCTAAACGTGAGATTTTGGACCTGTAGTCTAAACCCCAAATGGTGTAAAATCAGTTGGCTATAAATGAGTTTTTGTGCGAAAGCAAAATGAGAGAAATGAAATTGTAAGATACAAGGCACGCCTTGTTGCACAAGGATTCTCTCAACGACCTGGTGTCGACTATGAAGAAACATATTCACCAGTTATGGATGCAATAACTTTTCGATATCTCATCAGTTAAGCTGTTTATGAAAATCTTGAAATACATCTAATGGATGTGGTTACAGCTTATCTTTATGGTTCACTTGATAATGAAATTTATATGAAAATTCCAGAAGGACTTAAAATGTCTGAATCATATAGTTCAAAACCTCGAGAAATGTATTCAATCAGATTACAAAAGTCATTATATGGCTTAAAACAATCAGGACGCATGTGGTATAGTCGCCTCCAGTGAGTACTTGATAAAACAAGATTATATAAATGATGTCATTTGTCCTTGCATTTTTATTAAAAAAACAACGTCAGGGTTTGTTATTCTTGCAGTTTATGTTGATGACATTAATCTCATTGGAACTCCAGAAGAGGTCCAAAAGGCAATTGAATATCTAAAGAAAGAATTTGAGATGAAAGACCTTGGAAAGACAAAACTGTCTTGGTCTACAAATTGAACATTTAGCAGACAGGGTCTTCATCCATCAATCTGTCTATACTGAGAAAATCTTGAAACGATTTTACATGGACAAAGCACATCCATTAAGTGCTCCAATGATTGTATGATCACTTGAAGTGAGTAAAGATCCATTCCGACCTCAAGAAGAGAATGAGGAACTTCTTGGTCCTGAAGTACCTTATCTTGGTGCAATTCGCGCACTTATGTATCTTGCTAATTCTACGAGACCTGACATGGCATTTTCTGTTAATTTATTAGCAATATTTAGTTTTTCTCCTACACGAAGACATTGGAATGGAGTTAAACATATATTGTGATATCTAAAAGGGACTAGTGATATGGATCTATTTTATACTAACAAAGATAGTGCAGATCTTGTTGGTCATGCAGATGCAGGTTATTTATCTGACCCACATAAAGCTTAATCTCAAACAGACTATATGTTCACATACGGAGGTACTGCTATATCTGACGATCTACGAAACAGTCCATAGTCGCTACTTCTTCAAATCATGCTGAGATAATAGCCATTCATGAAGCAAGTAGAGAATGTGTATGGTTGAGATCAGGGATACATTTTATCAAATAAAAATGTGGTTTGAAATGTGATGTCAAGATACCCACAGTGCTCTTTGAAGATAATATTGCATGCATAGCTCAATTAAGAGGAGACTTCATAAAAGGAGATAGAACGAAACATATCTCACCAAAATTAATTTAGACATGATCTCCAGAAGAATGGTGATATTGATATACAACAAATTCGTTCAAGTGATAATCCAGCAGATTTATTCACCAAATCTTTACCAGCCTCAACTCTTGAGAAGATGGTGCAAAAGATTGAAATGCGAAGACTTAAACATCTTAATCGTGGTCTTTATCAGGGGGAGTAAAATACGTGTTGCACTCTTTTTTCCTTAATCTAGGTTTTGTCCGACTGGATTTTCCTAGAAAGATTTTTAATGAGGCAACAAGTAAAACGTATTGTGAATGTCTATGTATATGTGTTTTCAACTTTTCATTTACATATACATCTAAGGGGGAGTGTTGTAAAACAATGGCAATGACACATGGAGCCCACCAAAAATAATGACTCACATTACTTGTCTTGTTGTAAACAATTGTGAATGCCATGTGGACACTATCTTACACTTGGCAAATAGTGACCAAGTTACATCTTTCCATTTACCACTATAAATAGTAGTACATTTCCAAATGTAAAGGAATAAGAGAAAAGTTTGGCATATATCATTATACGCTTTCTTTGTTCTTGTTCTTAATTTAGTTTATTATTATTAATTTGTTAGCTACTTATTTTATAACACTTTAGACAGTTCACATAAAAAGAGAATTGCTGTCATTTAGGAAATTAAAACTATTCACAAATACAAAGAAATTCAAAATCGCCTAATTAAAATACAAAGAAACATATACCCTAAATTGCTAAAATCTCTCGAATTTCCTCTGAATTGAGAGATTCATCTATTCATGGTTGTCACATCCGGGGAGCACCCCCTAGACGTAATCGGCGTCGTCGTCCTCCTTGAGGATAGACTAACCTCTTAGCATTCGTCATAACATTCATAGGCCAAAAATACAGAAAATTTAAGAACTTTTACTACTTCTACATTGAGGTTTACATAGACCTCTACATACACATATATATAGTTATATCGACTATACATAGACCCTTCGTATAAGAAGATTACATAGTCTTCTACTTTTATTGCACATACATATATATAACATAGAATAAAGTCTCAAGATTGTCTCCTCTCATAACCATCTAAAACGATCATAGCAATTTGGGCATAGCCCTACATCAATGTCAAGAAGCCATATATAGACTTATACAAATCGTACTCAAATGAAATAGAATGAACATAAGAGTCTAAAAAGTAAAGCAACTCCGTAATCTAGATAATGACATCGCCCTCGAAAAGTGATGACCTACCCACTTGGATGGTAAAGAATATCCAAGTCTTCTTCAAGTCGTCTCGAATGAGCCTTCAACGACCGGAACCTAAAATGTTTGGGAAAAAGGGAGAAAATGGGGTTAGTACGCCACTTGTACTAAGTATGAGACCATATGCACATATAACATCAAAACATACTAAAAAGGGACATTTAGTTAAATCATGCCATTTTACCCTTTAAAATCCTTATGCACCATCAATCAAGTCATACCAATTACTAAGACATGTTCAACAAATCAAAACAAGTCATATGCATATCAACATACTTGAAGCCATAATCTAACACAACTCTATCATCACATAGTAATGTCACAAGCATGAATAGGAGTTTATCATATCATAATAAGCAATACAACTAATCATAAATCCTCATAAAGTCGACAAATGCAATGACTAAGCAAAGCCCCATAACCTTACTCAATCAAGTAAACCTACAAGAACCATGATTAATAACCTACTCCACATAACATAGTCTTCAATATCCATAACTTCATACTTTTATAATAATGACCAATTTCATATTCATAAGCATTATCATTATCATATAATTCGTTTACACGAAAGATCACTACACCATCATCATTAACATTTATCATCATATACTCACATAATATTAACCTCCTAAAGCTTCTATCAAGGCAAACTAGTGCAAGGCATAGGTAGAGTCTCATATCCCTACCTAGGTTAAGTCAAACCCCCTCAAGTCACTCTAGTTGATTTATACATCATTACTTTATTTTAGCTTAGAGAACACTTGCCTTAACCGACATAGACCACATGAGCTAAGTGTGGAATCCGGTATTGTAAAACCTTACACCGATGGAAAATGGTCTATCGGCCAAGATAAATCCTAACATGAAACGTAGCATCTAGGTGGATCCACTGGCTAGTATTCCTATGGTGGCAACATAGTTAAGGAACTTGGGGCCGTCTTGGAAACATCACTCTACACCCTATTTGGGTCATGAGGCTATCCACCCCCGTGAGGACCGTAGTGAACCCTACCTTCCCTATGTGGGAAAGTGTCACCCCCTCACATACAAGATCACTCGGTGCTAAGCTAAGTCCCTTTTTGAAATATCTTTAATGTCTTTATTTATCAATCATAACTTAGTTTAGGTCATAGGGTCTAGCTCTTGTATAATCATCATCATCATCATAGCTCAATAAGAATTGCATGAGTGTAGTCCTTTCATTACAATTCATATAAGTAAGGTGAACACATTTGCATATTCATTCCTACTAAGGCACATTGGTAATCATCAACATCTTTATGACATTTCATCTTAATCAACCTCACAACCATAGTCAAGAAATTTCAATTCAACACCATACCACCCTATCAATCATAAACAAGGCATACCTCAATACCACGTCATGACTTAATCACAATTAACCATAATTTGAAGTAAAAAATAGGGTTCATAAGAATTACCTAGTCTCCTTCATAATTCATCATCAAGGTTTTACCATCAACCCTTAGTTCAACTCAATTAGGTCATAAAGTCATCACAATTCAATAACCAACATCATCCCAAGGCTAAATGAATCACTACATCACAATTCAATACTAGATCAAAGCTTAAGATTAAGTCAATTCATCATAACCTAGATCACTTTCCAAGAACTAGCATGAAAGACTACAATTCACCCTAATTTGTTCATGATCAGTGTAACAACATCATTTGATAGCAATTCAACCAATAACCAATTTAATTGAATCAAATACAACCTAATTCATATCAAGATCAAACCTAGGGTTAAGGGTTGAGGATCATATTCTACAAGTTAGACCAAACCATCAACAATTATCATGATCAAGTTAAAATACATGTTAATCTATCCATTATAACCTAAAGAAAACATAAACAACTTAGTTCACAATATCAATTTCGAGATTAGATGAAAACCACTTGAAAACTCAACTTTTAGAAATACTTTGAATGAACCCTTTGAGGACAGATCCCATACCTCAATGTTTGATGAAGATTTAATGGTGAAATCGCCCCTTTACAGCCCCCGAAACCCTTCCCTAGCTTGTCCTTCAATGGTGTCTTCCAAGAGAGAGAGAAAGAAGAGAGAAGGAAGAGAATTTGTTTTTTGAGTTGTAATTAATCTAATGGGGGTTGGGGTCTTTATATGGGGGGTTAACTAACTTAATTAGACTTCCCTAAGCCCCTAGTTAACCAACCTAACCCCTTAACTAATTAAATGAACTAACTTAAAAACGTGCAACAAACTTGACCCTCACAGACGAGACCCTGATCGACGGTCCGTCTGTGAGTCGACGACTAGTACCCCCCTCCGTCCTGCACACACGTCGTTTTGGTCAGAGACTTGTGCAAGCGAGGGCTCCATCAATTTGGCTAAGTGTGGGATGACAGTTTGCATCGACGCCCCATCAATCCACACACGAACCGTTGATGGCCTCTCGTGGTTGCACACTGCCCAGTGTTGTCTCCTACGTGCTAGGGTCCTCCTCAAGAGCCCTTGGTTGGTCCTTGGGGAGTCGTACCCGGATGTTTCGACCATGAATCGACTTTAACATATGTTATACACCTTTCCATTAAATTTCATGAATTTCCGACTCTTAAAAACTAGTCAAATAAGCTATGGCACGGTAGTACCTCTTTGAACCAATTTTCGAACGTCATGGACGTTCTTGAAAATTTTGATTTCTAAACTTCCTAAATGACCTATATTCATTAAAAATGGACTTAAAAACAGTGTCTAGACCTCATGACACCTATGTTAGGCTTTAAGACACGTCTTGGATTTTCGAAGTGTTACAATGGTAGTCTCTCAATCAGTGAGATTCTCACAAATTAAGCTTCTTCATTTACAGTAAGCTCTTAATCAGTGAGATTCTCACAAATCAAGCTTCTCCATTTACAGTAAGCTCTTAATCAGTGAGATTCTCACATATCAAGCTTCTCCATTTACAGTGAGCTTACGTAAATGGAAAAGCTTAATTTATTTGTATATTTGCTTACCGTAAATTGAGAGATTTGAGCGATTTTGAGTTATGGATACGATGACAATAAGGAGGGGTGGGTTTAAGACTATGCGGAGCGGGGTGAGTTTAAGGTTGTGTGGGGCGGGTCTGATGCGGGGCGGATTGAAGTGTTTTTTTTTAAAATTAATGTGGCGCGGGGCGGGCTGCGGGTATATGTGATGTTATGTTGGTTTAAACTTAATTTTAACTTTTTACATGTTATAAGAGAGATAGAGATTATTAAGATAATTTCATTAAAGCTACTAAAATATTCAAGATAATAAATGAAATTGATTTAATAAAAAATAATACAATTTCTTACATGTTTTCCAATTGACCTCTAAAAATAAAATTTTAAGTCACTATCCTATTAAATTAGTACAACTTAATTAAAAAATGAATTAATTTTGTTAAATTTTATTTCTAGTATCAAATATAACTAAAAAAAGATTTAAAAAATTATGCGGAGCAGGTCTATGCGAGGCGGAACAGATTAAAAATGAAAAAAGTTATTATGCGAGGCGGGGCAAGTTAAAAATGAAAAGAGTCGTTATACAGGCGGGGCGGATTAAAAATTTTACAAATTAAATTCAACCCGCTCCGCTTCCGTCCTGCACCCGTCCCATTGCTATCCCTAGTTATGGTTTGTATTTTAGGCTATTTTGAATTTAATTGTATTTGTGAACTACTTTAATTTCCTAAATGACATCAATTTTGTTTTTATGTGACCTGCCTAAAGCTAATTTAGAGGACTAATTGAATTATTGTATTTTCTTATTTTCAATTAAGAAAAAAGACTATATTTATGTAAATAATTAATTAATATTAATTATTTTTTTTCTTTCAGTTAAGAAAAAGAGAATTATATAATAATATTTAATATATATATTAATACGTTTTAAACAACTGGTAGGCATATGGTCTCCCAAGTCCCAAGAGTTCACTTATTAGTGCAACTTTTAAGTATCTCATGAACGAATAAAATGTTGTCCACAATGCTTTTTACCTTCTATAAAAAGTTAGATTTTGAATTTTTCTACTAATTCATATATGAAAGTCTTGAGTGGGGTGGAAAAATTAAACTCAATCCGCCCAATTCATCGAATTCGTTTAAGTTTGAACGGATTATTGACCTACTCATTGATTAACTCAACTCATTTCAGTCCATTATATAATTCAAATGGACTCATGAGAAATCTTGTCAAAATATTTTCAATTTTTTTAAAAAAAATTAATATGTTATATATAGACATAATAAAAAAAAAATATTAAGTACTAAAATAGTTTAAAAGAATAAATAAAATAATTAAGCTTAGTGAAAATTAGGTTAAGCTGGGTAGGATCTTGACTTTTGACCCGTTATATAACCCATTATCTAATCTATTTTGATCCAACCTATTTTAATCCAAACAAATTTAAGTTGGGCTGAGTCTTGACTCAATTATTATCTTGACCCATTTGACCGAACCTGACAATTATCAATCCTAGTCTTGAGACTTCTAATTATCACCTTGGAAATAATTTTATATAAAGTGAATAACATGTCATAGGTCTAAAGTCTCTAACCTTGGATGAGCAGGAACCTAGGGATCAAAGTGACGTAGTTGTGTTAATAGCAGAAATCTTAGATAAGAAATTCAATCAAGAATGAGGGCGTGTTGAGTTTAGTTCGTAAATTTTTTTAATAACGTCCCGTATAATAATTTTTTTTATTTTCAATCCATCCGCTCCATATAGACCCGCCTCGCATGAATCCATTCCATATGATTTTTTTAATATTTTTTTTCTAGTTAAGTTTGATACTAAAAATAAAATTTATATAAAAAAGTTCATTTTTCATTAAGTTGTATTAATTTAATAGATAATACTTTAAAATTTTATTTTTTAGAGATCAATTGAGATACATGTAAAAAATTGTATTATTTTTATTGAACCATTTCTCCAGCCTCACCCTGCATAACCTTAGATCCACCCCGCCCCACTCTATTGTCATCCCTAATTACGATGGGTTAGTTTATGAATGTTAGGATGCGAATGAATTTTTATATTGAGTCATCCCAAAGTAGACACAAGTCACAGAATCAGTGTATTGTATTAATTAATTTTTCATTATAATTAAGTAATAAATCAAAAATTAAATTTAAACTTGAGCGATAAATTTTAGGGAAAATGCATAGTACCCTCCTATACTATAATCGAAATTCCAAAGACACACCTTAACTAAACTAAGATCCTATTACCTTCATGAACTTATTTTTTTTGTAATTTTGTGCACCTTTTTTACTTACGTGGCATCCAAATATCTCCCACGTGCTTCAATTGCGTGGAGTCACAGAGTGTGTCATGTAAGACAAAAGGTGCACAAAATTACAAAAAGAATAAGTTCAGGGGTGTAATAGGACCTTAGTTTAGTTAAGATGTGTCTCTGAGATTTCGATTATAGTCTAGGAGGTACTTGTGCATTTTCCCTAAATTTTATTATAAAACACACTGTTACAAAAGTTTTTTTTTCTATGTATAGTTGAAACTTTCATATTTATTCATTTTTTTTTGCGTAACCTTATGTTTTTAAATTTTCATTTTAAGAAAAAAACTTTACGTTAAGTTATGTAGATCGAAATAGACCAACACAATTTTTTTTTTCTGTTTCCAATCAATGCCTTCCCACACTATGACGAACGAGCTCGACATATTCAACTCTTGAGGGGTAGTTTGATGTGTTGCAACTGTATATTTTGAGATAAAAATTTAGTATTGTCTTTTTTTATAGGGCAACTTTCACGTATAGCAAATAAAAAATTTATATTTGTATGCTATAGAAAAGTTTACATAATTGCGCTCCATAGCAAACATAGAAACTGTATAATTCGCTATACATATACAGTTGAAGCGAATTGTATAAAACGAAGTGTATAAAAAGAGAAAGAGAAAGACACTTGGGCAGAGAATTGTATAAAACGAAGTGTATAAAACGAATTGTATGATTATAAGTGTATAGAACGATTATATACAATTTGAATTTGTATAAAATGAGAAAGAGAGAAAGACAAAAGAGACTTGGGCAAGGTATATACAATTGAATCGAATTGTATAAAACGAGAAAGAGAGAAATTAGATACAATTTAAATTTGTATAAAACGAGAAAGAGAGAAAGGCAAAAGAAACTGTGCAGGGGAGTATTTTTATTGTATAATTATAAGTGTATAGGACAAAAATATATATACTTACATGTGTATATACAATTTTCTCACGATTTATACAAATAGAAACACAATTTATATATCTCGCTTCTGTTTGTATAAGCGAGAAAGGCGAGGGTGGCGAGCGAGATTTGGGAGAGTGGCGAGCGAAATCTGGAAGAGGGGAGAGAGGAGAACAAAAATATATGTATTTATACAATTTCCTCTGCTTTATACAAATAGAAATAATTTTTATACACTTGTGTTTGTATAAAAAGTGAGGAAGCGAGCGAGAGATTGGAGGAGAGTGGCGAGCGAGATATTTGGGAGAGAGGCGACTAACAAATTTTAGCAAACGTTTGTTATGGAGTACAATTAAATCAAACCCTAGCTACTCCATTTATTTTAGGTTATTAGTTTGCTATTATATACAATTGTCCCTTTTTTATATGGTAATTAATTTTGGAATGAGTTACCTAATGAGTAGTAATTAGTATTGAGATAAATTATTTCTACTCAAGGGTAGCAAAATTAGTTATTTTAGGATAAAACAATAAAAATGACAAAAATATTCTTGAGGTTCCACTAACATTTTATTTTAACTAAATAAAATAGAGGGTGTTTTTATAAATAAGTTATATAAAATATGTTATTTTTAAGGGAAAATGCATAAGTATTATGCCTGAAATCTCAGAGACACACTTATATTATACTAAGGTCCTATTACCCTCCTGAACTTATTTTATAAATAATTTTCTACCCTTTTTTGGCCTAGTGGCAGTAGTTTGAAAAAAAATGTCAATACATGCTGGGCCCACAAGATAGTGCCACGTAGGCCGAAAAGGGGTAGAAAATTATTTATAAAACAAGTTCAGAGGGGGTAATAGGACCCTAGTATAATATAAGTGTGTCTCTGAAATTTCGGGCATAGGTTGAGAGGTACTTGTGCATTATCCCTATTTTTAACGAAAAAGGGTTAAAAATATCCTTAAACTATCCGAAACAACTTATATTTACTCTTAAACTATATTTTGGCTCAATACTGCCCTTCTATCAAACTATTGGGTCAAAAATGTCCTCCTTATAAACGGAAGTTGTTAAATGTCATGTGGATGTCACATTGTACGCCAATAGGTTTCCACTGCCACATAGATTAAATCCCTAAATCTTAATTACTCAATTTCCCCCTCATTTCATTATTTTCCAAAAACGATTTCACCCCTTCTCCCTCATTTCGCGGCTAGAGTTTCACAGTTTTCTTCGTCCCTAGGTTTCAAAGTGGATATTCCCGGTTGTAGGTTAGTAAATATTTTTTCTTATTTTATTATGTTTACAACCACGAATATCCACTTTGAAATTCAAACTCGACGAAAGGTATAAAACCCTAGCCGCGAAATGAGAGAAAAGTTGTGAAATCCTAATTATCATGCTTTGAAATCGTAAACATAATAAAATAATTTTTTTTACTAACCTACAACCACAAATATCCATTTTGAAACTCAGCCCCGAAGAAAGCTATGGACCCTAATCGGAAAATGAGGGGAAAATTGTGAAATCCTAGCTATCATGCTTTTGAAATAGTAAACATAATTAAATAAGAAAAAAGATTTACTAACCTACAAACACGACTATCCACTTTGAAACTCAGCCATGACGAAAACTATGGAACCCTAGCCGCAAAAGTGGAACCCTAATTGTAGGCAATGTGGCATCAATATGACAACAACTTCCGTTAAGTGGAAGGGTACTTTTGACCCAATAGTTTGACGGGAAGGGTAGTTTTGAGCCGAAATATAGTAGTTTAAGGGCAAATATGAGTTATTTCAGATAGTTTAAGAGTATTTTTGACCCTTTTCCATTTATTCTATGTGGCGCTAGAACCCTATTGGCGTGCATTGTGGCATCTACATGGCATTCAATAACTTCCGTTAATAAGAAGAACACTTTTGACCCAATAGTTTGATGGAAAGGATAGTTTTGAGCCGAAATATAGTTTAAGGGTAAATATGATCTATTTCGAATAAATAATAAATGAGAACAAAATACCGAATTCTAGCACAACTTATCTTCAAATCAAACAACCTAAAAGTTTTGTATAACAATCTTTGAATTAATAATTCGAAAAAGCATGTACTTATACAAGGGTGTGACGGTATGGTAGATACGATCGATTCGGTCAGATTTATTGATTTTCGATTTGTGGACAAGCTAAAGTGATAACTAAATCAATAAGATTTTACTATTGATTAATCAATTTTCGGTCCTTAATAGTTTGATTTTTTTATTCAACCAATAAGAAAATATTCATGTATTGATATATACACAATATTCATAAAATAGAAATAATAACAACAGTAGAAATGCGAAACAAGTTTCTATGTTAATCAATTTTATTTAGTTAGAGTTGATCAAATTTCTTCTATAGACTCATGTAATAAATTACGAAACCAACATTACTTATCCACTTGTCACAATCAAAATCTAACATTAAGAAGTGAAAATGTAACGGCTTAGTTGTGCCAAGAAAAGACAATGTGTCGCGATAGAAAGGCAGATAGGCTAGTGTGTATTGCCTACTTCCGAAAGTAATATTAAAATTTAGAAAATAGAATTGGTAAAATATTATGGTCATTATATTATTAGGAGTAAAATAATAGCTGTAATACCATGTTATTAGGTATCTATTTAACGATTAATCAAAATTATTTAAGTGAAAACCGTATTGATAACCCAGTAAAAGTTTCACAAAAATCAATAACCCAATAATGCAATATCTATTAACCAATAGTGTTTTTTTCTTCATTTTGGTTTATCGATTGAACTAGTTTTTGCACAATCCTATTTATCATAAGGAGTTTTCAATTTCTCATCTTCGATTAGTCAATAATTTTGGAAAACATTTTCTCAAAAAGAAAAATCTTAAAAAATGAATTTCCTATAGTAATAGACTGGTAGTAGAAAAAATAAATTCCACAAATGACATCTCGCATTGATTATGTCCTCCTTCCCCACCCTCCAACACACCTTATCTTTTCCATTACCCTCTTACCCCCATTCCCACCATCCCACCCCACCACACCCCTCATAATATTTATTCTAGATTACATACAAATACATTTACGATAATATTATTTCTTGCATACCAAACACAAGATAATAAGTAAAAGCTCAACTTAAACATTTTCAAAGAAACTATTGTCTATGAAAATCATTTTCCTTTTTGCAGTAAACACACCCTAAAACGAAAATATACATGATAAAGTCCAAAATTGTACTTCATATGAGATAGTATTTGCCTTTTTCTTTTCTACATCTTATTAATGTGCATACCAACTATTTCTTTTTAAAAAAATTTATGGATGAAGAAACTACAGAATCCAAAAGAAAACTCGAAATTCCAAAGCATCTCATTATGTAACTTGTTTGAGATGGATAGTAGTAAAGCACTCGCTATACTAACAGACCAAACCCCTTGTACACACTACAGTTTACTAAGAGGTGCTATGCTACTCTTTTCAACTAGTCTTAACTCTTAAGTAAAGTTTATTACTAAAAAGTTGGGAATAACAGAACTGGAAATATGGAGGGGGAGGGGGAGGCGGGAGGCGGGAGGTGGGGAGGGGGGAGGGGGAGGGGGGCAGGGGAAGTTCTAATTGCCTATGGACTGAATATAAGATATCTACAGTATCTCAACTAAAGAGACAACACTAACCACATGATCACTAGTTCTAAAACAACGGTTTTGCTGAGAATAACCTTTGCTCCTTCCTGCAACTGCAATCAAATGAATGAAGAACCTCTTCTTTTGAATCTGAACAACAATATTTCTCTCCCTTGTGCTTTTATTCAGTATCCACAATTCCTCGGCTGCATGTACATTTTTTACTGGTGACTTTTTTTTTGATCTTTTACTGGTGAAATCCTGCATTTCAGGGACTGTTAACAGACATCAGCGAGAGCACAGATATGAGTAACAAGACACTGAAGCAGTTGTTAAATCATCTTGCCTATTTATGGACCTGCGACTGTCACCCCACTCTCCCCAGGAGGATGCTGATTTTCCCCGAACATGTTGTTATCACCTCCCATAGACACATCACCTTTATCTTCTTCCATTTGAGTAACCCCTGTGCTATTGCTTAAGTCAGTAACCCTCGTACCACTAGGAGTTTGTCGCGAACTCCTGGATGTCAACTTCCTTTTTGAACCCCCTTCTCTACTCTTTGGCCGTGTATTCACAGTCAAGAAACCATTTGCCACAGCTTCAATTACTCTTGTGGTTGGAGGCCGACTTCTAGTGCTATGCCTACGTGAGTTCAAGCTAGGTTGCTGTGGTTCCATATTAGCACTATCTGTCACTGTCTTCAACTCACCAGAAACATCAGTACTTTTCATGGTACCACTTTGGTCTTCTGTCAATGCTGGCACCAGAACTTCATATTCTGAATCAGGGGGGACTTGAGGTTCATTGAGGTCAATCATTGTCCTAGTTTTAGGTTCTGCAACAGGAAGCTTCAAGACATGACCATCAGGAGAAGCACATTCGGCACTTTGAGAAGGACTGCTCTTTGATGAGTTGCTTGATGACACCTTATCCTCAGACAAAGCTATCGGAATGCTGTTCGGCGATAGGTCATTGCTGCTAGAGGTGTGACGCATCTCTTGTTCCGTTACTGGAACCATATCACTTCCACGGCTACAAGCCGTTAGTCTCCTACGCCGCTTGGCAATGGGAGCTACAAAGTCCGCGTTGTTTTCTTTCAATCTCTTAAGCGAGTGAGATTTTACCCCTTTTCTTGGCTGCTTGTCTTCACAAATGTTTTTTGTTTTCTTCAAATCATTCACTGGTATAGTAGAAGAAGCAGGATCAGATATAGGAATATCCTCATTTGAAGCTTCTTGAAACTTCTGGCTTGAAACACTGATTTTGTAACCTTTCCCATCAGAATGCATTTCTCCATTGGAGATAATCCGCGAGGAATTATTATGATTCGCCTCTGCTTCATTAACCACAGAAGTACCGACAGAGTCTGATTCATCAGTAGACTCCTCTTCACTCTCTTCAGCTTTTTTTCCAGAACACAATTTGTTTGAGATATCCACTGGAAGACTTGTCAACTCTCTCAATTTGAAGGGTTTACCATCAGAGAGGCTTGTATCTACAACCGTAAACTTCATAACATCTGTATATCGATTAGGAGTTCTAGGTTGAAGATAACAAGGGCGTTGTCTTGTTGGAAGATCATCTTGTTCTAACTTTGTTTCATCTGTTTCACCTTCAGCCTTAAACTCTAAAAGAGTAGGATCTGCAGCAACTTTACCCAAGACATCTCTAAAAGAATCGAAATAGTGGTTCCCTTTGACTAATTTCCTAGAGAACTTTTTGATACCAGGCATCAGAAAAACCAAATCATTCTTGGGATTAGCAGCATAATTCAAGTGCTTAGGCTTCTCTGAGAGCCAACCTGTTGCTAATAGACGGGGCCAAACAGCTTCCCAGAATAGATCAGAGGATCGAGCTTTACTAAGTCGGTAATCTCCAGTTAGAAACTTAATCACTTCTTCAGTTGTAAGAGAGGAGCACGCTTTGCCAACTGGAACTTCTGAGCGTACAGCATGATTGGACCTTGAAGGTTCCAAGGTCATGCATGTAAGATCATATTTACCTTTGCCAATGCCAACTGCTTCAATGAGCTTGTTTAACCCAATCATAGCCTTTAAAGAGAAGACATACTCTTCCAACAATATCTTTCCTTCCCCAAATGCCTTAGAGACCTGTCGAGCAATCAGATTAATTATAGTATCATAAGATATAAAAATGACAAGCAGAAAGGGTGCACTGCATGAATACCAAATTAGAAATGAAAATTAACCAACCATAGTGTGTTACAAACACTGAAAAGCCCAAAAACTTGCCACTGATGTTACTCTTATACTCATCACAAATTATAGAACCTCTTAACTAAAGCCTATCCACATAATCAGACAGAGAGATAATTTGCAATTTACAGACCTTTATGGTATGAGGTTTCAAGTTTAAGCTCAAACAAAATCCATCCATGTTATACTTTACACTATGAGCAGTACATGTACATGTTCAGTCGATCAAGCAATCTCTAGTTTATTACTGAGAAGAGCAACACTTAATCTTTTCCCTGCATCTACAATAGATTTTTAGAATAATGCACATTTAGTCCAGATAATTAGAACTCTCTACATACAAAGCTATCAGCTTGCTGATGATAGGATCATCATAGCTTTTCATAGGACAAGGGAATTTCAAAAATTATAAAACCTAAAGTACCAATGTTGGATGGTAAATAAATAAGTAACACATACCAAATATTCCAGAAATATTAAGCATCTAAATCAACTAAACTGATGAACAACCAGAAAATGTTAAAAAGCCAGTGATAAATCAAAATGACATCTAACCAGGAAGAATTACTTAGCAGGGGGCACAAACATGAGAAAACACTGGGTATGGTGTATATAGCTTGTCTGAATACCTCTGTTAAAGCCTTTTGGTTTTCTTCTGAAATGCAGGGAAGTAGACGAGACATCAGCTCCTGTTGCCTCGATCCAGTGAACATCTTTTGTCCACACACGCTCCTTCTGCTTCTCACTTTTCGACATTCTGACCATCTACGGTACTCAGGGGATCCATAAAAATCCCCATAATAAAATGACAAGATGTCACCAGTCCTTTTAGTTTCAACAAACCTCTTAACATGAACAAAATTCTTCTCAAAGATGTACAGACCAAGAACTAAACTTGCCTTTTCAGTATCAGTCCAAGAATCTAGGACATTGCCAGGGACTAAACAATATCGCTGGCCTCTTATTTCCTGTAGTTTGTTTTCAGAAGATACATTTGATGATTCTCCTAGTGTTGCCTTACTGGGCAAGATCATGACTGATGGCTCTTTTTTAACTGTGATATTGTCCGTTTCTGACTGCATGTTGGTTAATCTGGTACTTTCAGGTTCTGAGGGTGCACTATCATTGGCTGCATTTATTGAATCAACCAGATCTTCCAACTTCTCATTTTTCATGCTTCCTACTTCCTGATTGACCCACACTAGTGGTATGGGTAATCCCACCATGAAATCCCAGGAAATATCAGCTCTGATCTCCTGATCAGCTAGCATTTTAGTAAATGAACTGCAGTCCCCCTGCAAAGGTGGAATTTCAACCTGATACTGGTTCCCAATGCGAGGAGGTATCTCTGGCTCTCCAACCACACCACTCATATCAGCAGACTCAAAAGAAAGCGACTGATCCGCAGACACATCATCCGTGTGATGTCCATTCACTTCAAATGAATCCATCTGCAAAAGAAAGCAACCCTCTGTCATGAGATACAACTATAAAAGCAAAAGATAACTCTTGTGAACAGATTAAGTCCAAAGGTTTCTGACGCGATGGAATCAATAATCTACTAAGAATATAAGATAACCAACGGAACAATAAGAATGCTCGAATTAGTTCTTCTAAGCGTGAAAAGCAAAAAAGCTGAAGTGGTTAACTTAGTAGGACCCAAAAAAATAATGACAGATTCTGAACCTGTCTTGTTGCTTGTACAAAATATACCCTTTGAGTAAAGCACTCAGATAGTTCAATTTAATAATGCTTGTAACAGTTAGAGTGGTGTGTAAAACAAAAGGAACTTTCAAAAAAAGAACTACTCACCATAGATAGCAATGGAACACCAAAACTTCACGAAGTATTATATACTGAGCAAAGTCCTTCAAGAATTCCTTACACAAATATGCAAAGAGGTACCCAATTCAGAAAATCAATGAGTTTGACTGTCATCTTTCTTCTTCATAGTTTTCTGTTCACATTCTGCTGCCCCTTATCCGTCAATGTATTGCCTAAACATCCAGATAGATTGAAGTATAAGTATAGACCTAACTAAATTGATATAATGTTGATGAATAATCAAGTAAAATTCCATTTAAAGAAGGCAGAGGCAAGACTAATAACCAAACGCAAGATAACATAAAGAATGCAGTTTAAAAGGAAAAAAACCAGAATCATCGAAATCATCGAAACCAGAAACAATGGATCCTGTCATAAATCATCGAAATCATCGAAACTAGAACCAATGGATTCAGTCATAAATCATCGAAACCAAAACCAAGGGATTCATTCATGAATCATCGAAACCAGAACCGATGAATTCAGTCACCAAATCATCGAAATCATCAAAACCAAAACCAATGGATTCAGTCATAAATCATCGAAACCAAAACCAAGGGATTCATTCATGAATCATCGAAACCAGAACCGATGAATTCAGTCACAAATCATCGAAATCATCGAAACCAAAACCAAGAGATTCCTTCATAGCTCATCGAAACCAGAACCAATGAATTCAGTCATAAAATCATCGAAATCATCGAAACCAAAACCAAGGGATTCATTCATAACTCATAGAAAACTTGTGCATTTGAATTAGCATCCAAAAAAATAAAAACACGAACACCGAACGGCAGAACTCAATTTTTCATATAAATTACACCAACAGTAAAAGAATTCTTTCAAAAGAAAAACACATACATAATCAGAAGAAATGAAAGATGTACAGAGTGATATGACTTGTAACATCAAACCCCAGATCCCATTTTTGAACAAAAAACAACTCTAATATTAGTAAAAGACACAAACACTAACCGTTTGCCATAAATCCTCAACACAACAAACCCCAAATTTCAAAACAGAAGAAAACAAACAAGCATTCTTATCAAAACCGCAACTGAGAGAAAGAAACTAAAACAAAAAGACAATGTAGAAAAAGCAAGAATCTTTATCAAGTCACACAACAAGAGCTTACAAAAAAATTCCCAATGGCGATCCTTAAATAAAATCAAAACACCATAAACATAACAAAAGTCTAAAACTTGTACAAACCCCACATCCCAAATCTTGTTTAACAAGCAAAACAAGACATCTAAACACCCAGAAAACCATACCCATCCATAACACATAAACAAGTGAGCAAAATAAACCAAAAAACCAAAAAAGGAACGTGTAAGATAAAATGGGTCTACCAGTTATAGATGTAAAACAAATAAAACGTGAACATAAAAAAACAAGAAAACTATTTAAAAGAAAGAAAAAAACATACAAACATATTCAAGAACATGATGTGTTAACATGTATATAACATATAAAGCTGAAGTTTTTTACCTATAGAGTATGCTTCATGGAGTTGGGGGTGGGTTGAATTCGAAGAAAGAGAGGGGCAAAATAGAGGAAAAATGTGAGACTATTTTGTTGCATAGAGAGAAAAATAGAGGGGGGGGGGGGGGAGGGGTTAGACAAAGGAGCCTTTGATGGCTTAAAAATAATATACTTCTTCTACTGAGGGGGTTTGGTCCATTTAAAGAAAACAATAGATAATAAAACCAACGCGCTGTGTAAAAAGGTTGTACGTACTCGAGACTTATATATGACACCTAATAAATTTTAAACATAATTTACTTGATTAATATTTCATTAAAGATTTTTTTTTTTTTGGGGGGGTTTGGAAGAAATTAATTTATAATATTTGTTTAATTAAAAGGAGGAAAAGGAATGTTTGAATTTCCCCTTTTAATTTTCATCATTTATTATATTTTGAATTTATTTATATCCATATTAGAAAATTATTTACTAGGTACATTGTACGCATTAAAATCGTGTAAAATATATAGATTTTTAAAATCTATTTTGACTACTGATTTGAAATTGGCTTATGTTATATACATCAGTCAATGTTTATATTAGAATTCAGTTACTATCAAGAAAAATAACAAAATAATTTATTTACGAGTCACGACAATAATAAATAATGATTTCAAATTATAAAAAAGAATATAACTAAAATATTTGGTATAATATAAGAGTATATTGACTCTTTTCCTGGAAAAAAAATATATTCTTTTAACATAACTTTAATGAAAAATTATATTTATTGTATGGAGTATAATCAAAGCGAAATTCATACTTCAAAGTTGATACGATTTCTTATTTAGATATCTAAATAAAGACTTATATCACTTAAAAATTTGTAGTAGAGATTGATTGTGTCATTTTGAACTTTTTTGCATATTTGACAAATTATTTATTTGTTTTGCACGAAAGAAGCACGTGAAGAGTCTAAAACAATAATTTTTTTATTTTTTTTATTTAGCAAATTGTTTAGTATTTACTCTTAATTTTGGCGGAGTTCAAAATATGAAGTAGATACATTGTACGCGATAAACTCACGCAAAATATTTAGATTTCTTAAATCTATTTTTGACTATTAATTTGAAATTATTTTCAGTGATATATAACAGTCATCGTTTGTATTAGAATTTCGTTATCGTTAAAAAAAAATACAAAATAACTTACTCATAAGTCGTGAACAATAAATAATATTTCCAAAGTATAAAAAAGATCATTACTAATATATTTAGTATATCATAAGAGTACATTGACTCTTTCCTGAAAATGAGTTTTTTTTTTTTAATACAATCAAAGTTTCACACTTAATTTTCACTTAAAATTTTGATATAACAGTGATAGTTTAATGATTTTATTTGTAATTTTTCTCTTATCAAATAATTAGAAAAGGAAAAAATAACCTTAATGGAAAAGTACATTATTGTATGAACTACAATCAAGGCGAAATTCATTAACAAATATTTAAAGTTGACAAAAATTTTACTTAGATACATCTAAACAAAGACTTATATCACTTAAAAATTTGTAGTAGAGATTGATTGTGTCATTCTGAACTTTTTTGCATATTTGACAAATTATTTATTTGTTTTACACGAAAGAAGCACGTGAAGAGTCTAAAATAATAATTTTTTAATTTTTTTATTTAGCAATTGTTTAGTATTTACTCTTAATTTTGGCGGAGTTCAAAATGTGAAGTAGATACATTGTACTCGATAAACTCACGCAAACATTTAGATTTCTTAAATCTATTTTTGACTATTAATTTGAAATTATTTTCAGTGATATATAACAATCATCGTTTGTATTAGAATTTCGTTATCATTAAAGAAAAATACAAAATAACTTACTCATAAGTCGTGAACAATAAATAATAATTCCAAAGTATAAAAAAGATCATGACTAATATATTTAGTATATCATAAGAGTATATTGACTCTTTCCTGAAAATGAGTTGTTCTTTTTTTATTTTTGGGAAAATACATAAAATCCCCCCTGAACTTGGCACGAAAACTCGCTTTAGTACTTAAACTACACGGGTAATTATTTACCCCCCTAATCTCTTTTCAAGTGAATTAAAATACACCCTAATATAATAATACCAGTCTCACAATGGCAAGTGCATTTCACACGCGCCATGTCAGCGATACGTCAGCGCCACATCAGCGTCACGTCATTGCCACATCAGCATCCCATTCCACATATTTAAATTTTGATTTTTAATTCTTTTTTTGTTTCTTTTTATTTACTCACAATTTTAGAAAGTAAAAAAAAACTCAAAAATAAGAATTAATATAAGAAAAAAATTAATTGAAAGAGATTCAAAATCTCAAAACCAATCTCTCAAGAACACTCAATTTTTAAGAAACAAAATTAAAACAAATAAATAATAACTACTAAAAATTTAATTTGAAATGAAAATTTGTAGAGTTTCATTGAAAATAGCTTCAAGTTCATCACATTCAAACCTTGCCATAAATACTAATATTAATTTGAAGCAAGAACAAATTGATGACTTTCCAATTTTTTCTTGTTCATCACATTTTTTGAATTTATTGATAGAAATTAAAGGAAATGAGGGTGGGATGGATCTGTCTTGTAGGAGAAAAAAATATGAAAAGTATAACAAAGAAAAAAAAAAAAGAAGAAAAATGTGAAGCACCGAGATTGGAAGACAAATAAAGAGGATAGGAGTGGGGGTTCGTTGGGGTGGGGGGTGTCGAAGAAGAAGAAAGGGTAGTGCAAGGGGTGGATGAGGGCGGGAGGGGTGAATTGGGTGTGAGGAAGATGAAAGGACGGGAGGTGGGGGTGGTAGGGTATGAAGAAGATGAAGAAAAAAAAAATTATTGGATAAAATGAAAATAAATGGGGTCCACTCATTCTTTTTTTCCTTTTTTTTTTACTCTTTACGCGCCTCAATTTTTTTTATTTGCCATGTCAGCGATTTGGGTGTATTTTAATTCACTTGAAAAGAGATTAGGGGGTAAATAATTACCCGTATAGTTTAAGTACTAAAGCGAGTTTTCGTGCCAAGTTCAAGGGGGATTTTATGTATTTTCCCTTTATTTTTCATACATTCAAAGTTTCACACTTAATTTTCACTTAGAATTTTAATATAACAGTTATAGTTTAATAATTTTATTTGTATATTTTCTCTTATCAAATAATTAGAAAAGGAAAAAATAACCTTAATGGAAAAGTACATTATTGTATGAACTACAATCAAGGCGAAATTCATTAACAAATATTTAAAGTTGACAAAAGTTTTACTTAGATATATCTAAACTAAGACTTATATCACTTAAAAAATTGTAGTAGAGATGGATTTGTGCCATTTTGAAAATTTTCACATATTTGACAAATTATATATTTGTTTTACACTAAAGAAGCACGTGAAGAGTCTAAATCAATAATTTTTTATTTTTTTATTTAGCAAATTGTTTAGTATTTACTCTTAATTTTGACGGAGTTTAAATGTGAAGTAGATACATTTTATGCGTTATACTCACGCAAAATATTTAGATTTCTTAAATCTATTTTTGACTATTAATTTGGAATTAGTTTCAGTTATATATAACGGTCAACATTTATATTAGAACTTCGTTACCGTTAAAGAAAAATACAAAATAATTTACTCATAAGTCGTGAACAATAAATAATAATTCCAAAGTATAAAAAAGATCATGACTAATATATTTAGTATATCACAAGAGTATGACTCTTTCCTGAAAATGAGTTGTTCCTTTTTTTTTTTCCATACATTCAAGTTTCACACTTAATTTTCACTTGAATTTTGATATAACAGTGATAGTTCAATAATTTTATTTGTATTTTTCCTCTTATCAAATAATTAGAAAAGGAAAAAATAACCTTAATGAAAAAGTACATTATTGTATGAACTACAATCGAGGCGAAATTCGTTTACAAATATTTAAAGTTGACACAATTTTTATTTACCCACTAATTGAGATCAGGGGCGGACCCACATGGTGTCCGCCGGGTGCTCGAGCACCCATTAACTTCGTTACGAAATATATATATCTATGTAGAAATTGATAGGTATTTGTATAAAATTAACATAGAGCACCCAATGAATAAATGATATAGTTGGCCAAATGGTTCTTGGATGGGTACTTAAGACTCTTTTAGTGTTGTTACCGAGGTTCGAATCTCATTGATTGAGATAATAATAATTAATGATCCCAAAGTATAAAAAAGAATATAACTAAAATATTTGATACAATATAAGAGTATATTGAATCCTTTCATGAAAATGAATTATTTTTTTTCCTACTTTCGAGTTTCGCTCACTTAATTTTCACTTGAATTTTGATATAATAGTGATTATTTAAATCTATTTTTGATTATTGGTTGGATTTTTTTTTACCTTATATACATTGATTAATGTTTATGCCAATGCTCCACGATAAAAAAATATAATATAATTTATTTACGATCACGACAATAATAAATAGTGATATCAAAATATACAAAAGAATATGACTAAAATATTTGGTTTGGTATAAGAGTATATTGACCGTTTTCCTGAAAAAGAATTTTTCTTTAGAAAATAATCTTAATGGAAAAATATATTTATTATATGGAGTAAATCAAAGCCGAATTCATTAACAAATATTTAAAGTTAACATTATCTTTTATTTAGTCATTTAAATAAAGTCTTGTAGCACTTAAAAATTTGTAGTAGAGATCGACTGTGCTATTTTTTTTTTGCATACTTAACAAATTATTTCTTTTTACACGAAAGAAGCACATGAAGAGTCTAAAATAATAATTTTTCATTTTTTATTTAGCAAATTGTCTGGTATTTACTCTTAATTTGACAGTGTTTAAAATATGAATTAGATACATTGTACGCGTTAAATTCGCGCAAAATATTTAAATTTCTTAAATATATTTTTTACTATTGATTTGAATTGTTTTCTGTTATATACAATAGTCAATATTTATATTGGAGCTTCGTTACCATAAAAGAAAATACAAAATAATTTACTCACGAATTGCGTTAATAATAAATAATAATCCCAAAGTATTAAAATATATATATATATATATAACTAACATATTTGACTCTTTTTTTGAAAATGAATTGTTCTTTATATTTTTTCACTTTCAAGTCTCACTTAATTTTCATTTTGAATTTTGATATAGTAGTGATAATTTTATAATTTATTTGAATATTTTTTTCTTATCAAATAATTAGAAAAGAAAAACATAACCTTAATGGAAAAGTGCATTATTGTATGGACTAAAATTAAGGCTAAATTCATTGACAAATATTTAAAGTTAGACACTATTTTTTATTTAAACACTTAAATTAAGACTTAGCTTGTAGCACTTAAAAATATCTAGTAAGACAATGTCATTTTAAATTTTTTTGCATACTTGAACAAATCTTTTATTTTTTACACGAAAAAAGCACGTGAAGAGTATGAAAAAATAATCTTTTTATTTTCTTATATAGCAAATTGTTTAGAATTTATTCTTAATTTTGACCGATATGGGCTAGGTACATTGTACACGTTAAACTCAGTAAAATATTTTGATTTCTTAAAGCAATTTTTGATTATTGAAAAAATAAAGCAATAAGTTGAAGAGACAAAAGTATGAAAAGGGGAAAGAATGTATACTTAAGAAAAAAAGGAAGGACAAATAACCAAACCTAGAAAGAGACAAAGTAACGCAGTAGTTGATGGGTAGGAGATTTGAGTGAGATTAAATTATATAGGGTAATTAAGTAAGGACAATTAAAAAATAAATAAAAAACAATGAGAACGCACTTGATCGGTTATTTCATAAAATGACGTTTTTCATTGTTACGTAACAATAAAATTTAACAATACAATACATTTTAAGTAACAATCAAAACAAACATTGTATGTATGGTAACAATACAATACATTACAACACAATGGGTAACAATGATCCAAACATAGTGTAATTTTTCGCTTTAATTTTAATATAGTTGCGATGGTAATAACCCCCCCCCCCCCATTTAATAATCGAATTATCAACTATAAGCACTTATATTTAGGGAGATTCTATTAACCCATTGAGCTATTCTAAAGCGAATAAATATACCCTAAAGTGTTGACATGACATGGAGAGTATGCTCTCTCAATTCCAAGCACGCGAGAATCAAAATTACTAACAAAAAAGGTAATTTAATATTTTGCTATTTTGTTAAATATTGTTTTATTTTTTATTTTTGCTTTTGTCTTTTATTTTCATTATTTTGTCGTTTCTTCTTTTCCCCTCTCTCTCATCACTCAACACCCGCCCAATATGTACCTTTCCCCCATCTCCATTATTGAACCACCACTACCATAAGAATCCATCTCCTCACCTATCTTCTAATACTTTCTCACGATTTGTCACACCATTATCAACAACTATTGGCATTGCAAATCACCATCATAATCATTAAAAAATATTACTCATGTGATCGAAAAAATTAAGTCATGATCATTAACATCCTTGCTCCAGTAAAATTCATCGATTTTTATATCTTATGTTTAATTTCTATTATTGTCTGATGAAGAATTCAAACTACACTCAATAAGAGTTTCACGTATTTAAGCTACAATCCCAATCAATTATGTTTAATCCTAGTAATCCTAATTATTTCTTCGAGTGTAAAAGGTGTAAATTCAAGTACAATATGATTGATGAGAACTTTAACTTGGAATTAGTGTCAAGATTGCAACATTTGGATGAGAGAGGTGAAGGGGCTAGTGTAAATAAATGATAAAAATGATGTTATGGTGGTGATGATGAATATTGTTGGTTTCTTTGACCTGAAAGAGGGATTATACGTGTTGATATGGGTCATGGATTTAGATTTAGTTTGTGGGCAATGAAAGGCGAGGTGAATATGGAGGAACAAGGTGGAGAGAGATAAAGGTTTAAAAGAGTTAACAGTGAGAGAAAACATGACTAAAGATTATAGGGAAGTATGAAGAATGGAGATGATGATGATGAAGAACAAGACAATGAATTATCCTTTTTTATATACATAAAAGTTAGAAGTTGACAGCTCATGTGAACCACTACATGTAAGGAATGCGGTTATTTAGTTTTAGAGTGGTATATATTCTGATTTAAAATAGTCCAAGGGGTTAATCAGACTCCCTGAAATATAAGTATGTACTTGAGAATCAACTTATAGGTTGAGTGCATTTGATTATTTTCTCTAAGGTTTTTTCTTACATCTGATTAGAAAAAAATGAATAAAAAAATGGAAAAAACAAACCTTGTGGTCATTTAATTTTTGAATTTTTATGTGCTTTGACTATTTTGCCCCTTGCCATAATATGTTGTGTTTTGATTTATTAGAACGTATGATGCGCTTCTCAAGGTGGTCGAGAGAGTTTTGAGTATTTTTTTCCTGTTTTGAAGATTTTATATGGAAATGAATTGACTTTAGTCAACATTCTTGATAAACAAGCTCGAATGAGGACTTCGTTGGTTGTATTAGTTCTAGAGCGTTGAGTTTGGTCTGGTAGGACCATTGATTCAGATAACATAGTGGTCGGGTTGATTTTGGGATATTGGTTTGTTTGATTATTTTTAGTTTGATTGCAACATTGACTTTGACTAATATTTCAATCAGACAACCTCCATACTTTGTTTAGTCAATTTCATTGAGTGCGTAATGCCATTTCTACTTGTATAGCACATATGTTTTATGTTTGTAAGACTTCAAATAAATTCTGAGGATCCATTCGGGACTTGGAATTTTTACTACAAGTTGTTGATGTAGTCTATCACGATCCAAAATCGATGTGAAGACACATGTCTATCCCTACCAAGACAAGTCATCCTCAATCCAGTGAAACGAAAGAAATGTCGAAAGATAAATCAAGAACAAGATAAAAGCGAAAAAATTATTCTTTCTATTAACACCTCAAAACCTGGTTGTCACGTGTACAAGCCTCTAATACAATAAAAGTGGAATTAAAAAATAAGTACAAGTCTCAACCTCTGTTTCTCAAATAGAACAAAACATAAAGAAAAGAAAAGAAAAGAAAAAAGAGGGTCCGCCAGAATGACAAGCAGTTACCTCTAAATAGTCATTTGACAAGCCTTAGAAAGTGAAAATAAGAGAAATTACGGTATACCAGGTTTGGGTCCTACACAAGTGTAGAAACAAAGAGTGAGTACCAACAACACGGTATCCAACAAACAATCTAATAGACAAAACAACTAGCTAGAAAATGAATACTCCATCTCATCCCAACCAAACCTCCTCAACTACAACCTGCACAAAAAATTAGTTCAACCTAACAGTACTACGATATACAGTTCACAAGGCTCAATAGTCACAACACAATAGTAAAAATTCAACACGCATCAAGTAAGTCAACCTCAATTTCAAATAGATTAAGCACATATAACAAGTACATCAACCATAATTAAAAAGTAAGTCACACATAAGCATCAAAATACATCAAATCACAATAACCAATCTCTCGTCGAACCATTTTCCATAGGCACAATATCATTAGTCGGAATCATTTCTCATCGATTTTATGTCAAATCACTAGTCAAAACTATTGTCCATCGGCTTTTAATCAAATCACTAGTCGGAACCATTTCCCATAAACTTTATATCAAATCACTAGCAAAACCATTTTTCATCAGCTTTATATCAAATCACTAACCGAAATCATTTCCCATTGAATTTATAACACTTGACAGAAATGACCTACGTATCATAAACACTTGCCAAAAATGACACCAAGAATGACACCAACATTATAAATACATGCTATAATTGACCTCGACATCATAACCCGCACATGTCTTATCAGTGTTCAATAATCAATGCACATAAGCTATATCACACCACATCGAAGAGACAACAATTCATGCAACTCAAGTCCACTTTCATGCATTCAAGCAATTCATCAATCAATTAAATAGGGTCCATCACAAGTCAAGTCACAAGAATTTGATCAACACATAATATTTCAGTTAACCCCCTTTTATTAATTAAGCTTAATCAAGTGGAACAATGAATTCTCACCTTATTCCATTACTCCCAAAATAAAAATAATGAATGAAATGCATGAATCCTACTAGATTACAAGATTTAGGAGATCACTTGACATAAATCAATCAACTAATCACTCCAAGAGGTGAGTCTTCCTCTTAAGATCAATTTTCAGAGCTACACAATCTAAAAAAATCAAGTATTCATTATAAATTTTTAGATTCAACAACACCTACATCAATTACTTTTAGAAAGGGTCAATTAACTCAAAACCCAATTTCAAAATATGGGTTGAATCCAAAATTTAATATTGAAAATGTTACTTAAGGCCTTAGGAATTCATTGATGAAAATTATTTTGAAAAGTGACTTAAAATCAGTTTACAATCTCCATTTTAACTTGAGTTCTTGAAAAACCTTGCCATTTGTAAATCAAAATCCAAATTTTGATGTTAAAATTCATAAATAATGAAAGGGTAATGATATTTTAGGATCATAAGGAAGCTTACCCAAATGATTTAGCACAAGAAAACCTTTCAGAAATCGCCTCCAAACTCAAAAATGGAAAATGAGGCTAAACCCCAAAAATTTTCAAACATAAAACCCACTCTGATGCAAAAAGCGATCTTGAGTTCGCAAAAGTGAACTCCACAAAAGTGGGGACCTTCTCTTTTGCGAACGTCGCGATTGTGACCCATTATTTGCTTAGTGAATCGTGCCTAATTGAGACCATTTGCTTTCATGACCAAGGCCTCACTTTCACAACCCTCGTGTCACAACCCAAAAGCATACCCTAGAATACAGGGTACAATCTTGGATTGTAACCGGCGTCGTCGACCTCTCGGAGGTCTAAGACAAGCCTCTCATATCATTCATTGCATTGGCATAGTAAATTTAGCGGAAAATTTAAAACTTTTCATAGCACATCATATGCTAGGAACATCACATCGTATATATATAAAACATAAGACATAAAACAGATTTAGACTCTAAGTCCCTTTTGCCATCTTAGACTCAACAACTTTAGAGTACATTAAGGATAAAACCCTTAAGACATAATACAAAGCTATACATTACTAAATAGACTTTACAATAAGGACATTAGTAGGACATCCTTGAACTTAAGGATTCCTTTCCTTGAGCTTGGGAAATCACCTATCAAGCTCCTCAATCATAGACCTTCTTTAAGCATTCCAATACCTACACTTTGTGTAAAAAGTAAAGAAGAATGGGATTAGCACAAGAATGTACTAAGTATGGCAACCATGCGAAAACATGCATTTAAAAGGGACATTTCCTTTGAAATCATACTTCATGCCATTTTGAGTAAATCATCATAAAACCTTTATCAACATCATTTATATCATCCACGTACTTCATAGCAACACATTCAAAGGCCAATCATCATATAAAAGCACATATAGAATATAAGTACACATAAAGGTCACTTTACAATAACCTCATCCTTCTTAGCATTTAACTCTTTCTTTCAATTCATTAACCTCCTAAGGAATCCTTTAGGGATACTTGGTGCAATGCATCGCCTTAGGAACATAAGAGAAAACCATACATAGCATCTACACAAGACAACACATGCCATTATAGAAGTATAGTACAATATAATCATAGTCAAACCAAGACTACAATATCATACATAAAGGACACATACACAATCATAAGTATTAAGGTACCTTCCTAAGACTTCCTAAGGAGTCACTTGTGCAATGTATAGATGGGTTCATTACTTCCACCTATCCTAAGTAACTTACCTTAAGTCCTCCTAGTTAGGATCCTATTCAATTACTTCCATTGTCCATTTTACTTTAGGGAAACCATAGCCTTAACCGACACTAAGACCATGGGTGCAAATCATGGAATTTGGTGTTGTAGAGCCTTACACCAAAGGAAGGTGTTACTACCTAGCCAAGGTAGAACATTAACATATATGCTAGCATATCAAGTGAATTCACTTTGCTAGATCCTATGTGGCAAGCATAGTTTATGGAACTAAGAGATAGGTATTCCCTCTATATACCATTTGGTAATGGGGCCTCACCTCATGAGAAAACATGAGTGAATAAACCTCAAGGAAAGTCAACACTTCATGTGAGTACATAGGTGAGTATTCCTCTAAGGGAAGTCGACACCATATGTAGGTCCATAGGTGATTATTCCTCTAAGGGAAGTCAACACTCTATAAGGGACAAATGGTGAATATTCCTCTAAGGGAAGTCAACACCTCTCAATGTCAAGTTCACTCGGTGCTAAGCTAAGTTCCCTTTATTGAAAAGCCTTTATTACAATTTGTTTATAAAACATAGTCTTAGGATATTCATCATTCATATGCTTATAGCATATTCAAGCACCTATCTAGTTTTGGAGTATTCTTGGGCCCTCCTAGTTGGACCTCTTCTCACTAACTAGATCATCCATGTGTGTGAGTGTATATATAGATGTGAGCAAACCTTTCACATAACACATCAGGCCACACATGTTCATATATCAATGCATAAGTCTATAGGCATAACTATATGAGCAATCCTTTCATATAAACCTACTAAGACACTATACACATTCATACTTCATCATATCATATTCATAACATGTTCATATAATCATCCTTCATATGCATAAGAACCAAACCTAGGAACTATCCTATCAAGATATACATGTGCAATGCATAGACAAGGTCCCATACCCTTGTCCATACTAGTACACCTATCAAGTCATCCTAGTAAGGGAATACAAATCATACATTCATAAGCATCACTTTGATATGCATAGTAGTAGACACTAGTGAATATGAGAACTACCTTTCATTTAGACCCAATGACTCATACTACTTGTAATATGCATGTAAGTGAGAGTGTGTGTACATTGACCAACATGATCACATAATGGCTATCAATAACATCTTAAGTCAGCCACACTATTAGACCACATTATACTTCAAGCACATAGCACACAACACATAATAGCATAGAAGACACGACTATATATACATTATAATCAAGACTCCTAACTTTAGCTAGTTACACTTCCATATAAGGGATACATGGGTAGAGGCTATTAACCACTTTAACACATCAATGGCAGCACCTATACAATACCCTAACATGGTTATACACATGCCCAAACAATAGCCACACAACCTAATTCACAACTAGAATAGGAAAGTAGGCATAAGCTTCTCATAGTATCATTTTAAGCATATGTTCATAAGTTCATCAATATGCCTTCAAGGCCATAGTCAACACATATATAATGACAATAAAGTAAACACCGCCACCATAAGTGGACCATACCACACAATGCCATACAAGGCTTCATCAACATTACTCTAAAGAATAGAGAAGTAGAAGAGTAAGGAGAATAAGCAATCTTACCAATTTCTCACCCTTTGATCATCATTGATCAATACACCTTAGTCATCATTAAGATACATATATGGCAGTAGCTAAATGTACTTTAAACATATAAGAACCATGTACGAGTCACTACATGATTTTACCATAACATAATACAACATATCAACATACTAGGAAAGTAGAATAACATAGATCACTAATCAATTTCCTTCATATGGATTATAGGTCATATTTCATGAATCATATCACCCCAAGGCAGTAGCTAATGAAATCATAATCTAGATGAGACACTACTACAATTTGCCATTAAGGTCGATACAAGCATACTTTATATAGGGAGTTCATGGAAAGTAAGTTTACATAGGTTAATCATATTCAACCTATCATGAATTGACCCATATTGTATTAATTACATATAATTCATCCTCATATTTCATTATAGGCAGCAGCTATAGACATTAACCATAATCAATTCTTATAGCGACTAACCTAACGTTAAGATCACAAGTTACAACTTCATAGACAAGAAGAGCCTAGATTAATTCAAACCAAGCCTTTTCTACTTTAGTCATACATGATTTATATCCATAATTCAACCATGGTATTAACCTAAAACAGTAGCTACAAGAACCACAACTTAATCGAAATTCACTTTAGCTCACAAGAAAACCAATGTTACAGTGAACTATAGAAAACTAGGCTAAACATGCTCAAATCTTCATACATTGATCCTCATGCATCATTCAACATCAATTCAACAGAAATTCATGTAATTAACAGTATATACCATCACTTCACGTAAGAGAATCATAACTCAATCGATAACAAGTCAAGATCACAAAGCCCATGCAAGAGCTAAACCAATTTTGGAAGGAACATGGGTTCATCATGCAATTGGAGTGAAATAACATTCAAATCACTGTATTAACTTCAATTCATCATGATTTAATCATTAAAAACGTTTTGAGAAAGAACCCATGGCTAGATTGGAGAAGAAGAACTTTGATCATAAATTTTCTTTGAAAACATTGAGAAGAACTCTCCAAGTGAAAGGTTACTTAGAGATGAAGGATCACCATACCTTTTATTAGTTGAAAACCTCTAAAACTTCATGATTCATCCATGGAAAACCCATCTTGAATCTGTTCTTGAGCTTCACCAACAATGGTGGTTTTAGAGAGAACATTTTTGGAGGGAAAGGCTTAAAATATGTGAGAGGGTTTGGGAATGGGTTGATCACGTTTTTAAAGACTTAAATACACCTAAAATTACTTAATTAAACCTATTATAGTCAGGTTAGGACGTGGGGTGAATTTACCATTCACCCCTTTAAGTGGCAGCACGCAGGCAGCCAACTCACAGGCAGCCGCGACGTGGCCCATGACGGGGCGTCATGGCCATGACGGGCCGTGGCAGCCTTCCGTCGCAGGACACTTAGCCAATTTCTTGGCTCACAACCTGACCAAGGCAAGTATACTTCGACGAGACCTGCTTGACGGTCCGTTGGGGGCCCAACGGTCCGTCATTGGGTCCGTCAAGAGACACTGCCCAGGCAGTGTTTAGGCAGCCTTGAGGTCCTTCTTTTGGGGCCTCTTGTGGGGCCCTTTAGAAGTCGTACCCGGACGTTTACAATGCGATTACAAACCTTAACATTTTATAGACCTACCACATAAGTTTCATCCAAAACAAACACCTACAAGACGTCCAAACAGCCTTGACCCCAACATGACATACGATGAGTGTCTTAGGGCCTATCTTTCGAACGTCTTGGACGTTCTTGGGCGTTTGACCTCCAAACTTCACGAAACTTCATACAATAACATTAAACATCATTTAACACCATTTAAAGACTTATTGACTCAGTTCACACACTTTAGGCATGCATACACACATGAGGCACATAAGCGACTATTCGTCGAACGTCTTGGACGTCCCTTGACGTTCGACTTCCAAATCACTTCAAACTTTGCACACTGACTCTATATGACATAATAAGGCATTTTAGAGACCTTATAACAGTAAATCAAACATGTTAGGCTCTAGACACCTTATCTCATTTTCGAGGTCTTACACCTCGCGATCGTAAAAAACCCTTCACGAAAGTTGAGAACATCGATAAAAAAAACCCATCTAACTCTCAAAACATCGGAAGAATCCTCGAGATTCATTCAGAACCTCATACACATAAACTATACATACAAATCAATTATACTCAATATTTTTGGACAGAATGAAATCATCGAAATACGAATCCAAAGTCTCCTTGACCCGACATTTGTGAAAACCACAAGAAACTAATTCAACGCCTAAAAAAGCTAAGTCAATCTTGAGACCTCTTAAAAATCAATCAAGACCTCATCTAGGCCTTAAATAATTCCATGAATCCAACAGAACTCTTGAAATTCTAATCCGAGTATCCGAATCCCAATTGTTGATCAAGGTCAATCCAAAGGTTAAATTTCCATAATTTCACAACTTAGGACCTCAAATTTTAAAAAGACTCTGAACTTGAAACCGACAACTTTCACATACCAAATTTCACATTTTGGAACTTATGGAATCGACAAAATTCCACTCCAACCCTTGAAACTCCAAAAGATCGTAAACTACTTTCTTAACAATATTAGCCTTTCAATCTTAAAACTTACTAAATTCTCAACTTAAAACTCAAAGTACTAAACTAACTTTCTTAACTCAAGCATAAAATACTCGGTGTTGATAAGAAGAGGAAAAATGGTAAATTCGCGTAACTTTAAAAAATGATTGACCGAGTCATTACATAGCCACTCTCGTAAAGATTGCCTTGACTTGGCAGAGCTGCTCGTATGGTAAACCAATCGCTTCGGCGACATTGAGCAACATCAATAGATTTTGTTGCTCAATAGCCTCATGATTCAAAGAAGTCAGACATGTAGTCTTGGGTTCGCCCAAATGGAGCTGGAGAAAATTGATTTTCTTTGCTCCGTTTCTTCCTCTTTGGCAACAATGCACCTACTACTAAAGGTCTGTAACAACAACGATGGCTGGGTACTTTATATCTCTAATATGTTCAATTTCTAAGGTGAAGTAACCCTTTGATGTGAGATCGATTTGAAGGATTCTTGCTCATTTCTTGTCTAATTTTTGCAGTTCAAAGGTAAACTTCTTCTCTTCTCTTCTAGTTTGCTTTTAAGCTTTAATTTCGTGTTATGGTTTCATTTGGACCTCAAATTCCTTGATTTTGAATTATTTAAAATATACTTTTCAGACTATTCGAGGTCCAAATTCACTCTTCTCTTCACCCAAATTTGGGGCATGTGGTCTTCACCTCGAGGAAAATATAATGACAGAGTTAGTCAGAATCGACTGTGTCATTTTAAACAATATCTACTACTTGATTAGAATTAATATGAATGATATTATTTGTAGGCCATTGATTGATGTTGTATTTATTCAATTGTTTAGACCAAGAATAAAGTAAGACACTTTAAAAGGGAAAAACTCAGGTTATTTAGATTTTCAACGGCTAGATTCGAGTTAGGCGATGGTTGTATGTTTTTCAATTTATATATGTATGCATGTTTGCTGTTTTGTAGTATTATTTTGTAGTGCATATTGAAAACATAGGAAAGCATATGAAATGATACAATGTCAATAATCTAATGCAATGAACCTGTTTATATGATGTGATATTTCAAGTGTTATTGCTCATTGTGTTAAGATTGTGCATGATTAGTTTTATTTTGGTGGTTGACTTGGATACTACACCTGGTATGAATACTAACGGTTGGCTCAGGTACCATACTCGGTATGATTATTAATTTTGACTGCCTTGAGTACAGTGTCGTTACACTAATAATTTATGTGTGGGCTGCATGAGAAGATCGGGTATATATATTTATGGTTTTATGAGAGAATCAGACATTTGTAATTGTGATCACGTGGAATATGCATCCAAGTATTTGTTGTTTCACGATATTGCGACTGAAGTCCAGATATATATTGATTGTTGTTATAGGTGCTGAAATATATTACTATATTGTAGTTGTTTACTTATATTTGGAATGAGTCGTGTGATCCTACTAGTACATTGTGATTTGTGTACTGATACTGCGTATGTTCTTTTTGTAATATCCCACAACTACAAAGAATTAGAATTAGAATTAGAAAGAGTCAATTTTTGGAAATAATAAAATTTGGAAATTAGTTAAGCTAAGTTTGAGTTTTTGGTCAACTTCAAACGACCATAACTCCTAGATCAGGATGAGTTAGGTGTGTTTCTAGATATCGTAGAAAAGATCTTGGAATAATATTTCCAACGCCTCTGAGTTTGCGCGATTTCGAGTTTGTATGAGTGAGATATACCCTTTAGAAGTTGGGTTGTTTGAATAAGAAAAGTCCAATCCGGATTTTTAAGGGGTGTTTTGGTCTTTTCCATACCCTATTATTTTAATTTGTGTTTGGTGAATTAATTAAAGGTAAAAACTAAATTGGTTCAGTTAGGTAATTGGAAAGTTACGCTTGGATTTTTGGAGAAAGAACGCAAGAGGAGAAAAGAGGAGAAATAGCAAAGTTCGTCGTTCTTGAAGGCGTAGATTGTATATTTTGATAAGGTTGATCTCTAAAGAGGTATGTGAGTCTGTCATAGCGTTGGTTTCGTTCACCCACACGCCACACATGTTTATTTTAGTGAAGTTTGTTCTAGAAAGATGAAAGTTGATGAATCTTGAATGGTGTTCTTGAATTTGTTTTTCGTTCTTGAATTGGGATGAATTGAGAAGTTCCTGAGATCTTTACGTCGTGTTTAAAGTTTTTTTGAGTTAGGTTCATGGGTATATATGTTGGGTATCAGAATCTGAAGGACATAAAGCGCGACCCAAAATCCATGATACGAAAACCAAAATCAGAATAACGAAGAAAAAGACATCGTGATGTAAGTCTGTTATTCCTTGCATTATAGGTGTTGCTGCGTCTTGAGATCCTAATTGCCATGGTTCCGCTGCATCACAAGGAGCAATCATTTTCAATACTTTTGTGGGGGGGTTAGCTTAACTGACAAAGACCATGAGAGCTAGGCATGGAATCCCGATATTAACCCCTATCGAATGAGGGATCCTCACTTGCCTAGAGTAAGGTCATACTTCTTAGCTTTTACATGGCTTTTCCAATAGCTATACCTATGCGGGCACATAGTTAAGGATTGATAAGAATATTCGAGTTTAGGTGAATTAGAATTGTAAAATGAAAAAAGGAAAAGTCGGGTGAATCTGAGCAATGGGGCCGCGTTGCGGACCTACTTCTCAGATTTGATAAAAGTCACCTCGCGTCGCGGAGCGGTCACAGATCAATCGGCCTCAAAAAGTATTTTTGCGACCAAAATTTAAATATACCTCTGGGTCGCGGACTAGTATCCAAACAATTTATCTTGATCTTTTCTCACGATTAACTATATAAAATCATTCCTAAATATCATGAGATCTTTCCTATCACAAATCACAGTCCTTGAATCCATTATTCAATTCAAGGAAAGTTAAGAGTCAATTCAAGATAAATTAAGAGTCAAGTCAAGAGAAGTCAAGAGTCAAGTTAAGAAAAATTTCATAAAGTTTTCAAAAGTCTTTTACAAATATTTTAACTTTATTTTAAGCCTTAAGTTTTGAGTTGAGTAAAGAGTAAAGATTGAACTCATTTCATCAAAAGAGTATATCGGGACTATGTATTCCCAAAGATTAAATATTTTTACATTTAAACAAGAAAGGAAACTGATATTTCAAAAAGAGACTTTGTGCTAGTTTTTTAGTAAAGATGAAACTTTGATTTCCAAAAGAGCCTTTTGTGCTAGTTTTTCAGTAAAAAGGAAACACAGATTTCCAAGAGAGCTTTTAAGATAAGTTTTTTGAGTAATTATCTCAAACCAAAGAAAGAGTTTTGTTTTTACAAATATATGAGCTAAAAAATATTTTGGGAGTAGTATTGAGCACCGATATAGGGACGAGCTTGAGTAACTCACGTCTCCATGACCCATTTAGCCATCATGGGTAGTAAAAGATCATACTTTTTAGATGACTCCTTAAGATACTTTTAGCGTATACTAGTGGATTCACTAAGTTAAACGTTCTATATGATGGCAAAGTATAGAGAGTTCTGACAGCATGGGCATGACGTTGTATCACCACTTAGGCTCATAGTGATGGTTGTCAGTTAGAGAAACTCCAATATAAACTGTATTAGCTTATTATATGAGTACAGTTGAGTTTGTTATTGCATTTCTTTAACGAACTAAGTTGCTTTTACTATTTTATAAATCTTTCTATATATTTCATTTGTTTCATTGCTTTATTTTGAGTTAAGTTATTCATGAATTGAGAAGAGCCAAGGTAAGTTTTTCTTTCAGATTCTTTTCAAGCCTATGTTATATTTTGCAATCCAGCTCGCATACTCGGAAATTCAATGCATCTAATGCCAATTGACCTGCATCGTCTTATGATGCAGATGCAGGTAACTAGGATTAGCATCCAGTGCATCGTTGATCAGGTTGAGCACTCAGAATCAGTTCATGAGACTCCTTGCTTTACGAAGAGCTTTATTTTCATTTACTTTAGTAGTTTTCAGTTGTTAGGATGGTCAAGGGTTGGGTCTTGTCCCTACATCCATCTCAGTCATTAGAGGCTTCATAGATAGACATTTAGGAGCCAATTGTCTTTACATTTTAGTTATTATGTATTAAGACTTGAGTTGCCATTTTGGCTAAGTTGAATGTTTTATCTTTAAAAAATGTTCTAGGTTATCTTTTAAATAGATGATTAAGATCATTTTAGTCCTTGTATTAATGCTTTAAGTCTTCCGTTGAGTAAGTAAGTCAGGCCAAGAGTTAGCTTTCGACCAGCAATGGTCTTCGAGTGCCAGCAACGTCTAGTGTGTAGGATCGGGGCGTGACAAACTTAGTATCAGAGCCTAGAACTTAAGAGTACTAGGGAGTCTATGAAGTCGTATCTGTAGAGTCCTAATTATAAGTGTGAAGCACGCCACATCTATAATTAGGAGACTGCAACATTTAGGAAATTCCTTCACTTTTTTTATACTCACTTTGTGCGATAGAGTTCATCTCTATACGGTTTATTTCTAACTTGTGCTTAAGTGTAAACGATTGTGAGCTGTTTTTTTTAGAGTGTCTGTATGAGACTTTTCTTTCCTTGTGAGGTACGAGAAGCAAATAAATGGTTGCTGATATGAGAAGAAAGATGAGTATGTTTATTATTGGGTTGTATTATTTGCCTAGTAATAAAGGCAATGCAGTTATGCTAATAGGGGATATGGACATAGCAAGACCAATGATCCATGCACAATAAGTTGATGAGGAAAATCTAAGGGATAGAGAAGAGTTTAAAAATAAAAAGGCTAAGACGTCAAGAAATGAATCTGGGAAGCAAAAGAGTAATGTGAACCAGTGTTCTTTCCAACACAAGCAGAAAGGATCTGCTCTATTGTATGCAAGTGCACCTGCACCCAGGAACAAGTATGTGTACATTAGTAGAAATTCTCGAAACTTCATATCTAGACTTGCACATTCACAAGGTAGTAAGGCACAAAGGGGGTACTAAGACTCTTACATGTGCTAACTATGGTAGGAGACACTCAGGGGTATATCGTGATGACTCCACTAGTTGCTTTCAAGTATGTTAAGAACGATTATTTTATGAAAGAGTGTCTTAAGAGCAGACAAAGTAATAATAACGGGGCAATAGAGCCTAGTCTTCTTTAGTTGCTCTATTAGACAGAGTTGCATCTATAAGAGCTAATTTAGGGCAGACAAAGAGGGACCCCATCATTAAACTATCGCTAGTCGCCGAGAGAAAGAAGATTCACCAGATGTTGTCACTGTATGATCCAAGCCTTCAATTTTTATGTTCTTGATGAGCAAATTCTTGAGCCTTCGGTATTTCTACACCTGTTGGTGAGTTTATTCTAGCAGAGAAAGTCTATTGTGATTGTACTTTTTTCGTCAATGACTTAGTTTAGTTATACATGGTAGATTTTGATTTCATTCTAGGTATGGACTGACTTCATTTCTATTATGCATCAAAAGATTGTAGAACTCGAGTAGTCAAGTTTCAGTTTCCCAGTGAAGCACTTATAGAGTGGAAAAACAGTTCAGCAGTGCCAATAGATCATTTTATTATAGATCATTTTATTTCATACCTTAAGGCGAGAAATTTAGTTTCAAAGGGTGTGTTTATCACTTAGTCCTAATTAATGAATCTAGTGTTGAGATATATCATATTTAGTCAGTTTTTGTAGTAAAAAAGGTTTCCAGAAGTCTTTCCAAATGATCTTTCTGGAGTGCCTCCTGAGAGAGAGATAAACTTCGGTATAGACATTCTTCCAGTTACTCGTCCTATATCTTTTTCGACATATAGAATGGCACCAACAGAGTTGAAAGAGCTTAAAGAGCAGTATAAAGATATTTTAGAGAAAAGTTTTATCCGACCAAATGCCTCACCTTGGGGCGCTCCGGCCTGTTTGTGACAAAGAATGATGTTTCCTTTAGGATGTGTATAGATTACCATCAGTTGAACAAGATTACTATCAAGAATAAGTATACTTTTCTGAGAATTGATGATCTTTTGATCAACTTCAGGGTGCTTCGTGTTTTTCAAAAATAGACCTCAGATCAGACTACCATAAGTTAAAAGTAAGGGATTGTGATATCGAAAAGACAGCGTTCAGGACCCGTTATGGTCATTATGAGTTTCTGGTCATGACGTTCAGTCAAATAATGCACCAGCGATGTTTATGGACCTTATGAATAGAGTATTCAAACATTATTTAGATATGTTTGTTGTCGTTTTCATTTATGACATACTAATCTATTCGAGGATTGAAGAAGATCATGCTAACTCTCTCAGAATAGTTCTTCAGACTTTGAAAGATAAAGAGTTGTATATCAAGTTCTCAGTGTGAGTTTTGGCTTGAGTTTGTGGCATTGTTGGGCCACATACTTGGAATTAAAGTTGATACTCAGAAAAATAGAGGCAATACAGAATTGGCCAAGACCCACATCTCCAACTGATATTAGGAGTTTCTTGGGGTTGCCTGGATATTATAGAATGTTCGTTGAGGATTTTCATCAGTTTCATCCCTTGACCAAGTTGAATAAACAAAGGGTAAAGTTTGAATAGTGTAAATCTTGTGAGAAAAACTTTTAGGAATTTAAAAAGTGGTTGACTACTTCCCCAGTGTTGACCTTACCGAAAGTTATGCAAGACTTTATGGTATATTGTTATGCTTCTAGAGGTTGTTTGGGTTGTGTGTTGATGCAGAATGACAAAGTTATAGCTTATGCCTCCAGGCAGTTGAAAGTTCTTGAGAAGAATTTTCCAACCCATGGCTTAGAGTTGACTGTCGTAGTATTTTCTTTGAAAATATGGTGCCATTACCTTTAAGGTGTACATGTGGATATGTTCACCGATCACAAGAATTTTCAGTATGTTTTTACTCGTAAAGAGCTTAATATTAGACAAAGAAAGAGGTTAAAATTATTCAAGGATTATGACATGAGTATTCTTACCACCCAAGTAAGGCTAATGTTGTTGTTGATGATGCCTTGAGCAGGTTTTCTATGGGTCGTACCGCCCATATTGAGGAAGATATGGAAGGGCTAGCGAAAGATGTGCATAGACTTGCACAATTGAGAGTCTGACTGATGGATTCCACAAAATTAGAAGTGGTGGTGGTTAATGGGGATGAATAATTATTAGTGCTAGAAGTAAAAGAGAAGCAAGACCAGTTTCCCATTTTGCTTGAAATGAAGGCAAATATTTATAAGCAAAAAGTAATGACTTTTGAACAAGAGAGAGATAATGTATTAAGGTATCAAGGTAGGTTATGTGCAAGGGTGGATGAACTTCAAAAAAGTATTATGGAGGAAGTTCATAGCTCCAAATATTCTATTAATCCGAGTTCCACAAAGATGTACCATTACTTGAGAGAAGTCTATTGGTGGAGTAGTATGAAGAAGGGCATTGCATAATTTATTGCTAAGTGTCCGAATTGCCTGCAAGTTAAAGCAGAACACCAAAGGTCCGGTGGTAGGGCTCAGAATATGGAGATTCCGTAATGGAAACGGGAGATGATTAATATGGATTTCATCACATGGTTGCCAAGGTCTCACAGACAACATGATTCTATTTGAGTGATTGTCGATAAAATGACTAAATCAACCCATTTTTGCCGGTAAAGACTACCCATTCAACAAAGGATTATGCCAGGTTATCTATTCAAGAGGTAGTAAGACTTTTTGGAGTCCCTATTTCGATTATACCATATAGGGGTGCACAATTACTGCATATGAGTTTTGAAAGTCATCCAAAAGAGGCTAAAACATCGTAAAGTCATTAGAAATACTACATTAATCTTAGGAGAAGAGACTTAGAGTTAAAGTAGATAATTGGGTATACTTTAAAGTTTCACCCATGAAAGGTGTTATTAGGTTTGATGATAAGGGGGAAGCTAAGTCCTCACTAGATTAGCCTTTACAGAATATCCAAGAGGATTTAGAGTGTAGCGTACGAGTTAGAGATACCACAAGAGTTAGCAACGATTTATCTGGTATTTCACGTCTCAATGTTGAAAAAGTGCATGGGAAATTCTTCACTTATCATACCAACAGAATATATTGGCATCAAGAATAACGTATCTTATGAGGAGTTTCTTGTCAGATTCTAAATTGCCAAGTTTGCAAGTTAAGGACCAAGGAAGTGGCATCAGTCAAATTTCTATGGAGAAATAAGTTTGTTGAGAAAGCCACATGGGAAGCTGCAGAGGATATGAACAAGAGATAGAGAAGTTCCCAATTAAGGTACTAATCTTTTTATTAGCCTTTATTTTGAGTTGGCATATTGTAATTGCATTGCTTGTTGGGTGTTTGAGATAAATGGTGGAACTTACATCCTTAGCCTAGTACGAGGAATCTCATTTGAGGATGAATGTTCCCAAAGCAATATATTGTAACATCCCACAACTAGAAAGAGTCAATTTTTGGAAATAATAAAATCTGGAAAATTGGTTAAGTTAAGTAAAGTTTGAGTTTTTGATCAACTTCAAATAACCATAACTCCTAGATTAAGATGAGTTAGGTGTGTTTATAGATATTGTAAGAAAGATCTTCGAATAATCTTTCCAACCTTTGAGTTTGCGTGATTCTGAGTTTGTATGAGTGAGATATGCCTTTTGGAAGTTGGGTTGTTTGAATAAGGAAAGTCCAATCTGGATTTTTAAAGGGTGTTTTGGTCTTTTCCATGCCCTGTTATTTTAATTCATTTTTGGTGAATTAATTAAAGTTCAAAATTGAATTGGTTCAGTTTAGGCAATTTGGAGAAAGAACGCAAGAGGAGAAAAGAGGAGAAAGAGGAAAGTTCGTCGTTCTTGAAGGTGTAGCTTCTGAAGATGACACAGAAAGATAAAAAGAGAAAAATAGATATAAGATAAGACAGGATATCAAATTCATCCCAATTTCGCTTTCTACCACTCCATGGATTTCGACAAGGGTTGATCCCTAAAGATGTATGTGAGTGTGTCATAGCGTTAGGGTCGTTCATCTATGCGCCAAACATGTTTATTTCAGCAAAGTTTGTTCTAGAAAGTTGAAAGTTAATGAATCTTGAATGGTGTTCTTGAATTTGTTTTCCGTTCTTGAATTGGGCTGAATTGAGAAGTTTCTAAGATCTTTACGACAGTTTTTTGAGTTATTTAGAGTTAGGTTCATGGGTATATATATTGGGTACCGGAATCTAAAAGGAAGTTAAGAAGAATAGTCGAGTTTAGGTGAAATGAGACTGGAAAAAAAAGAAGAAAAAGTTGGGTGAATCTGGGTAGTAGGGTCGGGTTGTGGACCTGCTCCATATTTGAGAAAAGCCTCCTCGCTTCGCGGAGCGGTCACAGACTGTTCTGCCTCAAAAAGTATTTTCGCGACCAAAATTTAAATATACCTCCGCATCGTGGACTAGTATCCAGACAGTGATTTCTTGATGTCATGACCCGTATTCTTGAATCCGGATCGCAACCGGCGTCGTTGACCCTCAGAGGTCGCAGACAAGCCTCATCTTGCATTCATCACATTCATCTAGTAAATTTATGAAAAATTTAAAACTTTTTAAACGTATGAAGTTTACTTAGACTTCATATAGTCATTACGTATTAAACATTATATACTAAGCTCAACATCAATAGAACAACCATCTATTATGAAAAATCAATTCGAAACTGAAGATGAATATATCATAAATAGTTTACCAAACACGGCCTTATTACAAAGCTTCCAAATGAAAGTACGAAAGAAACGCTAGGGACAACATCCACTAACTATGTCTAAGACTAAGGCTAGACTAAAACTGTAGCATCCTCGAAATCATGAGGACCTACCAAATGGTTTGGAGAAACGCTGAAGTCCAAACCGCTGCAAGTGTCGTCAACCTGTCCTCTGACCTGCACCTATAAAAATAGTAAATAGTAGGGGGTTAGTACACCACTTATACTAAGTATGGGTGTATGCACACATACACATAAAGCTATGCATGATCAATGAAAGCTCTTCCTAAGCAACATGCCATTTCTGGAAAGTCTAGTCAGTAGACTTTCCTAATTCGTTAGTTGTGAATTGTGGTATGAATATGATGTATTTTAATGCATTCAAAGCACACAACTCATTTTCTATATGATTACAAGACATTAGTATCATCAACATAATTTTAGAACCACTCGGGCGAAGATTTGAATTTTTGATCCTCTAGGCCGAGAGCTCCTCTTTGTACACTTAGATTATTTTTCAGTCTTTTTCTTCTTCTTGTAGTGTAGTTCAATAACTCCTTTGGTCCTATGTTTTACTTACAAGTGCAATGATTCATTGTAGTCCCGTACCCACAATGAATCAAGTAAGTAATTCAAGAGATTAAGGAAATGACTTAACTACAATTTGGGGCATGAATCTATTTATAAGTCAATACATATTGACTATACTCATTCTTTAGTTGATTGCATAATGTGCATAGATCTTGGGGAATATCATTAAAGCTTATGATCTTGCTTACTTTGGGCATGAATTCTTTACAAACCAATCTTTAGTGACTATTCCTATTATTGTATTATTGGCCTAATGTAAGAAGTCATTATAAGCCAATCTTATTTGGCTAATATCTTTTGTCAATTATATAAAATCATTATAAGCCAATTTATTTGGCTTTATCATTTTCATAACATGAGGATTCATTATTAGTTATTCTCTTTACTTATTGTAAACTTTATTGGACACGATTTGACTATCCTTACAACAAGTTATTCATTACATCAAGTATTCATTACATTTCATAAGCCATTCTCTATTGATTATGCCATTGATTTCATTACTTTCATGTTTTATATATTATACATTTCATATACACGAGACCTTGGAATCGTTGATATAGCATTAAGACATCTCAAGTTAGTGCCCAACATATGGGACCTCAACCCGAGGGCCTTCTTTAGCAAACACAGAGTCTGCTTCATTCGTTCATTCGTACTTCACATTATTCATTTCATTCATTCGTAGGCTGATGTAAACACCAGCTATACCTAGGATGAAGTTTAAGACTCTCATCGGGATCATGAAGTGCAATGACCAAGAATGACCTAATGTCATTACTTGAATCTGATTTCACCTCCTGATTGTCTTGCACAAACACCTTCGGTATCGTTCATTTCATTATCTTTCATACTTTGAGGAACTCCAACCTTAACCGACATAGATCATGTGAGCATCATGAAATCCAGTGTCTTCCCCACACCGAAAAGAGGTGGAGTCATTGGCCAAGGTGAAACCAAAACATGCTAGCGTATATAGGGAAATTGAACCCTGCTAGATCCCTATATTGGCAGTATAGGTTCAAAGACTAGGAGATATAAGGAGACCCATACCCGGCATGCCGAACAGTCTCATCTCATGAGAGTTACGTGAACCTCCGCCCTTCCCGAAGGAAGGCATCACCGCTCATAGCTAGCCTATCGGTGCTCAGTATAAAGTTTCATTACATTCAACTCATACATCATGAAAGCTGGCTTCTAGCATGAGGACATCATAGCTCATTAGATGATTTCTTGTCTCATCATTAGTATTAAGTGTGAATTGTCCTTACACTTACATATAGAGTATGATTGAGACTTATTTACTCTTTTGATGACTTTTCATCCTTACTTTACATTGATGAAATGTGAATTATCCTTACATATCATCCTTACTTTACATTGATGAATGTGAATTGTCCTTACATATCATCATTACTTTACATTGATGAATGTTAATTGTCCTTACATATCATCCTTACTTTACATTGATGAATGTAAATTGTCCTTACATATCATTCTTAGGTGTTAATGAGACTAGTCTCACACATTCTAACACCTTCATTCGTGAGTATTATTTTAACAAATTAGCTTTGGTGTAAGTAAGACTTGTCTCACTTCCTTTAACACCCCATTCTGGTCACTTACTTAATTTAGACCCCTTTAATTATGTTATAACTCAAGTTACTTCTTTACTTTAGTGTAGTAGCTTCATTTCATCGTTTATGGACGATGAGCACTTCTTTCAATGAGTTACATATGTTCATAGTTCATTCTTGTAGAGCGTGTTGGGAGTTGTCCCAATGAATGGAATGCCCTTGGTTATGAAATCATTGAATTAGTTTAGAAGTACTTGAGTTGTCATTTCATTGTTTTGGCTACACAAGATTGGCATATGATTAGTATTGGCCTAGAAAATTTGGAAATAACTTCATAGTCAATTTATTGGCACAAGCCAAACATTCATTCAAATATAATTTCATGGAATCATTAGACAATTCTATTACATATTTTTGGAGATAATATTGTAGGCCAATTTATTGGCATAAGCCAAACTTTCACTACACTTGAACTTTTAACCTTTGATTAACTTACAAGAACAATTCAATGTTTTTACGTTCACAATTCGTGTGGATAGGGTATGTTAGAACTAACCAATTCAATCTTTTTGGCATAAGCTAATTTTTACGTATGTTCATATTTAAATTGCCATATGTATGAACCATTAGCCAATCTTTTAATCATTTACATAAGTTCCTAGCCATTAGCATATATTCATTTTGACCAAGTAGAGTTAGCCAACTTTATTGGAATCAGATAGCCAATTTATTCAAGATATGATTTCATATATGTCTTTGAGCCAATTCTTAGTTTATGGCTTTTAGTGTCACGTTTTAAGAACATATTGGACAGCATCATATTAACATTTTATGGCTTTAGCATCTTCATAACATCACAACAGCAGCAAGTCAACATTCAGCCAAAGGCACATAATTCACTTAACACATCACGGACTTATCTTAGCATATTATCGATCCTTAATTATCATGAGAAGATTAACTTTACGAAATTACAAGTTCATAAGTTCATTCGATAATCATCATTCAAGAACAATACATGTTAAGAACAGCCAACACCACATACCAACAACATGATCTCTAACCTATTCAACATTGAAATCGAAAAGGATACTAGGGAAGGGAAGTTCGACGAGAACGACGGGAACAACCCTAGTTTTCAAGATCTTGAGAATCATTAGAAGGAAAATACTCTTGGAGAAAGAATTCCAGGAGAGAAACCCATACCTTATGTAGAACTTAATCTACGAAGACCACCTTGAACGAAACCTTAAAATCGCCCTAGAGAAATCGATAAATTTTTCTGTTTTTCTTTCGTTCGTTGCTTGTTGTTTTTGCGTCGCCTTTTCTATGAGTTTGAACGTGATTTTTAGGTTTAAGAACTGATATTGAATTATAAAACTTAGGTTTAATAAGTTAATTTAATAAACTAATTAACCAATTACCAAAAAGCCCCTCCTAAGTTGACTAAACATAGGAGAACATAACACTTAGTCAAATCTGGAAATTGGTGTTGACTATGGTTTTTGTCAACATTTTGACTTTATATTAATTAATTAAATCCTTAATTTAATTAATTTAGGTACCTAGGGTAAGTACTAAAGTACCCCTAAGTCATAGGAACCAAAATTAACCCTTTTGGACCATCCTAGGTTAAGTACTAGGATGTTTCTTGAGTTGTACTAGGTTAGTGTAAAATTTCATTTTGATCATCTAAACTAATTAATTAAATTGATAATTTAATTAATTAGTGACCTAAGGTAATTACTAAAGTACCCTTAATTCGTTAGGACCATAACCAATCCTTTGAACCATCCTAGGTTAGGTACTAGGTTGTCTTTTTCTTGTTTTAACCAAAATCTGGAAATTGCTTTGTGATTTCGGTTTTGCCCCTTTAAATTAATTAATTAAGTTGCTAAATTAATTAATTAAGTAGCCTAGGGTAATTAATAAAGTACCCTTAAGTCGTTAGGATCTTAACTAACTCTTTGGACCATCCTAGGTTAGGTACTAGGTTGTCCCTTTCTTGTCTTAACCAAAATCTGAAAATTTCCTTTTTAGTTTCGGTTTTATCCCTTTAAAATTAATTAATTAATTTGCTAAATTAATTAATTAGGTAACCTAGGGGAATTACTAAAGTACCCCTAAGTTTTTAGGACCATAACTAACCTTTTGGACCATCCTAGGTTAGGTACTAGGTTGTCTCTTTAACTAGTACTAGGTTAGTGTCAAGCCGGTTTTGGTCCTAGGTTGTCGGGTGCACTAATTAGTTTATTTCGTTTGGTCCTAGGTTAGTTAGCTATTTAGGGCAGTAGGTTAGAGTCTAGAATTAGTTAGGAAGTTATGCCCCACATGGAGGGGTCCCTTGTACACGTTTTCCCCCCTAACTACCCTAACCGAATTCGGTTAGGGTGGTCCCCTCCTTTGGCAGCTTCTTCACATGTCTTGCACATGTGTTGGTTGTACTTTCCTAACTAACTATTATTTATGGTTCGTATGGGAATGTATACTTATTGTCCCAAGGATCCTCACTATGTCCTTGGGCACTGATTAATTTACATGATCATTTTAAATGGTCATGTGCTATGGTATCTAGGCTTGACACTTGGATGCCTCATACCCAATTTGTGAGTTAAAGGAAAAAGCATTTTAGCCTAGGGTCTTCATTGCAGGTACATTTCTTGGACAAGCTCGTTAATGTTAGAAAATTGGCTAACACCCTTTAAGCCAATATTTTCTAATATGCCCAATGTTTTTCTTATTTGGGTATTATATAGAAATTGGCTAATAGCCCTTAGCCAATTTTCTATACTATGCTCAATATTTCTCAATATTGGGCATTGGGATGCCTATGTACCCCCAATACACATTCTTAAAGATCTATTGGCTCTTCACTAGACATGAAATTTTCCGGAATGTTACACTTGATCTTTTCTCATGATTAATTATCTAAAATCATTCCTAAACATCATGAAATCTTTCCGATCACAAATCACAATCCTTGAATCCATAATACAATTCCAGGAAAGTTAAGAGTCAAGTCAAGATTCAAGTAAAGAGAAGTTCATAAAGTTTTCAAAAGTCTTTTACAAATGTTTTAACTTTGTTTTAAGACTTAAGTTTTGAGTTGAGTTAAGAGTAAAGATTGAAGTCATTTCTTCATAAGAGTATATCGGGAATATGTATCCCCAAAGATTAAATGTTTTCACATTTAAACAAGAAAATAAACTGAGATTTCAAAAAGAATCTTTTGTGCTAGTTTTTCAGTAAAGAGGAAACTTTGATTTCCAAAAGAGCATTTGTACAAAGTTTTTCAGTAAAGAGAAAACTGAGATTTTCAAGAGACATTTTAAACTAAGTTTTTGAGTTATTATCTCAAACGAAAGAAAGAATTTTATTTTTACAAATATATGAGCTAATTAAAGTATATTTTGGGAGTAGTATTGAGCACCGATATGGGGATGAGCTTGAGTTCAGATCACTCACGTCTGCATAAACCATGTAGCCATCATGGATAGTAAAGGATCATACTTTTTAGATGAATCCTTAAGATACATTTAGCATAGACTAGTGGATCACTAATTTAAGTGTTTTATATGACATCAAAGTATAGGACAATTCTGGCAGCGTGGGCAAGACGTTGTATCACCACTTAGGCTCACAGTGGTGGTTGTCGGTTAGAGAAACTCCCACAAAAACTATATTAGTTTATTATATGAGTAAAGTTGTGTTTCTTATTGCATTTGTTTAACGACCTAAGTTGCTTTTATTGTTTTATAAATCTTTCCATATATTGCATGTGTTTCATTGCTTTATTTTGAGTTAAATTATTCATGAGTTGAGAAGAGCCAAGGAAAGTGTTTCTTTCAGATTCTTTTCAAGCATATGTTATATTTGGCATTTCAATGTACTGATTTCAGTTGGCCTGCATCGTCTTATGATGTAGACGCAGGTAACATGATTAGCATCCAATGCATCATTGATCAGGTTGAGCACTCAGAGTCAGTTGATAAGCCTCCTTATTTTCCGGAGAGCTCCGTTTTCATTTACTTCAGCAGTTTTCAATTGTTAGAATGATCGGGAGTCTTGTACTGACATCTATCTCAGTTATAAGAGGCTTCATAGAAAGACAATTAGCAGCCAATTGTCTTTAAATTGTTATTTATTATGTGTTAAGACTTGAGTTGCCATGTTGTCTAATTTGAATGTTTTGTCTTAAAAAAAAACGTTCTAAGTTATCTTTTTAAAAGTTGAGTAAGTGAATTTTGATCCTTGTATTAATTATTTAAGTCTTCTGCTGAGTAAGTAAGTCAGATCAAGTGTTCGCTTGGGACCATCAATGATCTTCGAGTGCCAGCCATGTCCCGGTGTAGGCTCGGGGCATGACACTTTTCTTGTTAGAGTACAAGCCATCTTCCTACGACTGATTCGAGATCTCAGTTAAGAGACACTTGACTTTGAAGATAAGGGTGAGATACTCTTTCAGGATATCATGGGTTCTTCTATTATCTTTTGTCTATCTTTTCAGGCATAGACACTTTAGACTATTAGACTTATGTTTTAATTTTGGAAGTTTTATCCTTGTTATTGATCATCTAAGTTTTGGTAATATAACTTTCTTTCATTTTTAGAAGTTTGTTTTCACACAATTATTTTTATTATTGGGTTAAGTTTATGGGGATTAAAGATTTTTTTGTTATCTTAATTGTTTTTACTTCTTGTATAATTAACTTACTTTATAAATGATATGTTAGGTTTAGTTTGGGTTATTAGTTTGTTCTTCCACTGGGTAATTTAGTATGTGTGTCACTCACAACGATCTAGGCCGTGTTAATATTAAAATTTGAGTACACGATGAATGCTGGCCTAGAAATTGTGTTTCTAGGCTGGGTTGATGTCAGCCTGCCATAGTGACAGGCTTCCCGTTGTGGCAGCATCACTAAAGCGATCTGATTCCCGTTATACGGAAACATCAAATTTTAGCAACCTATCTAATGTGTTGTCTTTTATATTACTCCCATTTTTAAAGAAGAGAATGGACAAGACCTGCTCCAAAAGCACTCAGGGCATGAGAGCAATGGAAAAGGGAGAAATTTCGCCCAAAGTAGATGGAAATTTATGAATGTTTCATGATTGTTCATTAAAGGTTGCTTTTACAAAGTTATTTTCATGTGCAAGGTTCATCACCGGTTACTTGAAATCTAGCTAGGCTAGACTTTATTTCATTTGAGTATTTACACCTACTTTTATTGAATTTTATCTTATAAATACTAGGAGATTGCATGTCTAAACTTTCGGGCAAAGAGTTTGGATGGTTAAAGGTTGTGGATTATGCGATGCAAGGTAGAAATGATGTGATTAGTATGAGAATGTGTGTAACATTCCGGAAAATTACATGTCTGGTGAAGAGACCAGTTAGTCCGTTAGAATGCGTATTGGGGTACATAGGCATTCCAATGCCCAATATTGAGAAATATTGGGCATATTATAGAATATTGGCTAAGGGGTGTTAGCCAATTTCTATGTATACACAAGTACTTAAAATAACTATATTCTTCATATATGGCCCAATATACATTCTCATTAAGTAATAGGCATCCCAATGCCCAATATTGAGAAATATTGGGCATAGTATAGAAAATTGGCTATGGGGTGTTAGCCAATTTCTATATAATACCCAAATAAGCAAAATATATTCCAAGCTTGTTTTGAAAATGTACCTGCAATGAAGACCCTAATCTAAATTCAATCACCATATATAGCAATACATTAAGTACTAGGCATCCAAGTGTCAAGCCTAGTACCATAACACATAACCATTTAAAATGATCATGTAGGGTAAGGAGTGCCCAAGGACATAGTGAGGATCCTTGGGACAATAAGTAAATATTTCAAATGAACCTTCCAAATAGTTAGTTGGGAAAGTACACACAACACATGTGCAGCACATGTGCAAGACCGGCCGAGGGAAGGGGACCACCCTAACCGATTCGGTTAGGGCGGTTGGGGGGACAACCGCACATGCCGGTCCAATCGCGTGGGACCAGACCCCCTAACCTACCCAAGACCATAACCAACTAACCTAACTAACAAACAAACTTAAGACCAACCAAGAACAACCAGCCTAGGGACCCAACAACCTAGGACCTTGTCGGGTGACACCTAACTAACTTAACTAACTTAGGGACAACCTAGTACCTAACCTAGGATTGTCCAAAGGGTTGGTTATGGTCCTAATAACTTAGGAACACTTTTGTAATTACCCTAAGTTACCTAATTAATTAATTTAGTAACTTAATTAATTATTTTAAAAGGCTAAAACCGAAACTACAAAGAGAATTTCCAGATTTCGGCTAAGACAAGAAAAAGACAACCTAGTACCTAACCTAGGATGGTCCAAATAGTTGGTTATGGTCCAAACCACTTAGGAGAACTTTAGTAATTATCCTAGACTACTTATGTAATTAATTTAGCAACTTAATTAATTAAATTAATAAGACAAAACCGAAATCACAAGGAAAGGTCCAAAAATCGGTTTAGTAAAAAAATCCCCTAATTCTAGTCAATATAGGAAAGACGTTTTGGTAATTAGCTACTTAAGATATTTTAGTTAAGTATATAATCTAAGTTGACTCAGTTAACAATCAGTTCTTAAGAGATTTAGACTCAATTAAACCATCATAAACTCACCAACGTGAGAACAAGCGAATCCGCAAGCTAAACCCTAGACGCTAGCAAGAACGTTCCAAGGCTTTCTTTGTGTAAAGTTCGTAGTGATCTTCGTAGATTTAATTCTACAGCAAGGTATGGGTTTTATCTCATGGAGTTCTTTCTCCAAGAGGCTTTTCAAAGGTTTTTACTTCAAAAATATCGAAACTAGGGTTGTTCCCAACGAATCACATGTTAATATCCCTAGTTCTTCCGATTTCCGATTCTTGTAGTACTTCTAGTGTAATTCTCGATGCATTGTTGATTGTATGTGGTATTAAATGATCATTAAGTGTATGTTTAGTGATTTAAATTTCGAGTGAAATATACATGTTAGATCCGCATACTTAGGGTGTTATTTACATTAACGTTGAATGTTATAATACCTAATAGTGATCGAGAATATGAGCTTGTTATGAGTTATTCATTGAGTTACTTTTATATGTTAATCAAAGATTAAAATTTGACTTGTTAGATTACTATAATGTTTTCATGAAATTGAATTGGCTAGTGATAATATTATGACAAGTAACTGGTGAAATTGTGAATTATGCCAACAAATTGGCTAACAAGACTATGTCTAATCATATTACTTTAAAAATTTATGATGCCAACAAATTGGCTAACAAGACTATGTCTAATCATATTACTTTGAAAATTTATCCCAATCTCAATTTAATAAACTCATAACATAGGGTATGCCAATCAATGGGACAAGTCCCAACATACCCTATCCAAACAACTTGTGAACGCCATAACATCTTACAAAGAAACAATAACCATCATAAAGAATTATATAAGGTTAGTAAGTGACGTGAACAAGTTAAGGTGAGTAATGAGATAACTAAGATTTAAGTTATGAGATTGACCTCATATAGAGTGTTAGAAAGAAGTGAGACGAGTCTCAAAGAACACTTAATCATTATGTCAATAATACTCACATAAGAGGGTGCTAGAGTCCGTGAGACAAGTCTCACTCGCACCATGATGATAAAGTAAAGTCTCTAGATCATAATCATAAAGTAAAGCTACGGATGACCAGTCATCCATAGAGTAAGTAAACCTCATAACTAGAAGCAAGCTTCCTTATGTATGAGTAAACTCTAAAAGATAAGAAGATAAAATCTGAGCTTAGCACCGATAGACTAGTAATGAGTCTCATGAGATGAGATCACCACCACCGGTGGACTAAGGTCTCAGTACGTCTCCTAGTCTTTGAACTATGTTTCGCCAGCATAGGGACTAGCGGGTGGAAGCCTCCACCCAAGAATGCTAGGCAACACTTTGGCCGGTGATTCCACCTCTTTTCGATGTGGGAAAGACACCGGATTTCATGTTTAGCTCACATGATCTATGTCGGTTAAAGATCAGGAAAAGAATTAGGTTTGCTATAGCCGTGAACCCCCCTTATGATGTGGGGAAGACATCGACATAGTTTACTTTAGCCGGTGAACCCCCCTTTTCGGTGTGGGGAAGGCACAGAGCTTGGTTCACTTTAATCGGTTAACCACCCCTTTTCGGTGTGGGGGAAGACACTGATTTCATGTAGCTCGCATGATCTACTTCCGTTAATGCTAAGAGAATTCTTTAAGAGAGTATGAAAGAATAAAGTAGCATGTTTAAGTGATCAATCGAGCAAAAAGGTAGAAAGGTAAGTTCATAGTGAACTAAGTAATCAAGAGTTTAAGAATGTCAATCATTAGTGTTTGATAAGAACAAAGAGTTAGATGTTTATGCCAATAGTGGATTATGATCACATGCCCCAAAGATTATTATATTAGGTTGACAACCAATTAATGGGCATAGCCTATAAAGATTGGCTTATAACATATTTATCCACATTCAACTTGAGTTAGAAGGTATCTAATTGTAAGTCATTTAGCCAAATCATTTCCTTAGTCTTGTGAGTTTCTTACTCGATTCATTGTAGGTATGGAACTATAATGAATCATTGCACTTGTAAGTAAAACATAAGATCAAGGAGATTATTAAACTACACACTAGAAAGAGAAAAGACTGAAAAATAATCTAAGTATAGAATTGGCAACTCTCGGCCTAACCATCAATTAGTAAACGTTTGTTTAAGTTGTTGTAAAATTATGTTCATAATTCCAAGGTCTTATGTTCATATAGAAAATGAGTTGTGTGCCTTAATTGCATGAGAACGTGTCATATACAAATCATAAATCAAGATCACCGATTTAAGTAAGTAACGTTGTAATCGTGATTGACATGTTGTTTTAGGAAGAGCTTTTCCTTGTTCATGCATAGTCCCTCATGTGTTATGTGCATACACCCATACTTAGTACAAGTGTTTACTAACCCCATATATATTACTATTTTATAGGCACAGGTTCTAAAGAAGATTGAAGTGTTGACGAAGTAGTTTGGATTAGCGATCTCCAGAATTTGATAGGTCCTCTTAAGTTCGAGGATGCTACACTTTATTATTCTAGATTAGTACATTAGATTTATCTAGTGACTACTGTCCCTAGCGTTTTCTTTCAAGTATTTTTTCAAGCGTTGTAATAAGGCCAATTGGAAAACTATTATTATTATTATTACGATCATTTATTTCATTGTTTAATCTATTGATAGATTGTTGTTGAGTTTTAGCTATTAGAATATCACTCTTATGCAGAACTATATGAAGTTTATGTATACTTCGATAAGTATTAAAGAGTTTTAAATTTTTTGCAAATTTAACTGTACGATTGTGATGAAATCTAAGAAGAGGCTTGTTTTCGACCTCTGAGAGGTTAACGACGCCGATCGTGGTTCGGATTCCAAAATCGGGTCGTGCCAAACTTTGTATCAGAGCATGAGGTTAATTACCTAGGATCTAAAGCTCAACACAACCATGTTGCATAGTTTCTAACTTATGGTTGTGAAGTGCACCACAATCTTGATTTAGAAACTGTGTGATGTTAAGAAACTTCCCTTCTTCTACTCTTTATCGTGCTATCTAGAGCTTTGACATTTTGTGTCATTCTGAGCATCTAATTCGCTTCTTGTGTATATGTGTAGAAAAATGAACACAAGAAGAAACGCCAACAGAAGGGTCGAAGAAGTAGCTGCTGGAGGCAATCAAGCTCCTCCTCAAGCCCCATCCGCTGAAGCACAAGTGCCCGCAAACTTAGTTGGGATGACAGATAAGGAAATTAGGGCGACACTGCTTCAGATGGCCCAAGACATCACTGTGCAAGCACAAGCCATCACGGCTAGAAGTTGCCCCCAGAGAAAATCCGCAGGGTAGCACTATGGCTAGTAGGTTGAGGGATTTTACTAGGATGAATCCTCCAGTCTACTATGGGTCCAAAACTAATGAGGATCCTCAAGAGTTTGTGGATGAGTTTTATAAGATTTTATGTGCTATGGGGTTAATGAAGAAGAAAAGGTTGAGTTGGCTGCTTATCAACTCAAAGATGTGGCTCAAGTGTGGCACAAGATGTGGGGAGATGGTCAAACACCTAGGGAAGTGCCCGTCACTTGGGAAATTCTCAAAACTGCATTCCTGGAGAGGCTCTTTCCAGAGAACAGAGAGAGTCTAAGGTCAAGGAATTCATCAACTTACGACAAGGAGGTATGTCGGTTAGGGAATACTCTGTGAAGTTTGTTAAGCTTTCCAAATATGCTTCTTCTCTTGTGGCCAATAGCAGGGATGAGATGAGTAGGTTTGTGACGGTGTGTCGGAGGATTTAGAAGAGGAATGTCGGGCTGAAATGTTGCACGATAACATAGACCTTGGTAGGTTGATGGTCCATGCACAACAAGTTGAGAAGAGTCGTCGGAGAAAAAGAGACCGAGAGAGCAAGAAATCTAGGCCCTGGGATCAGTCCAATTCGAATAAAGGTAATAGTTCATTTGGAATTCGGGATAGGCCCAAGTTCAAGAAGGGGCGCAAGCACTCAAGTAATCCTACTCCCTCTAAGAACACTAATGACTGGCCAAAGTGACCGATAGGTGTATGGTAATTGTGGTCGTGCGCATGGTAGGTTCTAATGGATGCTATGGGTGCGGTAAGAGTGGGCACGTGATAAGGGACTTCCCGTACGTGAGGAATCAGGCCAAGGAAAACACTCAGCCTCGGCCTTATCCCAATGAAACAACTGAACCTCCTAAGAGGAATCGATTCTACACGTTGAAGGGAAGAGAGGAGCAAAAGAAGTCCGCGGATGTGGTTACCGGTAAACTTGCTTGTCTTTTATTTTCCTAATTATGCATTATTGAATCCGGGATCTACCTTGTCTTTTGTTACTCCACTAGTAGCCAGTAAAATTAACTTGCTTCCTGAGATTCTGTATGAGCCATTTTTAGTTAATACTCCCATAGGGGACAGTTTTAGGGCCGAAAGGGTATATAGAGATTGCCAATAACTGTTCCCAATAAAGTCACTCATGCTTATCTAATAGAATTAACCATGCTTGAATTTGATATAATTTTGGGTATGGATTGGATTCATAAATGTTATGCTATCATAGACTGTCGAAGTAAGGTAGTAAGTTTTTAGTTTTCCAATGAGTTAGAGTTTAAATGGGAAGGGTGTGGTTCAAATCCAACAAAGACAAATAGTTTCCAAGATTAAAAACCAACAAGAGGTTATCTAAGGGGTTGAGGAACAAGGATGTTGCCACCTAATGGTGTTAAGGAAAAACCACCTTGTTGTGGGGACAACATGGGAGGCCGAGGCCGATAGGAGATTCCGTTACCCTCACATATTCGGTTCTTAAAGTTGGACAAACGTTTCCTAAGTCTGATTTCGTTACTTCAACTCTATATCTTAGTGCATTAGGCGATTTTTGGTTTTCTATGTCCATAATTATGTGTTTTATACTTGCACTATATGAGTTAATATGAGTTCATGCTTGCTTTCATGTTGCTGTTTTTGCATAGTTTTACGTGATTATGTGTTGCATGAATGTGATGTGCATTAAGTTAAAGAAAGATTGAGAAGGAAGTTCCTCGATCTTAAATAAGAAGCTTCAGATAAGCTTAGATTATGTGCATCATTCAGAGTAAGTTGTGAGTCAGACATTCACGAAGATAAAGTTCTAGTATGGTAATGTGATTTACGAAAAAATACCCTATTTAGTTTAAAACGATAAGTAGTGTCATCGGGGACGAATGTTCCTAAGGGGGGAGATAATGTAACATTTCAGAAAATTACATGTCTGGTGAAGAGCCCAGTAAGTCTGTTAGAATGCGTATTGGGGTACATAGGCATCCCAATGCCCAATATTGAAAAATATTGGGCATATTATAGAATATTGGCTAAGGGGTGTTAGCCAATTTCTATGTATACACAAGTACTTAAAATAACTATATTCTTCAGATATGGCCCAATATACATTCTCATCAAGTAATAGGCATCTCAATGCCCAATATTGAGAAATATTGGGCATAGTATAGAAAATTGGCTATGGGGTGTTAGCCAATTTCTATATAATACCCAAATAAGCAAAATATATTCCAAGCTTGTTTAGAAAATGTACCTGCAATGAAGACCCTAAGCTAAAATTCAATCACCATATATAGCAATACATTAGGTACTAGGCATCCAAGTGTCAAGCCTAATACCATAACACATAACCATTTAAAATGATCATGTAGGGTAAGCAGTGCCCAAGGACATAGTGAGGATCCTTGGGACAATAAGTAAATATTCCAAATGAACCTTCCAAATAGTTAGTTGGGAAAGTACAAACAACACATGTGCAGCACATGTGCAAGACCGGCCGAGGGAAGGGGACCACCCTAACCGATTCGGTTAGGGCGGTTGGGGGGACAACCGCACATGCCGGTCCAACCACGTGGGACCAGACCCCCTAACCTACCCTAGACCCCATACAACTAACCTAACTAACAAACAAACTTAAGACCAACCAAGAACAACCAGCCTAGGGACCCGACAACCTAGGACCTTGTCGGGTGACACCTAACTAACTTAACTAACTTAGGGACAACCTAGTACCTAGCCTAGGATTGTCCAAAGGGTTGGTTATGGTCCTAACAACTTAGGGACACTTTTGTAATTACCCTAAGTTACCTAATTAATAAATCTACTAACTTAATTAATTAATTTAAAAGGCTAAAACCGAAACTACAAAGGGAATTTCCAGATTTTGGTTAAGACAAGAAAAAGACAACCTAGTACCTAACCTAGGATGGTCCAAATAGTTGGTTATGGTCCTAACCACTTAGGAGAACTTCAGTAATTATCCTAGACTACTTATGTAATTAATTTAGCAACTTAATTAATTAAATTAATAAGACAAAACCGAAATCACAAGGAAAGGTCCAAAAATCGGTTCAGTCAAAGAATCCCCTAATTCTAGTCAATATAGGAAGGGTGTTTTGGTAATTAGCTACTTAAGCTATTTTAGTTAAGTATATAATCTAAGTTTACTCAGTTAACAATCAGTTCTTAAAAGATTTAGACTCAATTAAACCACCATAAACTCACCAACGTGAGAACAAGAGAATCTGCAAGCTAAACCCTAGACGCTAGCAAGAATGTTCCAAGGCTTTCTTCGTGCAAAGTTCGTAGTGATCTTCGTAGATTTAATTCTACAGCAAGGTATGGGTTTTCTCTCATGGAATTATTTCTCCAAGAGGCTTTTCAAAGGTTTTTACTTCAAGAATATCGAAACTAGGGTTGTTCCCAACGAATCGCATGTTCATCTCCCTAATTCTTCTGATTTCTGATTCTTGTAGTACTTCTAGTGTAATTCTCGATGCATTGTTGATTGTATGTGGTATTAAATGATCATTAAGTGTATGTTTAGTGATTTAAATTTCGAATGAAATATACATGTTAGATCCGCATACTTAGGGTGTTATTTACATGAACGTTGAATGTTATAATACCTAATAGTGATCGAGAATATGAGCTTGTTATGAGTTATTCATTGAGTTACTTTTATATGTTAATCAAAGATTAAAATTTGACTTGTTAGATTACTATAATGTTTTCATGAAATTGAATTGGCTAGTGATAATATTATGACAAGTAACTGGTGAAATTGTGAATGATGCCAACAAATTGGCTAACAAGACAATGTCTAATCATATTACTTTAAAAAGTTATCCCAATCTCAATTCAATAAACTCATAACATAGGGTATGCCAATCAATGGGACAAGTCCCAACATACCCTATCCACACAGCTTGTGAACGCCATAACATCTTACAAAGAATCAATAACCATCATAAAGAATGATATAAGGTTTGTAAGTGACGTGAACAAGTTAAGGTAAGTAAAGAGATAACTAAGAGTTAAGTTATAAGATTGACCTAATATAGAGTGTTAGAAAGAAGTGAGACGTGTCTCAAAGAACACTTAATCGTTATGTCAATAATACTCATATAAGAGGGTGTTAGAGTCCGTGAGATAAGTCTCACTCGCACCATGATGATAAAGTAAAGTCTCCATATCATAATCATCAAGTAAAGCTAGGGATGACCAGTCATCCATAGAGTAAGTAAACCTCATAACTAGAAGCAAGCTTCCTTAATGTATGAGTAAACTCTAAAAGATAAGAAGATAAAATCTGAGCTTAGCACCGATAGACTAGTAATGAGTCTCATGAGATAAGATCACCACCACCGGTGGACTAAGGTCTCAGTACGTCTCCTAGTCTTTGAACTATGTTTCGCCAGCATAGGGACTAGCGGGTGGAAGCCTCCACCCAAGAATGCTAGGCAACACTTTGGCCGGTGATTCCACCTCTTTTCGATGTGGGAAAGACACCGGATTTCATGTTTAGCTCACATGATCTATGTCGGTTAAAGATCAGAAAAAGAATTCGGTTTGCTATAGCCGTGAACCCCCCTTATGATGTGGGGAAGACATCGACATAGTTCACTTTAGCCGGTGAACCCCCCTTTTCGGTGTGGGGAAGGCACAGAGCTTGGTTCACTTTAATCGGTTAACCACCCCTTTTCGGTGTGGGGGAGACACTGGATTTCATGTAGCTCGCATGATCTACTTCCGTTAATGCTAAGAGAATTCTTTAAGAGAGTATGAAAGAATAAAGTAGCATGTTTAAGTGATCAATCGAGCAAAAAAGTAGAAACGTAAGTTCATAGTGAACTAAGTAATCAAGAGTTTAAGAATGTCAATCATTAGTGTTTGATAAGAACAACAAGTTAGATGTTTATGCCAATAGTGGATTATGATCACATGCCCCAAAGATTATTATATTAGGTTGACAACCAATTAATGGGCATAGCCTATAAAGATTGGCTGATCATTGAACTACACATTAGAAAGGAGAAAAGACTGAAAAATAATCTAAGTATAGAATTGGCAACTCTCGGCCTAATCATCAAATCAGTTAACGTTTGTGTAAGTTGTTCTAAAATTATGTTCATGATTCCAAGGTCGTATGTTCATATAGAAAACGAGTTGTGTGCCTTAATTGCATGAGAACGTGTCATATACAAATCATAACTCAAGATCACCGATTTAAGTAAGTAAGTAACGTTGTAACCGTGATTGACATATTATTTTAGGAAAAGCTTTTCCTTGTTCATGCATAGTCCCTTATGTGTTATGTGCATACACCATACTTAGTACAAGTGTGTACTAACCCCATATATAATACTATTTTATAGGCGCAGTTTCTAAAGAAGATTGAAATGTTGACGAAGCAGTTAGATTAGCGATCTCCAAACTTTGGTAGGTCCTCTTGAGTTCAAGGATGCTACACTTTATTATTCTAGCTTAGTACATTAGATTTAGCTAGTGACTACTGTCCTTAACGTTTCCTTTCAAGTTTTGTTCAAGCGTTGTAATAAGGCCAATTGGCAAACTATTATTATTATTATTATGATCATTTATTTCATTTGTTTAATCTATTGATATATGGTTGTTGAGTTTGAGCTATTAGAATATCACTCTTATGTAGAACTATATGAAGTCTATGTATACTTCGATAAGTATTAAAAAGTTTTAAATTTTCCGCAAATTTAACTGTATAATTGTGATGAAAGCTAAGAAGAGGCTTGTCTGCGACCTCTGAGAGGTTAACGACGCCGGTCGCGGTTCGGATTCCAGAATCCGGGTTGTGACAGTGTGCTCTAGTTCGTGAATGATCTTGTTTTTTTTTAAGGTGATAGTTGTATGCTTTTGATTTATGTGTATGCATGTTTGTTGCTTTGTAATATCATTTATGTCATATGAAATGATATCATGTAAGTAATCTCATAAAATAAACTTTGTGATTGTGACTTGTTGTTTTCAAGTTATGTTGTTCATTGTGTTATGTGATTGTGCATGATTGTTTTCGGTTATTGGTTGACTCAGGTATTACGCCGATACAAGATATATGGATGGCTCGAGTACCACATTGGTAAACTAACAACTTAAGTTTGAATTTCGTGAGAGGACTAGGTATGTGATCGTGGTTCCATGATAGGATTTAGTATTTACATTGTGATCATGTGAAACATGTAGTTATGCATTTTTTGACCCATTTGTTGTTATTTCATGCTATTATGATTGGGTGATTGTTGTTATATGTGGGTGATATGTGGTTATGATATTGCAGATTGTGCATATAAATCTAAGGTAACGACTAGGAGTCTGAATTTTGATACTTGTGATGGTTGAGGGATATTAAGTAGTTGTTGATAACTGAATATTTTGGGGTTACTGTGCATAATTATTTTTGCTATTAGTTTGAGTTTATGAGGACTCAATTCTTTAGTTGTCTAAACCATGTTTCTATTTTGTGATAGTCTTAATTTTGTAATGAGCTCTGAATCTAGGTAAAGATTTAAGATGAGTTGGTCTAAGGCACCAGATTCGTTTACTATTCTTTAAAAGAATAGACTGTTGACATGAGTATTGTAAAAGAGAACTAGTTAGTTAATAGGGTTAATGATAGCCTCATATCCAGTGACATTAATGTGGTAAATGAGTTAGGATTCAATTGTGTATTAGCTGGCATGACATGTAGGCTGAGAAACAGTGGCGGACCTTACATGAAGTCTGCCCAGTGCTCGAGCACCCACTAACCTTGTCTCAATATATATATATATATATATATATATATATATATATCCTTTAGTAGCAAATTACTTATTTTTCCTTATGTTTTAACCGACTTGGGTAGTAAGGGTTCTCCTACTAGGTGTTAGATTAGGTGCACAATCCAGTGAGTAACACATAATGTTTCTTTCTTAATCATAATGATTAAGACTCAGGTTCGAACCCTGAGTATAGAAAAATGCTTCACTTTTTCCAGAGGTCATACACTTTGCCAATTCAAATATAGACGGACACCAGTATGAGTAACAAATACGAAATGAAAAATAAAAAAATAATTAATAGTATATAATAGTAAGTAACCTAGGAGATTATGAAATTAGAAGACAGACCAATGAAAGTTAAACCTACACATATTCATTGTGTGTTAGAATTTCCAATAAACTATTTTTTTTCTATATATAAGTCTTAGTGGTTTACTATTATTTCAAATGATCAAACAAATTATAATACAAAATTACTTGCAATAATTGTTTAAGTAAATTGATTTTGTAAATATTAATTATATTATCAATAGATAGAGTTTAGTTATTGTAGATAATAATTTCTTTGGGGGGAAATCACGTTAAGAAAAAGATTATATGGGAACCTTATATAGGATATTTGAAGCGTTAAACGAAAGATAAAGGTCAAGGGGCTCCTTAAAACAAAGATTCAAGTTGAAGGTTTCAATAACATTTTTTCAATTATGATAGTACACCATTGTAAGATATTTAAGCGAATCGTATCTCATATATTAAATTTATAAAAGCGTGATACATGGAAACAAGTAAAAACATTGTAATATTTTTTAAATGTGTAAACTATTGTGTTGTACGATAAAATATTCCTATGTTACGGTGCTTTATGAATTTTTTTCTAGAAACACAATACATTTCAAATTTAAACAAAGTCATATAAAAGTATAGTTTTATGTAATTGAACCCCATGTTCGATCCATGTGTTTGAATAATCTATAAATGTTTTGATATCATGTATCAATATAGAGCCATGAATGACATAAAAGAGAAAAAAAATAAAAACTTGCATCAGACAATTATTATTTATCTTGAAATCTCTCTATCCCCCCAAAAAAAAATTATCCGCCCAACTTTCTCAATTCGTAATCACAAATTTCTCAAATCATGTTCATAAGATTTTTTATCAATTCAGTATCAATATGTCCATATAAAATTGATTATTTACACCATTTTCTCTATCAATATTTTGAAGACAAGGACTTGAAAACACCAGTAAATTTTGTTTTGAATTTTTCGTGGTATTGAAATTTGATAAAATTATATTAAGGAACTTGAATATCAATTTAGAGGTGTTTGGAGATAATCTGAGGCGTATTCAACTATTCAAATTAAATTTAGACTGCT